>QXTE01000125.1:4600088-4641662 GCA_003942145.1 Platysternon megacephalum | reverse complement strand
CAGCCGCGCCGGGGGCCGGGGCTGGGGGCGGTACAGCCGCGCCGGGGGCCGGGGCTGGGGACGGTACAGCCGCGCCGGGGGACGGGGCTGGGGGCGGTACAGCCGCGCCGGGGGACGGTGCTGGGGACGGTACAGCCGCGCCGGAGGACGGGGCTGGGGGCGGTACAGCCGCACTGGAGGAGCTACTGGCGTGGGGCTGCTTCTGCTCCTCTTGCCGCTGCGGTTCCCGAGAGCCCTGCGGTTCAGAAGTCTCCAGCGCAGCGGGAGGAGGACAGAGCCCCTCCCCCAGCTAACGTGGGATGGATCATGGGGAGGGGACGGGGAGAGCTGTGGGGGCCCTGGGCTGCGGGTGAGGTGGGGAGGTCACATGCCCCCCCCTTTGTGTCCCTCCCATGAGGGCAGCGTACCGGTAAGAAATGAGTTCTGCTGGCACCACTGGTTACCCCCCTTGCCCAGAGCGCGAAGCAGAGTTCTCTAAGGTGCCACAAGGACTCCTGTTCTTTTTGCTGATACAGACTAACACAGCTACCACTCTGAAACCGTCTGAACGTGGAGTCTCAAAAGGCCAGCTGAGTTTTCCACATTGATGGTCTCCCAGCAGCTCTCCATGTAGAGTCCAAGCAGCTTCCGAGTTGAGAGATGTCATCTCTAAGTAGCGTTTCTGGCTTCCCAACCCGGTATCTGAGAGAGACAAGTTGGGTTCTCTCCCGCCGGTAATAAAGGGCACAACTACGCTGCCCCGTGGTTTGGACTAAGGGGATGTGTCTAATAGCGTGCTCCAAAGTGCTGCTCTGTAACTCCCTCGTGTGGACACTGTGGGCACAAACTTAAATGTCCTGAGTTTGCACTGATGTAGCCCTGTCTGAAGAGGGCTGCGTTATTCACGCCCCCGTAGTCCGAACTGCGGGGCAGCGTAGACATGTGGAGCTCTGGTCAGTCCAGTTGATGATGCCTGGGTCAGAATAGAATCCAACTCGCTCTCCCATTGCTAGTGATTATTTGTATGGTAGGAGCATCCGAAGGCTTCAGGCAGGATTGCGGCCCCGTTGTTCCAGGTGTTTTGCAAAGATACTGGAAGGTGTGAACTCGGCACCAAAGAGTTCACAATAGAAGGTCCTAATCCTGCAAACACTCGCACACATGCTTGACTTTGTGCGATAAATTGTTCCCCTGAAGCCAATGGGGATACTCCCATGTTTAATAATTAAATTGTGTGTGTGAGTGTTTGAAGGGCTGGGATGTAGAAAGACAGACACCCGTGAAAGCGAGTGATTGGGATACAATGTACCAGCAAGGTGGACTGGGAAATGTCAGGCATGTGGTCTATCAATTTTCTATCAATTGGGGATTTCTTTCCCCCTTTCTTTGTGCTGCTTTTTAGGCTCCGATCCTGAAGTCAGATCAATCCAGGTGGCCCCGTTCTTCATGCGTGGAGTCTCACTGAAGCTAATAGTGGGGTTTTAGATTTTTATTCGCCTTTGCTTATATTTTAATGAATTGCTCTTGTCTATGCATTTTTAATAGAAATTTACTAACTTCATTAACGGCCACCGCTTTTATTTTTGTTAACATTCAGTTTTATTCCCTGCCTTTTCTTATTGCTTTATTTTGCTGTCTTTCCCTACACTCCCCTACCTGTCTATATTTGGTTTTGTTGCTTTAACTCTTGCCAGCTATTGATTAGCCCTGTTGGCTCTGCAGTGCTAAAAGGAGTAAAAAGAAAAAAGAAAAGGGGGGGGGGGGGAAGCACACACTAAAGGGTATTTTTATCTCAAGTGAGCAGTTGTGACTCTGACTGTTCTCAGGGCACGGGGCTTGCCACTCTGCAGAGGACCAGCACGAACTCTGGGAACCACTGAAGTGCTATTAAAGCCCTATTTTGAGAACTTAAATGGGACTCCAGTGGTGCAAAGACTTTTTTTTCTTTTGACCCTTTGCACAGGGCTGAATTTCACCCGGGGAGTAGATCTGTCAAGAAAGAAGGTGCTATTTTTACACAAGTCCTTTTCTGACCCCTACCCACTCCTTAAGTGACTTGGCCAAGGTCATACAGTGAGTCAGCGCCGTTGGGCCTGGAATCCAGAACTTCTGACTTGACTCTGAGTTCCCAGCGCTAACCATTAGCCCCACTCCCTCCCAGCAGAGCGCTGTAATTCTAGGTTTGCACAGACTTGTCGGGGTGGGGAAGGCCATTATATTAATTGAGTTTGATTGTCAGAGAAAAGATTTTCAGGGAGGAGCAGGAACTACTCAGAAGTTTTAATTATGGCCTGACATGGTCTTATTGTCCTGGCCTTGCGCACTCCTTAGGCAAGTTACTGAAGGAGGCGGCTTGTCTAGTTCTGAGTCGACTCCTCCTCCAGAAATTTCATCCTTTCTCTGAAAAATGACATTCAGACGTGACAGGTGCAGCTCGGGGGCGAGCGGGGTGAGGGAGGTGGAAACGGTGTGAATCTGACATCGTCTCTCCCTTCATCCTAAGGGTCTTCCACATCCCCATGGGACCAGTCATGAGCCTCCAATTTCTCCACCTCTCTGCCGGCACCATCCGAGTGACTATCCTTCTAGCCACGGAGAGCAGTTGGGCCCCTTCTACATCCTTCCTGAATCAGTCAGAAAGGTTGCTAATAAGTAACCCAGGGAACTTCCTCCTCCCAGATGTGCCGGCTACACAGCGTCCCCAGAGCCCACAAGCCAGGGGAGTGAGAACACGCCACCAGGGATAGCATGATCACAGATAGTGGCCAGGACAGCCCAGAGCCTTGTGAATGTGATAGAGGGCCTTTCCCCCTTAGATTGCTGGAGCAGAGCCAACCCAGAATAGGGGAACTGAATTTGGGAGTCTCCGTCTGTTTCCCAGGGGACAGGTGTCCATGTCAGCTCTGGAACTGGTGTCAAGGGCCACCTGCACTTACCATATCCTGGTCCCACTGAAGCCAGGGGTCAGGATTTGCCTCTTGGGGTGAGGGAAATCACTGCCGCTTTTGCTCACTGCAGACGAGGTGACCCTAGTACTGAATGGGGTGGGGCAGGGGCGGGGCCTCAGGAAGGGGCGGGGCTATGGTGTTCGGTTTTGTGCGACTAGGAAGTTGGCAACCCTAGTGTACGTACATACAAACACATGTGTACACACACACACACACACACACACAATTTATAGTAAAGCCAAGATATTCAAAAGTGATGTGAGTTTGGGGTCCTGATTTTTGGGGTGGGGGGTGTCCGCTCAGCACTTTCTGTAAATCTACCCCTTTAAGATGTCTTAAGTTGGACACCCAGAAACGGAGGCTCCCAAAATCACTAGACCCTTTTGAAAATCTTGCCCTGAATGTTTAAATTCCAAGGAATTCCAGGTTTGTAATTTGTCTCTAGGGAAAGCTGGGGGTCTGTTCTTTGATTCACGTTTGTGTCTATAATGGAGAGATGGGCTGCGGAGCTGGCTGGGCCAAGAGGTGCAGGGACTCTGCACCTTCCCCAAGAGTCGTGAAGAATCTGTGCTCCTACTGGTGCCATCTAGGTGCCAGAGTTGCACCCTAAGGTGGGGTTGTGGCTATGCCACACCTCCAGCCCTTCATGGGGTCGAACGCCTTCTGTCCATATAAGAGAGTCAACTGACCTGACAGCCACAGAAGCTCTTCTTTTTAATCTGGTGTTGGTTCGCTAGAGCCCATCCACTGCCTCCCTTTGCCTCCTGCCCATGTGCTTCAGCGTCCCGTGGAATCACAGCACACGCTGTTTGGGAGAGCAGGCATAGGATCCAATATTCTAGTTTTGGGCACATTTCACGGATGAGATGTTTGTAGGAAGAACAAACTTCCCATCTGCGTCCATATGAAAGCACTGAAACTAGTGTCACAAGATATCTTAACCCTGGCAATTAACTCACGGTGGTAACAGCAGTAATGGTGCCAGGCCCATCCAAGAGGCAAGGTTTACCTGCATTTCTTGAAATGATAGAAATGAAAGAACTTCAGTTCTGGGTGCCCAGAGGAGTCTTGGTGCTCGTCTACGAGAATGGAATTGCCAACTCTGCCTCTAGGTGAATAATTTGTAATGAACAATATCGCTGATGGATTTCACCTCTTTGTGGGTTGCTCATTAACACATCCCAATTTCCACGGCTTTATTCGTGATTGGAAATCATTTGCTGAAATATTCAGCAGCTGTTCCTGCTTCATGCACACTGCATGCATAGAGGCTGATATTTGAATTTCAGGCTCTTTTTGGATTGGACACGTCAGTCACATGGTACGTTTGTTTCCCCCTGATTGGATGAGTGTAGCACTTATATTTCTTGCCCAAATAGTCATGGTTAGAACTTGACACTCAAAGAATATTCTGCACGTCTTAAAAATGGAAGTTTTCGCAAATACTCCTGCCAGGAAGCTTGTCCGCGAGAACAGAAGAGGGAGGGACTCAGGGGTGGGGGCCAGAAGGGGGGTTGGCCAGATTGCTCTGAGACTGGACCCCTGGGCTTGTCAATGGACTCAGAGCTGAACCGTTTCAATGCAGTAGGGATTGGCATAAGGGAGATGGGAGAGTGGGGGGTCGGCCAGGAAGGGTTACAGAAACGTAAAATATTTGTGAGTGTCCTGGCCTGAAAGCGGGCAGAAGGCAGGGTGAAGCCAGATGTTAGCAATGCTCTTTGAATGTTGCACAGGATAATGTCGGACCATCTGCGTAACCCTATGGCTCCTTACCTAGCAAGATACACTAACGCAGCCAGTTCACTGAAACAGAGACCAGTTTAGCCGGGCTTCCTCTCCACACTGTTATAGTGATAATTACACACTGCATCGTGCAGGGATTGCAGGGGGAGGGGGGCAGGGGGGCCTTTAATTATCATATAGACATTGATTCAAGAAATTTGATTCAAAGGAGAGGGAAGCAACCTTCTTCCTAAGACTTTCCCAGAGAATGGGGCATGGGATTACATTAAATATAAATTCCCCTAGTCTGCGAAAGAGTCAAATCTACACCCCAATAAAAATAAATAAATACAAATTCTTTTGTCAGAGGAATTGACAAAGCAAATGGAAAGTATTGAATACTAACGAGATGTGAATTGATGCAGTGGTGTTGTCTGGGCCGCCGTTCGCTGCTTTCAAAATGCTTTGCTACCCTCTGGTGGATTTCTGTGGGTTTGTGCAGCAGAATTAACATTCAGTGTGGGAAGTTTTTACACATTCAGAAACCGAACAGATCTGACTCAGGGGCGTTTTGCTGTTTCCTACCCAACAGCATGACAACAACCAGTTTTGTGTCTTAAGATGGATCGGTTATGTTTTGATTTAAGGTGATAACTGCAAATGCAGGTTGGTTGGAGTGGGGGGTGGACTAGAGAAGCAGGGAATGGAGTGAGATGTTCTCTGTACACAGTGAGTGTTAGTGACTGGGAAGGGATCAGGCTTGGCATCCCTGATGAAGGCTTTCTTTATATGCAGAGGACATAAACCTGCTGCCATTGAAGTTGATGATGGCAAAGCTCCTGTTGCCCTCACAGAGCAAGTGGGGTCTTGCGGGGGAGAGAGGGGAGGTTGGAGGGTCCCTGAGCTCAGGTTCCAGCCTGGTCCCAAGCCTCTACATTGCAATTTGATAGCCATGGTGTTTTACTGCAGTGTAGACCTATCCTGAGTGATTGTATGCAACTCACTGAACCCTTTTGTGCCTCAGTTTCCCGATCTGTAAAATTAGGATTTATTATATTGACCTTCCTCACAGGGTGTTGAGGCTAAACTCACTGATGGTTTTCGAAGCCCACTGAAGTCAGTGGAAAGACTCTCTTTGGCTTCTATCGGCTGAGGTGCATACGCTATGGGATCGTTGGGTGATAGGCTATCGGCCTGGCTTGCCTCATTGCTTAGTGGGCGTAATTGGGAAGGTGAATGAAAGATTAAGTTGTAAATAGGGGCTTGACAAACAGTATGCTGGAGCCAGGATGTCTGAGGTAGTTAAGATAACAGCAACACCTCAATACTAGGGACTATGGAAAAGAAAAACCTGGAATATAAAGGTCAGGTTAGCACATAGACAGAGCATGCTGTACAGGGATTGGTTCCTGCAAAGTAACCGAGCCAAGCCAAAAATGTGTGATTTAATGTATAGCAAATGCAGTGTCGTGTGAATGTAGATAAAGGAAAGAGGTTGTCTGTGTAACATTGGATGTACATCCTATACCCACCCCCTAGGCTTGAGTCTGATCAACTCAGCACAACTTTGCTGCATGCCAAATAAAGGAACCTGAGTGACAAAATCCAGAGTCAAATTGAGTGTTTTGGATCCCAGAGAACTGGATGAAACTCTCCCAGAACTGGACCAGGTGTTTCTGGATAAGCAGAGTAGAAAAGGTCTTGTAGGGAATCCCAGCACAGGAAGGGGTTAATGTTAATTTGAAAAGGTCGGTTTTGGAGGAACGTAGCCTGTGAGTGCTGCACAAATCAGGCACACAAAAAAAAGTCTGCTGCGGAAATAGTTCAGTAGATAATGAAACTGGGAAACAAAAATTCAAATCTTTGACGAGACTCTGACTGTTTTCCAAAAGTAGATCCCTAAATCGTGCCTCCCATATAGGTGCATGAGTGAAAGAAGGTAAATCCATGAGCAGAGGGATGCAGTTGTATCATAGAGGGATTTTTTCTTGTGCACAGGGTGAGGTAGTGGCCTGAGCACAGGACTTGGGCCAGGAACTCCTGAGTTCTAAACCTACTTCTGATACTGAATCCCTGTGCAGCTTTGGGCAAGTCACTTGTGGCCTGACTCTCATTGTCCCCATTTCACACATAGAGAAACTGCAGCAGGGGCCAGTGACACCAACCTCTCTGGCTGGGAGAGCACCGTGGCCTTGCTGCTCTTTGTGAAAGGCTTTCAAGGTAGGAAAACACCATGATGCTACTGCTGTGTCGGTCTCCCCGTCACCTCCTGGGGTGTTGATGCTTGTCGCATCTCAGAGCGCCTTGAACTGACACAGGGGAGGCCAGAAGCCATAGACAACCTTTGGTTGGGGCAGCTGCTGCCCTTGTCCCGGCACTGGGCCCTCAGGAAAGCATCATCCAAATTACCCCCTGGAGTGTTTCTTGGGCCCACATGTCTTGTATTCGCTCTTCATGAGCTTGTTGGGGCAACTGGGGAGCAAAGGGTGTGGAACCTGCACGGGTATAACCGGAGGCCGTTTATCACCTGCTCTCATCTTCCACCCCGAATGAAGGAGCATTTTAAAATACTGCCTTGGGTTTCGCTCTTCAGGCTCGGTTATGTTGGGTTACTGCTCCTGTTGGTGTGTGACTAGGTACAAGCTGACCGAACCCAGTGTAATGCAATAAGATAGAGACTAAACTCTGTGTGTGTGTGTGTGTGTGTGTGTCCTCTAGTGCATGGAATCTGTACTGCTTAGCTCGTGTCATAGACCCTTAGCCACTGGTAATGAAAGGAGATTCTCCAATAGCTGAAATTGCAATGCATTTTTACTTTTACGGAGCTGCTGTAAATTCATATAAACCACAGTAATGCAGCATATTGAATACAGTGAATTTCAGTCAGAGGCAACTGTGGATTTTTAAATAGTGTGTGTTTATATGAAAACATTTCCCCCTGTGGTCTAAAAGAACCTAGCACCAAAGCTGATGAGTATGAAGAAAGCAATGAAGAGTAAAGGAGCAAGCCCATCGAACACAAGCAAACAAAAACTGGGGAACAGGAGGAGACAAGAGAAGGTGGCTCTCTGTCCTGCTAACAGCCAGTCCTTCCCGTCAGTTTTGGAAATGAAATTGACTGTGGTGAGGGGAGAGCTATTCTATCTGAAAGCCTCACCATGAGATTTTCTGCCAGTGTAGGAAAAAAAATACTCTGAAGCTTCACTGCCCTTTGTTTTTTCCAGGGCAATGCACCTCTGCATCTACTAGTGCATCAGCTGATCGGTCCAAAATGGGACTTTGGGGACGTGGCCTACATTGTTGGAAGCCGCTGAATGGGTGAACACATTGCTGATCATGAGAGCGACACACAGAGAGCTTTTATTTCTGAAACTCTCAAACTAGGTTAAAAGCAGCCAGCAATGGAAGACATCTGATGAGGGAGCCAGTTAACTTTCAGATCTTGAGTGGCTCCACCCGCACATGAATCCTGGATAGCTCAATGCTGACAAAGCTACACCATGGGCAGTGGAATATAGCACAGGATGCTTTTGCCTGTCTACTTTCCTTCCTATCTTTTTTTTTTTAGTTTGAATTCTGCCAGTTGCCAAATGTTGCTCATCGTATTAATGCCAGGGGAGGATGAAAGGGGATGGTACGCGTGTTAGAAGAGATTAGAATTAATTCAGAGCCAGATTCAGTTCAGTTATTATACAAGCAATGGATATTGCCTGTGGTTTTATACACAGATCTACTATTATTTATAACTCTGGGTTGGGCAGTGGGTTATGCTTTGGCAGATCATCCCACCAACACCCAAGTGGGAGACATTTAAAAATGTGTATTCGCTAAGATCTAGCCATGCAGTTCCTGTGCAAAATACCCCTTTTCCCCACAGGTTTTAAAGACAGAAGGGACCGTTATGATCATCTAGTTTGACCTCCTGCATAGCACATGCCAGAGTATTTCACCAAGTAGAATGTTGGAGTCTTGAGTGTCAATCACCCCCTGCGCTAACCACTAGACACCATTCCCCTTCCCAAGCCAGGAATAGAACCCAGGAGTCCTGGCTTCTAGTTCTCCACTTGCTTTAACTCACTGGAACTCCCACTTACGTTGCAGAGCTGGGGATAGAACCCAGGAGTCCAGACTCCCAGTTCACCCTTGCTCTGACTGCTAAACACCTTTTCAAAGCATGAATTGTGCAGGAAGCACCTTAATGTTTTCAGCTCTTACTGCACAGTCATTAACAATTAGTGGCAAAAAAATCCCTAAGTGATGCATTGGGCTTTTAACTTCGTGACTCCTCTTTGAGGCAATGGAAATACCCAACTATAGTCCAACCCAATTATCTGAACATTTCCAGAGTCTAAATTACACTCTAATCTATGTAATACACTTGAGAGACATCCCCTCTGCATGACCTGCGTAGTACAAGACAGCAGGATGTCTCTTTCAAGGAAGAATAAACATTGGGACAACAAAACACCAGGGAAGTCAATGAAGCAACACCAGCGAACACCAGCTAAGGATCTGGCCCACTGTGTGGGCCACTAAAACCCCTAGCGCCCGACTTCAGCCCAAATTGGGCTCTGTAACAGCATGGTGGGGTTTTGCGCTAATATGTTTTTCAGCGAATAGATTGCCTGGTCATGCAAGGTGCCAGGCAACTGCAGAGTGTCACTGGGTGAGTAGCGGTCATTTGGCAGCTCAGCGGAGGTGCTCAACCTCTCACCAGATGGGGCCCTTAGTGTTCTGGAAAGGTGCTCTCTCCACAGGCATAGAGATGGAAGGCCTCTGTCTGTGGGAGAGGTACAATCCTGGAGGGTTAAATTCCCACCAGGGTGATTTCTGAGCAACCCTGGAGCATGCAACACAGTGATAGTTGTAAAGTTGTGATTGATCCCCGCTTGTTGCAATACTATATACCAGAAGAGAGAAGCAAGGAGGACTGCAGGCATATCAAATAATGTGAAGGAAACCAAACCATCCCACAAACAGTTAACCTAGCTGTTCCCTCCCTGGGTTTCTGGTGGGGAAATGGGTGGGTATTGCCTTGCAGTGCTCCTCTCCTCAGTATAAGAACATAAGAACATAAGAACGGCCGTACCGGGTCAGACCAAAGGTCCATCTAGCCCAGTATCTGTCTACCGACAGTGGCCAATACCAGGTGCCCCAGAGGGAGTGAACCTAACAGGCAATGATCAAGTGATCTCTCTCCTGCCATCCATCTCCATCCTCTGACGAACAGAGGCTAGGGACACCATTCTTACCCATCCTGGCTAATAGCCATTTATGGACTTAGCCACCATGAATTTATCCAGTCCCCTTTTAAACATTGTTATAGTCCTAGCCTTCACAACCTCCTCAGGTAAGGAGTTCCACAAGTTGACTGTGCGCTGCGTGAAGAAGAACTTCCTTTTATTTGTTTTAAACCTGCTGCCTATTAATTTCATTTGGTGACCCCTAGTTTTTGTATTATGGGAATAAGTAAATAACTTTTCCTTATCCACTTTCTCCACATCACTCATGATTTTATATACCTCTATCATGTCCCCCCTTAGTCTTCTCTTTTCCAAGTATGTATTCTTTATCCAGAGGAAGGAAATGACAGAGAGACATTAAAGGACAATGAAACCTGGGAACAGGAAATAAAAAAGAAGAGAAGTTGGAATATGAAATACAAGTAGCAGTGTCCACTAAACGCAGTGCAAACATCGCAGATAGACAACAGGTTGGCTAAGTCAGACACGCGCTGGTCCCTTATTGCTCTGATTCAATATAAACGTCCCCAAGAGAAGCTGTAATCTTGCCTTGCAAGGACACAGACCAGGGTACTCTGACAATTTCTTGTGCTGCCTCCTGGCTTAAATAATGAGTCTGAGCCAATCGGAGAGGCCAGAGGGATGTGCTGGCCGCCCTTCTTGCAGCCCCCATTGGCCTGGAGTGGCGAACCGCGGCCAGTGGGAGCCGCGATCGGCTGAACCTGCGGATGCGGCAGTTAAACAAACCGGCCCGGCCCGCCAGGGGCTTTCCCTGAACAAGCGGCAGCCCTAGTTTGAGAACCACTGGTTTAGAAAACCTGACCTAGGAGGAAAGGTTGAGAGGACGGGACATATTCAGTCGTGAGAAAAGCAGACCGAGGGGGGACCTGATAAGTGTTCCAGTATGTTAAAGACGACGATCAATTGTTCTGTGTTCAGTGAGGGTAGGAGAAGATGGAATCCACAAGGGAGATGTAGGTTAGACGTTAGAAAGTTCTTCCTAACTCTCGGGGTAGTTAAGCTCTGAAACAGGCTCCCCAGGGAGGTTGTGGAATCCCTGTGGCTGGAGGGTTTTAAGAACAGGTGGGACAAACACCTGTCAGGCTTCTGTGAAATAGGCTGTTATCTAATGGCCAGGGCTCAACTTGTCCTGGAGCTGCTGGCTGGTGCACAGCAATGTGGGGCCAGGGCAGTGAACAGAGTCCATGGGAGTGACTCTGCCCGCTTCTGGGGTGGTGCAGGCTGGCTGTGAACAGCCCCCAAGGGGCTAGGAGAGAATTCCCTGCAGGAGCAGGTGCTGTCTTGGGCTGCGGTCGATGGTCCCCCAGCCCAGGAGTCTTGGCGTAAGGGGGTGGGGCCATAGCACATGCCCCATGGCAATTCCAGCTTGTGCAGCAAGCCAAATGGGAGACCTCCTCCGGCACAGGGGGCTGGCCCTGTCCTGCTTTGTTCACTCGGCCTGGCACAGTGGGCAGACCCCGTTAGCGCAGGGATGCTAGACTGGAGCAGTCCTGCTGCTTCCCTGAATGCAGGTGCATGGGTGGGTCTGTGGCAGACATCATGCCCCCTGCCCCCCACACACCCTCGCAGTCCGGCTCTCGCTGAGGACAGGAATAAGAATCCACGTGCTGTGCTGAATGGAACAGTCCGATCGCTGGCAGACAGCAGGGGTGGTAAGTATTCCGGTTCCTTATAACACTAATACAGAGTAAGATTTCTCCAGCACTTCAGAGTTCCTTTCATCTGAGGCTCTCCAAGCGTGTGGCCAATAACGTCACCCACGTCACAGAAGGGGAAGCAGTGTAGGCGAGAGGTTAAGTGACTTGCACAAGGTTGGGTGTGTCAGTGTTGCTGCTAAGAACAGGACGCTGGTCAGGTCCCTGCTGTAACAAAGAGAGAGGCCATCTTCCAGTCTGAACCAGCCTAGTCACTAATGTTCTTTAAAGTCGTGTACTCGCATGGCCAGGCTACTCTCTGCTTGGCTGGACCATGTCTAGGCCTGTTCTCTGAGACAACCAAGATGCAGTAGGTCAGTTCGAATACAAGGAGCAGGTCCCTCTGTCTTGCCATCATCAGACTCTATTTTTAAGCCGTCTGATAGAGTGAAAATCAAGAAATGGGAACTAATCACCCAGGAACAAGATCTGCAGCCCTGAAACTAAAACACCAGTGTGGTGGTGGGGGGCTTGAACCATATTACCCTTTGCCTGGTAGAACTCTCTCTACCTGAATCTGCTTGAATAGTCTATTACCAATTCCAGCATTTGTGGGATTACAGTAGTATTACCATGCTCTGAAAATCCTGAACCACGCCACACCCGTCTCTAATTCAGATGCAAGACATTTGATATACAAAGCCTTCTTTGTGTATTATATGATACTCCCTCTCAATGTCTGGAAATGCAGCTAATAAATACTTATTACCGTGAGCCTTTTATGTGTCTGAGGATAAACCTATTAAACGATCAAGGGTATAGTACATCGTTCTTTTCTAAATCCGCTTCGGTGAGCTGAAGAGAGATTCCCTACGCCAGTCTATCAATCAAGTGCTGAAAGTGTTTTCTATTAGTTTTACACATGTGATGGTCTTGCATGTTGACCAGATTAAAGCAATTAAAGAAGGGGTCTTTCCTGCTTGATGTGTGTAATATCATGCTGCTTTCTTTCCTGGAGATGGGTAGCAGCCCCCTCCCCCCAACTTCCCAGATGCTTTCAGAACCTTCTGCCATGTAATTTCTGTATGGTAGGGTTTCTTGTGGAACTAGTGTCACCTGTCTTTGGAAAGGCTTGATGGATTCACTTCTATCATGAGGAGGAGAAGGCTGGGCTTGTGGTTAAAACAGTGGAATGGGACGTGGGAGATCTGACTTCAATTCCCTATTCTATTCCAACCTTCTTGTACACACATGACAATACAGTTCCCTGCAACTCTCTTCTGACGTGTCTGAGCCTTTCCTAACAAGCTTTTGTGTTCCAGCAAATGCAGCCTTTGTCTTATTCAGGGATTTTTTCAGTAATGGCATTCCACCTACAAGTGGGATTTGACCAGCTGCGGGATTTGATCATGGCTCTTGTGGGTGCTCCCAGGCAGCGATCCATAACAAGGGTTATGCACGACTTATGTCCCACAGAAACTGTACCTAAGCCTCATGCTGGCCCTCTGCAAAGGAATAAATTTCATCTGCAGTTGCCCTATCTTTGTACTATAATGAGTAACCACCTCCATCAATATCCTTTGACTATTTCAGTACGTTTCTCCTTAAAAACAATTGCAGTTATCTGTCCAAAAGTGGCAGGGGCTTTAATGATTGGCTTACGTGTTGTTTTGAGTGATTTATCAAACTGGATTATTTATTGATTGATTACGTTGTATCCAAAATGAGCGAGGTGCTTCGCAAACACTGAGCAAAACACGCTATGCTTCCTAAAGGACCTTCCTAAAGGACCTAGCCATTTTCCTGCCTCCATTTCACCGCTTACCCCTGCCAGAAGCAATGGTGTATCTGTCTGCAGAGGAAATGAGCGTGTGCATAGCAAATCTTCCCAAACGGCCAAATGGCAACATGCATCAATTATTTCTTCTCCGTGGGCTTGATTCTGTTCTACCTCCTTCGATGTAAATCAGGACTAATTCTGTTGAAACCAGGGGAGATCAAAATCAGGCCCTGTAGCTTAAGTTCAGATGGACACTATCAAGAAGACCTAGATGAATAATTTGTAAACATATTCCTCAAAGAACGTATTTGAATAGCCTGGAATTTTTTTAAATGTTATTTCCCCCCGCCACACTAATCCTGCTCCACTCCCAAATATGGCAGGGTCAGAATTCACTCTTGCATTCAAATGAACCTTCATTTATAATTTTTGGGCTCTTTGACAGAGTTGGACAAAGTTAAACAAAACAAGAACCCCCGCCATCCCACCTCTCGCTTTTAAAAGTTTGCCACCCATGTTGATGATAGCATCTTCTACTTGAGGAATTCAAAAGAGATTTAAAAGTGTTTTTTCTTTCCTTCCTTTTTCTCAGGGACAATTGTGAAACTGACCAAACTTGTTTCAATTCCTCCTTTGCAAGCACATACAGAATGCTGCTGTGGTTAAATTTCCCACTCTGCAGGCAGATTACCTAAATACTCCTATTAACCAAGAGTTTTATTTATTTTTAATTTAAGGAACCATTTCTACTGGGTTTTCCCAGAACTTCTATATTGTGCTGACAAACCTATATCTAGGGCCGAGATTGCTAGTTGTGTATAAGTCTGTTTCTCACAGTCTCCTGATTATTAAATGTTCCCCAGATTTATATAGGGTCCTTTAATGTCCTCACTAGCAGGAACACATTCCCCTCCCTGTATCTAAGGCTTGGTCTACACATAACAGTTATGTTGGCATAGCTGCACTGGTCAGGGGGTGAAAAATTCATACCTTTGAATGACACAGCTATGCTGACTTAGCTGCATCTATTCTGGGGGTTATGTCACCGGACGAATGCTTCTGTCAGCATAGCTGCCGTCATTCAGGGAGGTGGTGTTCCTACACGGACAGAGAAACCCCTTCCATCTCTGTACGGCTGCGTCTACACTACGGGGTTATGCCGGCCTAGTTACGGCGCTGTAGGTGTGCTGATATAATCTCCGTCGTGTAGACAAGCCCATAGCCAATGTCGCTCAGGGAAGTGATGTTCCTGGACTAATAGAAATCTTCTGTTGGTGTAGGCTGCATATACATTTAGCTGATTTAGTTGGGGATTGGTCCTGCTTTGAGCAGGGGGTTGGACTAGATACCTCCTGAGGTCCCTTCCAACCCTGATATTCTATGATACACTCCGGGGCTATGCTGGTATGGGCTCCGTAGTGTAGACACAGCCTAGGGGACTGCCTCCCTCGTGGTGTGACCTGCTGCAGTTGATCAGTGGAAGCACTAACGATAGACACCCCCACCCCCCCATTTATAACTCTGAATGGGCTGCTGGCAGGAGGGCGTCTTGATTTGAAACTGTCTCCCTTCTTCTTGATTTGCCAGTGCCCAGGATTGTTAACGTTCCAGGCATGCGACTGAAGCATTTGGGGGAGTGGATCTTTACTGTTTGTTTGTTACAGTACAGGTCTGTCGCATCTTAGGCGCATTTAACATGTGCGATTTCAGCTTTACACGGTCGGCAAAAACAAGAAAAAAACAACAAAAAAAGAGAAAAATAACAATTTAAATACTGTTTCTGTAGGGCGGGTGATTCTGCCCGCCATTACACTCGAGGTAATTTTGACTATACGCGGTTTTCGCTTTACGCGCTGACCGCGGAACGTAACCCCAGCGTAAAATAGGGTGACCAGACATCCCGATTTTATCGGGACCGTCCTGATATTTCGGTCTCTGTCCCACATCCCGACCGAGCTTTGGTCGAGACGCGGAACAGAGATATCCGCAGGCAGCACTGTGTTGTTTTTTGTTTCTCCCTCAGCCGGGACTCGCTCGGCTTTTTTTTTTTTTTTCCTCCCTCAGCCGGGACTCGCTCGGCGCTTTTTTTTTTTTCTCAGCATCTCTCCCCCCCCTCCCCCCCATGTGTCCCGATATTTCATTCCCCTCATCTGGTCACCCTGGTGTAAGATGAGACAGACCTGTATATGTTGCACTAGCACCTAGGGGTCTCAGTCAGTTATTGGGGGGGCTCCATGGGGTAAGCACTGTACATCCGTGTAGGAAAATGACCAGCCCTACCCCAGAGGACTTGGTTCATGACCAGATGTAGCAGGTGGATGAAAGATAAACTTGGGGGAAGGGGATGAGGTGATTCTATTTTCATGTAATAATAGTAGGCTCAGTTTGCCATCTGCTGGCGGTGTTCTGTAAGCGCAGAGAAACAGGCATTGCCATGGTATTTAAAGGAGGCCAAGGTGCTAGTCCTGGGAGAGGTTGGCAGGGAGGTTTGTGTAGGGTCATGTGTTGAGCTATGGAGTCAGGATGTGGGGCAGGTCTGTTTGTTTATTCTGTGGCACGGTGATTTTTCCAAGGAGTTTGCTGGAATGACCTGGATGGGTGGGTCACAAAGCCATGGTGTGAAAGTTAACGACCCACTCTGTGGTGTCTTTCAGCAGAGGCTACCCTGGCAATAAGTACTGTGGGCACAAAATGTGTGATTAATAACGAATCCCTGGGAGCAGCGTTTGCTGCACAATAAGGTTTGAGGCGCTACAACAATGTAATTAATTAGCTGACAGAAATAAGCAGGCACTTCGTTTTGCAATTTTTAAATGATCGGTTTATAATTACGGAGCAAGCATCTGAAATGCTTTTTAAGTTCTAAATCAGAAATGCAGCTGCCATCTGTGTTTCATGGCTGGTTTGACGGTCAGGATTTGCTTTCGTTTGAACTGCCCTGAGCTAGGGCCTGGATCCACAACGTGACTCAGGCGTTGCAATGCTCAGTGGCACAACACCTCATCTTTAGGCATCTACAATTCACTGGAACAACAACGGGCTCCACAAACCCTGAGTTAGGTAACGAGGCTCCCTCTCCAAGGCATGGGGAGAGACAGGTGCCCACAGAGCCAGCACGCTCGGTGTGGCGCTGCCTAAGCTAGCCAATGGGAGATGCCGACGAGAGGCGGGTGTGCTAAGCCCCACCCCTCTCAATTACACAAAGTAAACTATTTCCCCATGCTTATTCCCCACCCACCCCCAGTTCCTCACATCTCCTTGTCAACTGCTGGAAATGGGCCATTTTCATTACCACCACAAACAGTTCTTTTTCTCTCCTGCTGATAAAAGCTCACCTTAACTGATCACTCTCCTTATAGTGTGTATGGTAACACCCATTGTTTCATGTTCTCTGTGTGTGTGTGTGTGTGTGTGTGTGTGTGTATATATATATAATCTTCCTACTGTATTTTCCACTACATGCGTCTGATGAAGTGGGTTTTAGCCCACGAAAGCTTATGCTCAAATAAATGTGTTAGTCTCTAAGGTGCCACAAGGACTCCTGTTCTTTTTGCGGATACAGACTAACACGGCTGCTACTCTGACACCTTTCTCAATAGTGCTTTTCACACAGCATGGTAGCTATCCTGCCCTGAGTGTGGAATTCACCCCTGCAAAGAGAGCTGGGGCAAGCTTTGACCGGGATGACATGCCCATGGTGGCAACTAACTTGCAGGGCTTCCAAAAAACAATGGATGAAAACCCCGAAGAATCATTTTGTCTGTATACGTGCACAGGAGTGGCCTTCTAAACCAATCCGTCTCTGAATGATTCCCTGTGTCAATAATCTGACACCCTCTTCTGAAACACTGCAGCCTGGAGAGAGTGTGGTAGGCATGTATATTAATAGGGGACAGGGCTTTTCCCCCAGGAGACACACTTCTTCCACCAGCTTGTACCTGTTGCTTTAATTGGACCAAGTTCATCACCTTAATCCCCCGAGACCAGAGGTGCACCTGGGTGCTGTTGCTGCTGTGAAATGGAAACTGAAGAGCCCGCCAGGGCGCTGTTTAGTCCTGCGACCCAGGCTGTGTCTGCCTGGTAGGAATAACTATAGGAAATGGGGGACAGCCACCAAGCGCGAAGAGAATCCTGCCTGTAACCCTTGGCAGGCAAGGGTGAGCCTACAGAGCAGAAGGGGAGGAACTGGGGATGTGGACTCAGCGCAGCATGGGGCTAGGCAGCGGTTCTCCAACTTCATTGCACCGTGACCTTCTGACAACAAAAATTACTACGTGACCTCAGGAAGGGGGACCGAAGCCAGAGCCCACCTGAGCAAAGCGCGAGCCCCACTGCCCCGGGTGGGCAGGCCGAAGCCGAAGCCCCAGGCCTTCAGCCCTGGGCAGGGGCCTATAACCTGAATCCTGCCACCCAGCGTTGAAGACCTTGGGGCTTCTGCTTGGACCAGGTGCTGGAGCTCGGGTTTTGGCCCCAGCAAGTCTAATGCCAGCCCTGGCAACCCTATTAAAACAGGGTCGCGACCCACCTTGGGCTCCCGACCCATAGTTTAAGAACTGCTGGGCCGAGAAACTGCCAAGCCAAGGTCCCATGGCCATGCGCCATTTAAAAGCAGAACTCCCCACTGGTGGGCCGTAGGCACCACCTGTTTCTGAGTCCGCCCTGTGAGTCCATTCACTAGGGCCCGTGCCCTTCGGCCTTAGCGTTCAGCTGGGACCCAGCTCACCGGGGGCCGGTGCCCCCAGACAATGGGAACATCGTCTCCAAAGGTTCAACAAGGCAAGATAAACACTGGCCCGAAGCAGAGGCCAAGGCACCTACCAGGAGGTAGAAGTTGGGGCCCAAATTCCGGGTGACCCCCCCCCCCCCTTGGCCCCAGCTCTCCGGGCCGTGACATTCAGGCGGTTTGCAGTGGGGTTAGTGGCACTGGCTGTCGCTTGTCAGCGGAGTCCAGGGGCGCAGCCCTGGGTGATGGTCACCGGTGACATGTGCAGGCAGGGGCAGGGCACAGCGGCTTGTTCTGGGGAACGGGTGTAAGGGACGATCCTGGCTCCCTCGTTCGAACCCGCCGCGCCTTCTCCTGCCGCCGGGCCCGGGGCGTTATTGCCGCCCGGGGCTGGTCCCGGCGGGGTGGGATCCGCAGCCCGTGCCTGGGAGCGCTTGTCCCCGCCGGTGGCTCTCCCGGCAGGGGGCAGGGCTGGCGCTTCCCAGCGCCCGGCCCCTCCCCTGGAAAGTCCCAGCAAGTCCCGTTGGAGCAACTCCGTGCGCCCGGGCGCCCCGCCAGCGGCTGGTGACGGGTCGCGGTTCCCCGCAGCGGCCCCGGGAAGCCAATGAAGAGTCCGGGGCTTCTCCTGCAGAAAGGCTCGCACATGCTGCAGTGTCTCTGCGGAAGGCGCCTGAGATCCAGCAACAGCCCAGGTGGGGCGCGGTGATGGGGGGTTTCCCTTCCCTGGGGGGCTGGATTCCCTTCCCCCCCCCCCAGCCCTCCGCCTTCCTACGCCCCCGGGCCACTGCTCTGCCCCGGCTCTACGCCCGCCCGGCCCGGGGAGGGGCCAGCCCCGTCCTTACCGGACTCCCCCCGCTTGGGTCTGGAGGGCAGCCGGCCGCGCACAGCGACCCGGTCTCGCCTGGTTCCCCGGCGCTCCCCCTGTGCGCCCCTCGGGCTGCGTCTCCGCGGCTGGCGGCTCGTTGGGAGCGCGGGGGGCACCGAACAGGTGGCTGGCAAAGTGTCTTCTGCCAACGAACTGGAGAGTGGCTTTTCCAGCTCCAGCTCCGAGCCAATCCCGCTTTCCTGTGCGAGCGGAGCTCTGTCCTTGGTCCTGAAAGGTGCCCGGCCCCCGCACCTCGCTTGTCCCAAGCCCTTCTCAGAAGACCCCCATCGGGTCAATCTTTTGTCTAGGGCCTGGGAAATCTAAGGGTAAAGCTTCACACGCTTAGTTTGTCCAGGTGTCCGGAGAGGAAGCTGTTGTTGAAGGTAAATATAATCGAACTACCCACTTTGAGTTTGTTGTGGCTTTAGTGTGCATCGTGACGAGTCTTTGAAAAAAGGGAGAAATAGTTCAAAGGTGTTGTGGTTCAGTCAGGCTTGGGGGTTTTGGGGGGGTGAGGTTTTTTGTAAAATAAACTGTAAACTCTTTCTCCCCTGCCCCTCCCCCGTGGTTGACTTTCTTGCAATCCGAAAACCTACAATTCTGCTTTTTCTATAAAGCAGTTGGATCAAAATAAAATAAACATATTTTCTCTCTTTCCAAAAAAAAAATCAGGATTGTATTTTTAAAGAAATATTTCTGGTGTCCTAAGGTCTGTTAACTGCTTTATTTTGTACCTTTTAAAACAGACACACATTTTTGTCTTGAAAATGTGGGTGACTTCTCCTAACACTCTTGGTGGTAGGTCTGTGGGTCAAAAGACATTACACCCCAAACAAGTCACTTTTTTATTCATTACAATGCATAATTTTCTGGAAGGCATTTTTTAAATACACCTCCTAAAGCAAAAGGTGGTTATTAAAATCTTTATTTAAAAGGTAATAGTGGTACATATTTCAGCTGAAATCTGGATAACATTGTATCTGTCACACAAGCACTGTTTCTGACCCTGTAATGGCCATATATATTTTTTATGCTCTGAGCTTTTATATGGAGGGGGACATGTTATCTAGGGGTTGAAGCAAGAAACTGAGACCACAAAGCAAGATTGTGCTTAAGCCCATGCTTAAAGTTAAGCATGTGCCTATGTGTTTGCCTGAATAGGGCGCCAAGTATCAGAACCCGTTGAGGGTTTTCTCAGGCTCTGCCATTGTCTTTTCCTGGGGTTTTGGGGAAGTCACTTAACCATTCTGTGCCTCAGTTTCCCAACTGTAAAATGTGAGGAGGATAAGAAGAACTGCCATATCTCAGGGGGTTGTGAGACTTAATCTTTCTAAAGCACCATGGACAAAAGGCCTAAGAGTGCAAAGCAGTAGTAGTAGAATTTTATTATTTATGGGCATGTCTCAAAGGCTACTGCTTTAGACTTGGTTGGTTCTGCGTTCCCATACCAACATTTACCTAACCTGAGGATCACCATAATAGCTAGGCAGTAAACATTCAGAAGGGGCCTTTTTTTGTTATACCCAGAAGGACAGCGGCCATTTGTTGGCCTAGTAAGAGGTGACTTGTTTTCTTATGTGAGAGCCCAACCTCTGGGGAGAGAAATTATTCACACCTCCCACAGAAATACTGCTCATTTTCCCATTGAAACAGTCCTGTGCTGGGGAACAGTTTGTTGCAGAGGTCAGTTTAAGTTCCCTTTTGGCCCAACCAACGAGAGAGCTTGTTAATTGCCCAGAGGCACTTGTTTATGCCTGGTCGCTCCCAACTTGAGTCGGTGAGGGTAATTGGTTCATAACAATAGGACAGGCACAGGGAGTCACGTAGAGGACTGGACTTGGGACTCCTGAGGCTATTCTCACCTCTAGTCAGGAGAAAACTCCAATAAATGTCGTTATCAGCTCTGCCGGGGCAATCGTCGCTGGATGTGGAACGCCTGGCCTGGTTCTCACCTGAGCGGTGAGTTTCCTTCACAGTCCTAATAAACAATCAATTCATGTCATTCAGAAAGTCAGGAGAGCAGAGGGAATAATAATGCCTGGGTGTAAACAGTCCAATCTCGCTGTAATATACCTGGGATATAACAGTACAAAAGATTTAGAACGTTAGAACAGCCATGCTGGGTCAGATCAAAGGTTCATCTAGCCCAGTATCCTGTCTACCAACAGTGGCCAATGCCAGGTGCCCCAGAGGGGATGAACTGAGCGGGTAATTATCAAGTGATTTGGGGGGAGAGGGTGGATAATCAGCTGAACATAAGCTCCAGGTGTGACACAGTGGCCAAAAGAGCTAATGCCGTCCTGGGATGTATAAACAGGGGAATCTTGAGTAGGAGTAGAGAGGGGTTATTTTACCTTTGTATTTGGCACTGTGCAACCACTGCTGGAATGCGGTGTTCAGTTCTGGTGTCCACAATTCAAGCAAGATGTTGATAAATTGGAGAGGGTTCAGAGAATGATTAAAGGATTGGAAAACGTGATTTATAGTGATGGACTCAAAGAGCTCAATCTAGTTAGTTTAGCAAAGAAAAAGTGAAGGGGTGAATTGATTACAGTCTAGAAGTATCTGCATGGGGAACAAATAAGAACGGCCAGACTGGGTCAGACCAAAGGTCCATCTAGCCCAGTATCCTGTCTACCAACAGTGGCCAATGCCAGGTGCCCCAGAGGGAATGAACAGAACAGGGAATTATCAAGTGATCCATCCCCTGTCGCCCATTCCCAGGATACCACTGGAACTTGGTCAAATCAGACCATCACCGCGAAACATTTCGATTGTAACGAAACGGCGAATTCAGATGAACAAATGTTTAGTCTGAATTTTTCTGACCAGCTTGAATCGAGGTTGTAGATACCTTGTTCTTTGAGGGAATAATAGTACCTGTCTCTTTCTATAGAACTTTCCATCTGTAGCTCTCAAGGGCTTTGCCAGGGAAAATAATCCCCAAACTAGATGACGGAGAAGTGAAGGGACCTTGTCCTTTTGTTTGTGTTCTAAATGCCATGTGCACCTGTGCTGGGGTATAAGTGACAGGGCTGCTTGGAAAACGTTGACCAAAACTTCTCACTTACAATGTAATGAAAAACGTCTCCTGTCTTCTGAGCCGCTCTGATACACAATCAGATCTACACAAAATGCTGTGGTCAGATTTTGTTTATCCCGACTTGGAAAAATAACCCAGGCTCACGCCAGCTGTATGCTGCATACTTCTTCTGGCATAGCTCTGCCAGTCTGGGATGTGAAGAGGTGTGATACCTGATCAACAAGCTGTGCTGGCAGAAGCCCCTCGGGTAGACACAGCTACACCAGCAAAACGGCGCTTTGACCGGTATCCCTGATACCACTCATGGGGGGGTGGTTTTACTATATTGGTAGATAGTACAGCTTTGCTGGTATAGCTGTATCCACACTAGAGCAGTATATTGGTGTTCCTATGCTAGTGAAGTGCTCCTAGGGTAGATATAGCCTCATAAGTGTATATATAAAATCGGTGATTTTAAAATATGTTTGACAGGGAACCAGCTCTTTTAAAAAAACTCTTATCGCTTGTTTTCTTATTTAACTATGGTGATGACCAATTTAAATGCTGTGCGTAGATTTGCTCATTCTTGGCCACTGGATGGCAGAGGGTTGGTTTTGTTTTTTCTGGAGTTAGACATGGATTCAGCAAAGCACTTGCTTGACCATGTGAGTAATCCCATTAAAAGTTAAGCACGTTCCTAAGTACTTTTCTGAATCTTGGATTTAGAGAATGCTGAAACTCTGTGTCTATTGTCTCTAGCCCACTGAAATGTGTGACGCCTTTCCCCACAAAAACGGAAGATTTTCTTGTATGCTGGTCAAACAGTCAGTTTGAGACACTGAAACTACAAAACCAGATGGCACAAGCATCATGAAAAGTCCAGTAGGCTCCAAACAGCAGATCAGGTTGCTTATGCCATGATAGTACACAACGCTTTCAATTGTATGAATAGATGTTTGCTTGAAAGGCCTTTAAATAAATTCTTCCCCTTGGAGGAAAGGAGATGTGTAACGTTTAATAATAAAAATAGCCTCTCTTCCCATAGCCTGAAACGGTGTGGAAGCTGGTAATCATGTTTTGTATGGCAAAGCATTTTTCTAAATGGCATGTGTATGCCTTTCTAGTACTGTGGCTGTGATTGGCTGCTGGGTCTATCTGCATGTGCTAAATTGCAGTCCTGGAGATCTGTGAAAACAACCCAGCAAAGCCAGTCTCAGCTGGGAGCATGGAAGCTGCTGCTAATTTTGTGATGAGCCACCCACAGGCTCAGTGTGAGTCATTATCATTGTTTTGTTTTCCAGAATTCAGCAGTTAACGCTTCCAGGATCCAATCTCTGGATTATCTCCATCCTTGTATTTGTTGTACATGGCTCTGTCTGGTTTGGGGAAAAGAATAGACAAACCAGTGCTTTTGTCTTTCTCAAAAGACATTTTAAAAAAATTATTTGTTCACCTCTTAGTCCCCTCTTCCTGCTTTAATGCACATTAACTAGCCTCGCCTCCACTTAACCTTAAAACTTTCTCTGGTGCATCAGTCGGTAAGTAATAGTTCTCATGCTGATTATAAGGCTTTGCATCTTGAAAAGTGCTGGGCAGACACTAGCTAATTAATCCCACCGTGGGGCATGAAATATTTTGCCCATTTTAAAGACATTGAGATGAAGTGACTTAACCAAGGTCGTTCATCAACGCTGTGTCAGAACCAGGATTAGCGCGTAGAAGCGTCTGCCTTCCTGGAACACGACTGGAAGTTCCCAGCTGACGCTTATTACAAACTGGCTCAGAACCTCAGCGTACTGTCACCAGATTTTTGCGAGTGGACCGTGTGGCTCGATCACACTTGCTAGTGACTGGGGTCACTCGCTGGAGAAACCCCTGCTGGCTGCCATCCCTTGTTACAGCTAGTCCCACCTGGAGCCACGAGAGGCCCCCAAACCTGCTCTCAATCCAGCTGGGCCAAGTCCTAGTCACTGGCTGTAGCTCTGGGATGCTAGAGCACACTCCTGGGCTCAGACCTATAGCCGGCCCCCCTTCCTTAGGATGTGGGCTGCTGGGCCATCACCAGCCAACTGCCCCGGCCCCTAAAACCAGTGCCTGAGCCTTCCTGAGTCCCCCCCAGTCACTTTGTACACGTTCCCTTGGAGCTGCACCTCAGCTATTGCTCCCTCATTTAACCCCTTGGGGACAGCGTGGCAGGAAAGCAAAGAACACAGGCTCAGCAGATTTCAGAGTAGCAGCCGTGTTAGTCTGTATCCGCAAAAAGAACAGGAGTACTTGTGGCACCTGAGAGACTAACAAATTTATTTGAGCATAAGCTTTCGTGGGCTACAGCTCACTTCATCGGATGCATAGAATGGAACACACAGAAGATATTTATACATACAGAGAACATGAAAAGGTGGGAGTAGCCATACCAACTGTAAGAGGCCAATCAATTGAGATGAGCTATTATCAGCAGGAGAGAGAAAAAAACCTTTGAAGTGATAATCGAGATGACCCATAGAAGGTGTGAGGATATTTTAACATATTTTAACATGAGGAAATAGATTCAATTAGTGTAATGACCCAACCATTCCCAGTCTCTGTTCAAACCTAAGTTAATTGTATCTAATTTGCATATTAATTCAAGTTCAGCAGTCTCTCTTTGGAGTCTGTTTTTGAAGTTTTTTTGTTGCAAAATTGCCACCTTCAGGTCTGTCACTGAGTGGTTAGAGAGACTGAAGTGTTCTCCCACTGGTTTTTGAATGTTATGATTCCTGATGGCAGATTTGTGTCCATTTATTCTTTTGCATAGAGACTGTCCGGTTTGGCCAATGTACGTGGCAGAGGGGCATTGCCGGCACATATCACGTTGGTAGATGTGCAGGTGAATGAGCCCCTGATGGCGTGGCTGATGTGATTAGGCTCAGCAGAGGAACTTCTTAACCAGTTATTTTACTCATAAGGCACTTGAGTCCGTTATTCCTGTGAGTCCCAGGTTTGTCAGTGTTTCAGGCTGGGCGGGTTCCCCCCTGCAAGCCCTTCCTATGTGTGTGGCTGTGGTTGGCTCCTCGTTCAGAGCAGGGCCGTAGTCTTGAATAAGGTCCCTGTCTATGAGCCAGGTGCCCAAACTCTCAGTGCAAACTGTGAAGTTTCCCATCACCTGGTGTAATAGGGCCAGCCACCGCCTGTGTGCCCCCTTGTGGCCTAGGATCACCCTACAGTGTCCTGCTTCTGTTTCCCCATCTTCTGGGCCCCTTAATAACTTACTCAGTCCAAAGGTAATGAAATCACTCCCCTTCCGGAGGTCTAATTTATTTAGTCTTCTGGGTACACACTGGCCCTCCAGGCCTCAACCCCAATTCAGTGTCTCTCTCCCCTTAGGTAGGGAGTTCCCAGGCCTCTTTCCCAGAGCTGGGTCAGAATTCAGTCACCACCAGGCTTTACCTGGTAAGAGCCCAGCCTCCTGGCTCTGATTACTCAGCTCCCCAGAGGCTGGGAGTCCCTGCAGGTTCCCGAGCTTCTCCCCTTCTTTGGTCTGCAGCTTCCTGCTCCTGGAATCCCCTGATTCCTCTCAGGAGAGGCTCATTCTATAATCAGGGTAGGCTTAGACCCAGAATCTCCAGCCCATGGGGCAAGACACCCTGTTACACCTGGTCAGGCGTGTGCCCTATCCCCTCCCGTGGGCCCCTGTGCAGAAAGTCGACGGAGGTGGGTCAGTAATTAATTGTCATTGAAAGTCAATGGCCCCAGACTGCAATCTTGATTTCCCTCTGTGATGGTCCTTCAAATGCCTTTCCCAGGCAGAGACAAGCTGGGTGAGGTAATATCTTTTATTGGACCAACTTCTATTGGGCAGAGAGACAATCTTTCGAGCCACACAAAGCTCTGCTTCAGGTCTGGGAAAGGTGCTCCGAGTGTCGCAGCTCAGCACAAGGTGGAACAGAGTTTGATGGGTGGGTGGTGGTTTTGAGGTTGTGGTGGCTCTCTATGAGGGAGTTTAAGCTGTCTGTCCAGAGGGTGACAATATCATCCATGCTTCTGAGGTAGATCACTGGTTTCGTGGTGCATTTGTCCAGAAATTCTTCCTCAAGGTGGCCCATGAAGAGGTTGGCGCATTAGTACCCATGGCTGTCCCCATGGTTTGAACAAAGTGCTTGTTGTTGAATGTAAAATTGTTATGGGTGATCAGCGCTATTGTAGATGGTCTTGCCACTTGGGCTCATCTGATTGTATGAGGTTGGGGGAGTCATTAGGGACTTCTGGGGGAGATATAATGGGTGGATGGGACATGGAGAGGAGAAGGTGGGTATTGGGGAGCACAGAAGGGACATGGAGATGGACATGAGGGTATGGGTGAATCAAGGGGAGTCCTGGACGGGGTGTTTTAAGGCAGAGGGATAGAGTACAGAGCAGGGATGGAGATTACATGGGTGATGTGGAGAAGGGATGCAGGGAGGTGGGGGAGAAATGAAGGATGGGGGGGGGGAGTGTCAGAGCACCAGGGGAGGAATACAGGGCCAGAGGAAGGGAGTGACTTTTATTAAAAATGTCAAATGTTAGATTTTCTAGTCATAAACACTCTAAATGCCGTGATTTCCATATGGATAAAAGTCTCCTCCTCAAACCCCATTTTTCACCTAGATCTAACTCTCCTTGCCACCCAGCCTGGACTTGAGTACGTCTTTGGGAGGAGGAACTCTGCCATGTTTGGTCTCCCCAGGTCTTTTGATCGAGGCTCCATTCCCATTACTTTAGCATACACCAACTTGACTGAAACATACCAGGCTCATTTAAAAACCAGGGACATTCCTAAACAAAAAACTTCATTTAAAAAAAGAGCGAAGGTTTAATGTGTGTGTCAGAGTCCACTCCCTGAGTAACGCTGGCACACTCTTCACAAAACTGCTCCCTCTTCAAAAGAAAATTAGAATGTCTGTCTGGAAATGATCAATTAAAGAGTCCAGTCAGTTCCTGTCTCCTCCCCCTGGAAAACAATCCATCCTCAGCCACTGGATTTCCTCCTTGTCCGTGATCACCGGGATAAGGCACGAGGTGAAGGTCTATGGTACAGTGAAGTAGAAAGCTCAGGGGAATAATAGGCTCTTGTAGGGTGCCCACTGCCCAGTATTGTGATTGGACAGTGCATCCAAAAGGAAATGAGAAAACACAACCACCCACATGCCCTATTCTCATGTATGCAAAGAACCAACCATGTTCCCTATTGACACAGCATACGTAACCACAGCACAACCCGTCACGTTTCCTTGACACAGCATCAGGCTTCAAGCCATCGCCACTCGGTTCAAATCTCTGCGTTTCAATTAATTTTCACCCCCATTTCCTCTGTCCTCCTGAGAATTCCTGACACAGAATATCTCCTGGGACGGGATGGACCCCCAGCCCCCTGAACCATGTAGAGGTTTGATCCAGATAAGAACTGTGCAGCGTGATCCCACCTGGACCAAATACAAAGCTGTGTGCCAGTGTCTGGGTCTCCGCTCAGTGCATCTCCTGTCCCTGTCAATATGGCCTGCTCCTTACGCCAGCATTTTAATTCCATGCTTCTTGATGGTTAAAAACGGCCTTGAGATCTGCCCTAATTGCATTACGTCAGGTGCCAATGGGGCTCAGGGTCTTAACTGTTACTTTTAAGAGCAGAGTTCTACTGGGTTTCTTGTTCTGTGTCACCTCTGTGCGATTTTTGTAAATATTTGATCAGTTGCTCCGGCAAACGTGTGAATACTTGGGTTGGGCTAAATTGGCTGCTACCGTGCTCAGGTGCTCTTGGTAAATGGGTGCTGAATCACAGCAGCGGTGATACTGGATTTTCCCTTTTCTAGACAGTACACAGAAGCTCCGCTTGCTTTTCTCGGTGCTTTTGTGTGTTGCCGGCTCTCTGAGTTTGTGGAGGCCTTCGTGATGAAGGCTTTGCCATTATTATTTTTAAATGAAAAAGCAGCAACCCCACGTGCTCTGTATGGAACCTGGTCCTTCTATCCCTGTATTTGCAGCCTTTGGTCATTAAATGCACTTCGCACAAGCCATGATCTTAATCTTAGACTGTTTGGCACGTATCCCAGTGTGTCTTGACTGAGATCTGTACTGGTTTGCAGTTCATTCACAACACCTATGTAGCTGGGGTGACATGAGGGTCTGTGGTCACTTTTTGGTTGCTCTTTGAGGTCAGAAAGGGGGAATTAAAGGAGTAAAATGACTTGTGCAGCCCCGCAAATAAATACAGAAATGCAGTGAGGTGGGAGGAGCTTGTCAATGTTTTATTGTAGAAAGCCGGATGCTGTGGTTTTGTGAATGGATATTATGTCTGTTTGGCATAGCTGGCTCTTGCTGAAAACAGTTATTTGGGAACTTAACTCCACACAATTCATATGCTGCAGATCAGTCCTGTGCTGTGTTAGTCCTCAGATAGGTCACTGGCATGGTGAGCATCGCCCTCCATGGCAAACCCTGGGCTTTAGCCCTCTAGCGTAGGGTAGGAAATCATTTCTTTTCCCTACAAAAATTGATTAAATCAAATGTTTTCATTTTGAAAATGGTTCGTGTTTGTGTTTAAAAAAGCCCCCAAACATGAAATTTTTTGATGAAAACCTGTTTAGTGTCAATGTCGTTTTTGTTGAATAGCCCTTTTATGGTCCATATTTATTTGTGTGCTCATAGTAGCCAGGAGACCCAGTCATGTGCCAGGGTTGTGGTGCGCTAGGCGCCCTACAACACAAAAGAGAAAGACGGCCCTACCCCAGAGAGCTTAGAACCTGCGTACGTTTTCTGAGGGAAAACTATTTGGATGGGAAAATGCAGCCCAGCTCTCTAGCCTTGCTGGTGTCTAGTGCCCTGGGGAAGCAAACTGAGCAGAGCTCCTGCTGTGAAGTGTTTCAGAGGTTAGAGGAATAGGATAGCTTCCACCAGAATCAGGGAAGGGTTAGTCATTTCCATCATCCGTGCTCTGCCCTGGAGACTGACAGGTTACTTGTTGAATGACCCCAGCCTGTGTAATGACACCCAGCACCCGTAGAGCTCTTTTTATCCACGGGCCGCAGGATGGTAACTTTGTCTCCAATTTATTTATGAGCAATCAGAGACAAGTGACTGACTAAAGTCACATGCTGCATCAGTAGCAGAGTGGGGCGCAGAACCCCAGGGCTTCTCATTCCCAGTCCCACCCCCCTCCATCCCCTAGACTCAGATGCCTTCATGTGTGGAGCTAACAGACACAGCTGATGGCTCTCTGCCGGGGGAGGTTACCGTCTAAATTAGCCCNCTGCAAAACCTCTGTTAGTCTATAAGGTGCCACAGGATTCTTTGCTGCTTTTACAGACACAGCTGATGGCTCTCTGCCGGGGGAGGTTACCGTCTAAATTAGCCATAAGATGGCAAGGGGTGAGAGACACTCAGCCAGCAAAGGAACCGACACAGAGCAGACCGTGGCCAGTCGAAGCACGCTCTGCCCAGCAGTGCTGGGAGGTGGTGTGTGCTGGGCCAGAGCGGGAGTTCTCCCATAGTCTCAGCAGACAGACAATGGCAGCTTGATG
Source organism: Platysternon megacephalum (assembly GCA_003942145.1). Lineage (NCBI taxonomy): Eukaryota > Metazoa > Chordata > Testudines > Platysternidae > Platysternon > Platysternon megacephalum. Next base: position 4,612,196 of record QXTE01000125.1, on the reverse strand, counting down.
GTTTCACATGGAAACTGGGAGGGGATTGTAGCTAGATGCAAAAGGCTAGAGCAGTGAAGCATCCATGTGGGAACTCAAACACCTCCCCCTGACTTGGGCCTTGGGTCCGCGGTCCGTGTATTCACAAACCCAGCCCGTGGCCATGTGTTTGGTGGCTGGGATCTGAGGTCACTGGGGAGCTGGGAAACTGCAGATCATTGTCCCCCTACAGGTATTTCAGGCAGGGAGGAGGGGCTGGCAGGGCTCACGTGGTAAGAGGGTCTGGCTGGAATTGGAGGATGGAGTTCACCAAACCTGACCCTCTGCAGAAGTCCCAGCTTGGCTGGGGAGGGGTCGTCAGTTCTTTTCCTTGCACAGTCTGGATGTGGCAGTTCTGTTTCTCTGCTACCCCTCCCCCAGCTAATTCTGTGCAGACCTCCGAGAACAGCCTACCAGTGTGTGTCCCTCGCTCCAGGGACGGCAGGCACGTGACGGCAGAGGGGAGAGAGGCAGAGTATCTCTATTATTTATGGACGATATTCATTTGGCTGGTAGGATGCCACTGGGATTAAGCATTGGAGAGGGAAGATGAAGGCTGCATTTGCAATCGGCTGAGCACATGTTTGTCTGTTAACTGACAAGTCCTGTATCTCATTTTCTAACCAGAATTTCTCCTGCTGCCTGAGTCCTTTCGGATTAATTCTGGGACATCCTGCTCACTAGATCATGTGCAAGAAGCTGCAGGAATGTTGGGTGATAGACCCAGAGCCTCATTTCTAGTCGAGAGGACCAATGGAGCAGTCCTCTTGGTGGAGAAGTAGCACATCCCCTGTGGCTTTGGAGATAGCCTAGGAGCTTGGCGCACTGCAGAGAAATGGGCTGAACCCACTTTCTTTGGCTTCCCTCTAACTTAAATGACTCTCTCGGTCCAGGGAAGGAATGTGGTCTAGTGGTGGTGGATGGGGACTGGCGGTTAGGACTCCTGGGTCATCTTATTGGCTCTCACTGTGGCTCCGTGGCAGCTTACTGCCGCCCGAACACCCCCATGTGGCCCTTCTGCCTCTATTTCCCCTTCACTCAGCCCCCTGTAAGAATTCAGTCTCCAGTGACCTTCTAAGCTCAGATCCTTCCATTTGCCCTTCAGCTGTTCCCCTCTGGCTGGCAGCAGAGTGTGTCAAAAATCAAAACTCCAAAAGAAACACAGAGTCTTCCAGCTCCTCTTCCCTTCATTAACTCTCAGCCTCGCTCCTCAGAGCCATTCCTCCCACCAGCCCCAGCTCCGCCCAGTCTCTCAGTTCCTGAACTTCCCCAGTTCCCTGCCAGGCTGCTCTCCCCACTCCACCCCTTCCTGCTGCCTTTTTATTGGAATCACCTGACTCCTCTCCCGGGGGGCTCCTCCGGAGTCAGGGCTGGCTTAGCTCCAAGCTCTCCAGCCCAGGAGCAAGCCTCCCTGTTCCCCTCACACTGATTCAGTGCATCACCTTAGCCAAGTGACCCCCAGAAATCCCTCCCATCTGCAAAATGGGTATAAAGTGTGTCCAGCTCTCTCTGAGGTGCTGGGATATTAGCTGGAGCCGAAAGGCGTCAGGGAAATGTGCTCCTCGTTGCTGAATTCTTTCTGCCCTCAGCGAAAGAGACTCTCCACCAGGGTGCTCAGGTTGCCAAGCTGCAACTTCCTCATTACCACAAAATAATAGGTCAATACAGAGAGCAATGAACCTCGAAATGTACCCACCCCCAGTGCTCATGCTGGGGGGATGCACCAAGAGAACGACGTCAGGTTCTACACCTATGTCATTAAATCAGAGCCCAGACTGCGTGTGGACAAGACCTCAGGCACACGTAGTCAAGTCATGAGAGGGGGGTGGCAATCCTGAGGTGGCCACTAGAAAAGGGGCAAGTTCCCTGGGGATGCAGAAGCTGATCAGAATGTGCATCTAGCCAGGGTTTTGTCTTTTGTCCAGTCTGGCTTAATTCCTTCTAACTGGGGCTGTCTTAGAGGCCTTGTGGTTAAGGGGCTGGGCGGGGAATTGGGAGAGCTGGGTTCTGGCACTGGCTGTGCCACAGACTCACTGTGTGACCTTGAGCAAGTCACTTCACCCCCACCCCGCATGCTTCCACTGCTCCATCGGAAAATGGACCTAATCATGTGCAGTTGGCCAGGCGGTCGTGAGACTAACGTAATCATAGAATCATAGAATATCAGGGTTGTAAGGGACCTCAGGAGGTATCTAGTCCAACCCCCTGCTCAAAGCAGGACCAATCCCCAACTAAATCATCCCAGCCAGGGCTTTGTCAAGCCTGACCTTAAAAACCTCTAAGGAAGGAGATTCCACCACCTCCCTAGGTAACCCATTCCAGTGCTTCACCACCCTCCTAGTGAAAACGTTTTTCCTAATCTCCAATGCTGGTAATGCTGGTAGAGCGTGTGAAGAGCTCTGATGGAAGTTGCTGTGCAAGTTTAATTTTTTATTCTGATTCTGACCAATGAAGTTGACCACCTGGGTTGGGGCTTTAGGTTTTTAGCGCAGTGTATGTTGGGAAGGGTCTTAAAGTGGGGCAGATCGGTCTGATTCTTGCTTTAAGAGACATTTTGGGAAACCAGCTCATATGGCAGGGGCCTGTGGTAAATAGTCCAAGCCTTGCAAACCTCAAGCAAAAAGGTGTTTAATTTTCAGTAAGGTTCCCTAGAAGTGCAGCCTAACGGAGAACATGCAGGCTGTGTCTAAGGCAATTGCTTTGTAAGAGTTAGAAAGCTCTGGGAGGATTGCAAGGTGGCAATCTGACAAGTCTGCTATAGTATGTGCAGTGTAGTTGTAGCCGTGTCAGGACATTAGGGAGACAAAGAAGAGCTCTGTGTGGCTCAGAAGCTTGTCTCTCTCACCAACAGAACTTGGTCCAATAAAAGATATTCCCTCCCTCACCGTAACTCTGATATAGCACTGGTGGAACTCTGGATAGTTACCTTTCTTACTAAAAGTTTCTTGTTCAATGAAAGATTCTAACACTGCACCAAAACCAATGTAATTTAAAGCAGTGGTTCTCAAACTGGGGCCGCCACTTGTGTAGGGAAAGCCCCTGGCGGGCCGGGCCGGTTTGTTTACCTGCCCCGTCCACAGGTCTGGCCGATCGCGGCTCCCACTGGCCGCGGTTCGCAGCTCCAGGCCAATGGGAGCTGCTGGAAGAGACGCGGGCCGAGGGACATACTGGCCACTGCTTCCAGCAGCTCCCATTGACCTGGAGCAGCGAACCGCGGCCAGTGGGAGCCATGATCGGCCGGACCTGCGGATGGGGCAGATAAATGAACCGGCCCGGCTTTCCCTACACAAGCGGCGACCCCAGTTTGAGAACCACTGATTTAAAGGACACTGTAGGCTCAAAGTGATGGTTTTTGTGGCGGGATAAAGAAAGGTATGCATCAAATATTAATGGAAATAAATTTGGGAGCTTTTTCTTTGTAAATGTTTCAGTGAAAACAGGTTTTGTTTGAGGTTCAAACCTGGCCCTGCACAATTTTCAGCATTATACTGGTGAAATGGACTATGGTCTCGATTAGCAAAATACTTAATTTTAAGCATGTGCTTCAGTGTTTTGCGAAATCAGGGCCTATCAAAAGAAATGAGATGGACCATATTTTAATTGTTTCAGCTGAATGAATTGCAATATGTGAGTGCTCTGAATGGTGAAAAAGTGGCTTTCACTGTAAAACACTTCAATGGTAATTATAGAAAAGATCTACAAATAAGGATGGTAAATGTTAAATAATAATGTTTGTAGCCTGATGATATCTCTTTAAGGTGACTGGAAATATTCCCTTGTACATTTCCATTTTAACCTCTGTATAATTTTGTTTTAAACAAGTGCAAGAAGCTTTTAAACCAAAGTTTTCTGTATCATTCCAGTAGAAACGTGAGTCTCTTTCAAAACTTCCAGGGAATTGGTTCTGGAAGGGGAGGTCGGTGGGGAAGAGCTGTTTCTCCTTCATGTTCAGTGTGTTCTGCGGCATTTTTTGCTTTCTGATGACTAAACTGTTCTGTATTTGAAATTGGAAACTATTGCAAGAGTAACACAAACGGGGCTTGATTTTGAAAAACGTATTCATAATTGTTTGCCTGATTTGTGTGTGCAATTACCATGATTACCACTGGAAGTGGCCATCTGAGAACGCCGTGTTGGAACTCTCTCTCTCATCTATTTTCACTCTGTTGTTTCTGAAGGGGCCGGTCCCTGTGAGATCTAAATGTCGTGCATGTTAGTTTAATTTATATTGTGTCTGCTCTTGTGATCTCCTACCACTTCCACATTTTCACTTTTCTTTTTCATTCTACTTCCCTCATTCTTTGTCCCCCCATTTGATGCTGTCTGAGGGCGGTGCGTTTAGTGATGTGCTAACTCTTCCTGTTCAAAGAGATTCACATTCTAGTCTGTCCTCTATAGGTTCTGGTACCGCCCTCATCGCCGTCCTGTTTGAGCACCTTCCAGGCATGCATGAAGCACTGTACAGATTGACATCTGTCGCGTGGCTCAGTTTCTCATCTCACCGGGGAGAATTGTGTGTGCAGTGGAGTGCTTGGTTTGGCAGGCTTTGGGGTGTCTGTGTTTTAAATGTACCTGCTGATACAATGATGGACGTGGTGTGACTGCCTAGACAGGTAGGATGACTCCCCTTCTGTATAGTGATGGCTCATAGTGTATTGCGACTCTAGACAGGCAGAGGGAGGCATGCTTGCACCTGGTTTGGGTTTAGGGCTCAGGGATATGGGCACTAAATGGTGCCATTGGCATGAGATTCACTCTCCTTGTTAGATTTTCCTCTGCTATGGGCTACAGCTGGATCAGATCCAGAAAACTGGCGCCTCCTGGTTTGGGATATGACTGGGACCCAAAACGGTGCAGGGAGGATAATAATGATTCTGCTACACAAGACAAGCTTCCTCTTGAGCGTTAATCCAGCGGCGAGAGCAGCGCACTGGCCAGTTCCTGGTGGATGTTTGTCATTTCTCTGTCAGCGTGAAGTTAATACTCCAGGTCTGGCCTGATAAAACAGCAAGCAGGAGTCCTCTGTCCAGGTCAGGGACAAAACAGCACTGGGTTTCCTGCCCTACACTGCCCTATCAGTGTCTCATCGCAGTGACTTCGAGGAATGACCTGCGGGGGTGATGCACGCTCCATGACCTTTTCAGCCCCCGGTCTCTCTGCTGAGCCTGCTGGCTGGGAACTGCTGGGACAGTGACATGTTTCACACGGGCCAGCAGATGCTCTTGCAAACTCCTGGCCAAAGCTAGGATCGATCCTGTGCCATAAATACTTTACTAGTGCCAAACAATGGTCCTTTCCTAGGACTCAGTCCTTTCACTCCTAGCCAAGCTCTCCCCTTAATTTGGGTATGAGAACAATGGTAGGGGGAAGTACAGGTCTGTCGCATCTTACGCGCATTTAACATGCGCGATTTCAGCTTTACGCGGTCGGCAAAAACAAAAAAACCCACCAAAAAACGAGAAAAATAACAATTTTAATACTGTATCTGTAGTGCGGGCGATTCCGCCCGCCATTACACTCAATGGGATTTTGACTATACGCGGTTTTCACTTTACGCGCTGACTGCGGAACGTAACCCCAGCGTAAGATGCGACAGACCTGTATTAGCACATGGAGTAAAACCCTAGGCCAGGGAGATTTCATTTGCCCCCAGTTCCAAAGCCTGTTGTTTCTCCTGCACATCACACTTCCGGCAAAATAGTCCTTACCATCACTACCGCTCCCCAGAGCATCGTGCTCAACACTCTGCCTTGTACTGGGTGAGCTGCTGCCGCCCCTCCCAACCGTATAATTACAGATATATAAAAACGGGTCCTTATTTGGCAGCGGAGAAAGTGGTGACTCAGCTGTCTTCACCGGCCTTTGAAAGGCAAGTTCTCGTCCATTCAGAATTCTCACCGGCATGCAGCCTGAATCGCCAAGGAGCTGCATCTGCCCAGGGGAAAGTCAGGAGAGTCACAGAATCCAGAGGCCACAGGGAAGCTCTTGAAACTAACTTGATTTGACCATATGGTTAAGCAAACCAAGGTCCCCCACCCATATCTGTGTCAAGCCTTGCGAAATTATTACCTGTGATAGACACTGATCTGAATCCAGGATCGTGGTGGTGGTACGAAGCCATCCCCAATGCGTAGCCGCTGATGCTAGCTAGAAAGCATTGCTTTCTACACAGCAATCCCCTGGGGAGACAGTATTGGGCCAGCTTTAGAGATGGAGAAAATGACACACAAAGTAGCTTGCCCATGGTCCTTCAGCAAGAGCTGGGAAATGAAGCCAGATCTGACCCCAGTCCCTTGCCTTAACCACTAGACAGCACTCCCACCAGAGTTATGGCATGAAGGAGGATCCTCCAGAGGCGTGGGAGAGCTCAGTGGTAACACAGTTCTTATCTGGAACATAAGATCTGCTGTACGGTGTGACCATCGCTCCAGCCAGGCCTGCTAGGACCCACACCTCCAGTAATGCCCTTTCCACTACTTGATGCATCAAAGGAAGATGCCAAATAAAGCAGAGGGCTGGGAGGGAGGAGGCTTGGAGAGGATGATTGACTTCTTCCTTGTCCTCTTAGACAGCCTGCACTGTCTGCCTTTCTAGAAGATACGCTTCAGCCACACATGGACACAAGTCATGGGGCTCCACCTCGGGGTAGCTGGGTGAAACGTAATGGCCTTTGATATGCAGGAGGAGATCTAATGGTCCTTTCTGACCTTAAATCTATGAATCCTTCTACCAGGGCAGGGAAACAGGTATTTCTCAGGAAGGCAATGCAGCCCCAAAGGCATCAGCCATATGCAGGTGCTCCGATCCCATTTCAGTAGCTCGTGGGTGTTCAGGAGGAAGGCTGGGTACTCGCTGGGAGGGGTGAATAGATCGAGATCAGTCTGACAACCATCTGTGCTTGTGTCTGACAAGTCTGGGCAAGTTACAACCTTTTGAATCAGAATCCTGGAGTTCTTTTTAAACCGAGAGAGGCTGGCCCTCCGACTTCCACATCCTTTAGGGGTGCAGGGTATAACGCAGTTCGTAGCCAAGCTCTCTGGATCACGAGCGCTCTCTCTCTGTGCATCCGACCTGTGTCGACTGTAGAACTTGTTTAGCCTCTGACACAGAATGGAAGGGTAACAGGGATAGATGCTGTGGCAGAGGATCTCATTACTGCCAGGGCTTTGTGAGGGCTGGCTAGTCACAGCATGCTTGTTAGGTCATTTGCTGAACATCGCTGGATTTTAGAGAAGCCAGGTTCTTGTCCGTACTTGCTGTATGTGGGCAGGAGAACAGGCTGGGTATTTCACTAGCCCCAATCATGGAATGAGTAGAGGCAGTGCTTGTGCAATAATACACGTTTGTCCTCACTTTCCGTGGAGAGTCCCAGGGGACCTTACAAACATCAGTCTCACCTTACTGGGAAGTTTGTGGCTGGACCAATGGCAACACTTGTTTACCCACAATTCCTTGCAATAACCTGGAATGCCATAAAATGTTGACCACGCTGCTAGCAATGATGGGTGAGGGGATGGGGATATCAGCAGGTGTCTGCCGTGTAGCAGACAGCATTTCAAAATGACTGCTCAGTCCAAGCCAGATCTTAGAGGGACCCAGGCAGTGTTGGTCAGCAAGCCGGAGCAAACCAAAGAGCTGTCTAAGCCCAGAAGCCTCCGTGGAGATTCACCTCTTTATTAATTACAGCCGAGTCGTCTCTCTCCTCTCTTCTCCCGTAAGGGAGAGGCTCCAGGACTGATTACACTTGAGNCCTCTGCTTCAACAGACCCAGAGATATTTTAATCAATTTGGAGGTAAAAATTGTATCCAAGATCTTAAAAAATGGGTGTCTAAAGTTGAGAGGTGTATTATTTGTGTGTGTGTGTGTGTGTGTGTCCCCAAAGCCACGTAAGGGATTTAAATAAACATGTCATTGACATTATTGGAAGATGTCTCCAAATCTCCTAGTCTGCTTTGCAAATCTCAACCTGATTTAGGTACCTGCATTTTCAAAGCACTGAACACCTATCAGTTCCCACTGATTTCAGTGACAGCTGCTGAATGCTCAGCGTGCTGGAATATCAATAGTTAAATGCCTAAATATGGACTTTAGTGATAGACACCTATTTGTTGGAAATCTTGGCCTATATCGTTAGCTCCTTTAACTTGTTTCTATCTGTATTATAACCTGTTAAAGCAAAACAAAAGAAGAAACTGAAAAGCATATCTCAGGCAATCTTCATAGTGAGGGTTGAAATACCTATTCCCGGGTCTTTCAGAGGAGAGGGAAAACTGAGATGCCTAAATTGTAGAAGAATTGCCATACCTGATTGGACCAACAGTCTGTCTAGTCTGGTACCCTGGACCGGATGCCGCACTGGCAGTGGAAAGGGGACTTAAAATTAGTGTAAATGTAACTTAAGGCCCCTTCATGCTGTCAGAGTCATGCAAAGGATCCTTAGCGTAACTGAGAATCGGGCCCTGTATCTGACAATAGCCAGCCCCAGACACTTCCGAGGATGGTGTAGCATGCCCAGAATGGACAACGTAGACCATCACATTCCCAGGGAGGAATGCCTTCCTAACCCTCTCTTGTTGCTTTTGTCATGAAGCATGAGGGTTGCCACCCCTCTATGAATGTTTATCCTAGTTAGTATAAGTGTGCTTGGGTCTCTTCTGGCTCCCAGAAAGCTTGAACGAATCTGCTTTGTAGTCCCGCTAAGCGCTTTCCCTGTGTGTGGCAATGAGTTCCACAGGTTAACCACATGTTATGTGTATGTATTTGAGAATATATCCCTCTTACCAATTTGGAATGCAGAGTCTCTTACTTCAGTTCCCTATCCCCAATGCCAGGATGCTTTCCCCACGGTCCTGACCCCAAAATTCTACTGTGGGTGGGGCCTCTGCCAACATGACTTGCCTAGTACAGCTTCAAATGGCGAAATCACTTGTCCCATCACCCTGGTGGATTATTACACAACAGCATGACGGCACCCATTGGCCTCTTCTCCGCCCCGAAGGCATCGGTGCAGGATTTGATGCTCTTCGGCATTAATTTGTAATCAGAATCATAAGAATTATACATAGGTCTGGAAGGGACCTCAAAGGTCACCTAGTCCATCTCGTCATGCAGAGGCTGGATTAAGCAAACAGAGAAAAGCCTGACAGGTGTTTGTCTCACCAGTTCTTAAACACCTCCAACTACGGGGGTTCCATAACACCCCTAGATAACTTGTTCCAGTGCTTAGCTACCCTTAGAGCTAGACGTTTTCCTTAATACCGAAATCTGCCTTGCTGCAGACTAAGCCGATTCCGTCTCATCCTAGCCTCGGTGGACATGCAGAAGAAATGTTTGTCGTCCTCTTCATAACGGCCCTTAGTATAGCTGACGATTATCAGGTCCCCTCTCCCCGTCAGCCAGGGGCGCCGCCAGCTTTTTTGCCGCCCTAGGCGGCGGAAGGTCCCGCCCCTGAAATGCCGCCCCCGACAGAGGCGGCGGAAGATCCGGCCACCACGGTCGCCGCCCCCCAAATGTTAGCGCCCTAGGCGACTGCCTAGATCGCCTAATGTGTTGCGCCGGCCCTGCCGTCAGCCTTCTCACCTCTAGACTAAACATGGCCAATTCTTTCATCCTGTCCTCGTAGGTCAGGTTTTCTAAACAGTTCATCATTTTTTGTTGCTCTTCTCTGGACTCTCTCCAATTTGTCTGTGTAGCGGGGTGGTCCCTCGCTCCTGCCTGGAAGGGCTTAAAACAGCCCTGGGAGAGAGCTGTGGCAGGGGAAAAGCTGCTAGGCTGATTGGGGAAGCGGCTGCAGCTGGGCCATGCCCCAATCAGGCCTCAGCTGGCCTGTATAAAAAGGCTGGGAGCCAGAGGCCCAGTCAGNAGCCGTTGAAGGCTTTGTATGTTACGCTGCTTTACGTGGGCTGAGCTCGTCAGTGACGTGTTCCTGTGGGGGCTCCGGCAATGTGCCCTGATCCCTTCCATTCAGCAGTACTGAGGAGAGGGTGCAATAGAATCCAGATGCTAATTTTAGCCTGGAACGTACTGATCTCCCCCACCCCCGCACCACAAATGACTTGCTCAGCAGCAAACCCTGGGTGCAGCTGAGGAAAGTTCTGCAGTAGCTGAAATAGGCCCCGTCTGCGTCTCTCTCCTGAAAGCAGAGGTGTCGTCTGAGCAGGAGGGGGCCTACTGGGGATTGCACACAATAGCTTGTTCCACTGTGTGATACACCTGAGGATGCTTGTCCAGGGCTCTCGGCATCATCCCTGGAACCGTCTGTGTTACTCGGGGCTGCTATTTTGCTTCTGGGTTGAGTCACCTTTCTAAGTGTCACCTATGAATGATGTTGCCTAACGGAACATGATTCAAACATAATGGAAGTCACTGGTGCCTCCTGCCTGAAATTGGGGAACCCTTTTTTCATTTAGTCTGAGCTTCCACCACAAATAAGTGGGGTGTTTACAATTAGCCTGATGGCCCACCCATAGTTACGGGCACTTCTCTGCTCTTGGCTATGTTAAAGAGGTTCTTCCAATCAGTCTGATGCTTTTGAACAACTGCCTGATTCCAGCCAAGCAGCTAATCTATCCAGCTTTAGAGCTGGCTGGGAATTTTCCAACAACATGTTTTTTCATTGGAAAACACTGATTTATCAAAACTGAAATCGTTTCTGGGAAATGGGCAGGTTTGAGGAATCTCCGGATTCGAAAATTGTTTGAAAAACATTTTGGAATTGTTGAAACATCCCGTTTTTGAGATTTTCAAAATGAAAAGTTTCATTCTCTTTGGTCTGAAACAGCTTTTCATTTTGCAATTGTAGTTCCCTTATGCTAAAAGGTTACAATTAAAAAAGGTCAAATTCACAACAAAATGTTTTGATTGACCATATCCAAAAACTTTTGAGACTTCAACCTTTTTTGTCATGATTTGGGGGGTAAGGGGGAAAAGTTTCAATATCTCAAATTCCTGCAGGATGGGAAAACCATTTCCTGCCTGGCTCTGTCCAGCCCCCTCTGCTTCAACAGACCCAGAGATATTTTAATCAATTTGGAGGTAAAAATTGTATCCAAGATCTTAAAAAATGGGTGTCTAAAGTTGAGAGGTGTATTATTTGTGTGTGTGTGTGTGTGTGTGTCCCCAAAGCCACGTAAGGGATTTAAATAAACATGTCATTGACATTATTGGAAGATGTCTCCAAATCTCCTAGTCTGCTTTGCAAATCTCAACCTGATTTAGGTACCTGCATTTTCAAAGCACTGAACACCTATCAGTTCCCACTGATTTCAGTGACAGCTGCTGAATGCTCAGCGTGCTGGAATATCAATAGTTAAATGCCTAAATATGGACTTTAGTGATAGACACCTATTTGTTGGAAATCTTGGCCTATATCGTTAGCTCCTTTAACTTGTTTCTATCTGTATTATAACCTGTTAAAGCAAAACAAAAGAAGAAACTGAAAAGCATATCTCAGGCAATCTTCATAGTGAGGGTTGAAATACCTATTCCCGGGTCTTTCAGAGGAGAGGGAAAACTGAGATGCCTAAATTGTAGAAGAATTGCCATACCTGATTGGACCAACAGTCTGTCTAGTCTGGTACCCTGGACCGGATGCCGCACTGGCAGTGGAAAGGGGACTTAAAATTAGTGTAAATGTAACTTAAGGCCCCTTCATGCTGTCAGAGTCATGCAAAGGATCCTTAGCGTAACTGAGAATCGGGCCCTGTATCTGACAATAGCCAGCCCCAGACACTTCCGAGGATGGTGTAGCATGCCCAGAATGGACAACGTAGACCATCACATTCCCAGGGAGGAATGCCTTCCTAACCCTCTCTTGTTGCTTTTGTCATGAAGCATGAGGGTTGCCACCCCTCTATGAATGTTTATCCTAGTTAGTATAAGTGTGCTTGGGTCTCTTCTGGCTCCCAGAAAGCTTGAACGAATCTGCTTTGTAGTCCCGCTAAGCGCTTTCCCTGTGTGTGGCAATGAGTTCCACAGGTTAACCACATGTTATGTGTATGTATTTGAGAATATATCCCTCTTACCAATTTGGAATGCAGAGTCTCTTACTTCAGTTCCCTATCCCCAATGCCAGGATGCTTTCCCCACGG
>QXTE01000125.1:4583799-4599393 GCA_003942145.1 Platysternon megacephalum | reverse complement strand
TCTCTCTCCGTGTTCAGAGAGAGAAGGGCCTGGCTGCTAGGGAGCTGAGCAGGGTACTGGGAGTGGAGCAGGGCTGGGGGAAGGCTAGAGGAGCTGGGGAGCTCCAGCCTGGAAAACCCCCAGGCTGCGGGCCTAGCTGAGGGCCTAAGACCAGTACCAGGGCTGCAGAGGGGGAGCCCAGCTATAGAGGGAGGCAGCCGGTCCAAACCCAACCTGGCCTGNTGGAATGCAGAGTCTCTTACTTCAGTTCCCTATCCCCAATGCCAGGATGCTTTCCCCACGGGTGCTGTAGGTAGCCCCAGGTCCTGACCCCAAAATTCTACTGTGGGTGGGGCCTCTGCCAACATGACTTGCCTAGTACAGCTTCAAATGGCGAAATCACTTGTCCCATCACCCTGGTGGATTATTACACAACAGCATGACGGCACCCATTGGCCTCTTCTCCGCCCCGAAGGCATCGGTGCAGGATTTGATGCTCTTCGGCATTAATTTGTAATCAGAATCATAAGAATTATACATAGGTCTGGAAGGGACCTCAAAGGTCACCTAGTCCATCTCGTCATGCAGAGGCTGGATTAAGCAAACAGAGAAAAGCCTGACAGGTGTTTGTCTCACCAGTTCTTAAACACCTCCAACTACGGGGGTTCCATAACACCCCTAGATAACTTGTTCCAGTGCTTAGCTACCCTTAGAGCTAGACGTTTTCCTTAATACCGAAATCTGCCTTGCTGCAGACTAAGCCGATTCCGTCTCATCCTAGCCTCGGTGGACATGCAGAAGAAATGTTTGTCGTCCTCTTCATAACGGCCCTTAGTATAGCTGACGATTATCAGGTCCCCTCTCCCTGTCAGCCAGGGGCGCCGCCAGCTTTTTTGCCGCCCTAGGCGGCGGAAGGTCCCACCCCTGAAATTCCGCCCCCGACAGAGGCAGCGGAAGATCCGGCCACCACGGTCGCCGCCCCCCAAATGTTAGCGCCCTAGGCGACTGCCTAGGTCGCCTAATGTGTTGCGCCGGCCCTGCCGTCAGCCTTCTCATCTCTAGACTAAACATGGCCAATTCTTTCATCCTGTCCTCGTAGGTCAGGTTTTCTAAACAGTTCATCATTTTTTGTTGCTCTTCTCTGGACTCTCTCCAATTTGTCTGTGTAGCGGGGTGGTCCCCCGATCCTGCCTGGAACAGGGCTGTGGCAGGGGAAAAGCTGCTAGGCTGATTGGGGAAGCGGCTGCAGCTGGGCCATGCCCCAATCAGGCCTCAGCTGGCCTGTATAAAAAGGCTGTGAGCCAGAGGCCCAGAAGCACTCTCTCTCCGTGTTCAGAGAGAGAAGGGCCTGGCTGCTAGGGAGCTGAGCAGGGTACTGGGAGTGGAGCAGGGCTGGGGGAAGGCTAGAGGAGCTGGGGAGCTCCAGCCTGGAAAACCCCCAGGCTGCGGGCCTAGCTGAGGGCCTAAGACCAGTACCAGGGCTGCAGAGGGGCAGCCCAGCTATAGAGGGAGGCAGCAGGTCCAAACCCGACCTGGCCTGTGATGAGTGGCTTGTACACTGCAGTCTGCCCCAGGGCGTGGGGGCTAGTTGGTGACTGGCAGTAGCCTTATACTGAGGCGAGGTGGGGACTAGTGGGTGGGGGGTTCCCCTGGGAGGGGGAGACACAGAACTGTGGGGGTACTGTCAGGGGGCAGCCCCCCAGATAAAAGGGCACCGGGGTCCAGGAGGGACAAGGGGCCAGCGGCAAGGCAGATCACCGGCCTGCAGAGGGCGCTCCAAGGCTGGCAGAGCTAATTCCTAAGGACAACCAGCAGGAGGCGCCGCAGGGGTGAGTCTGCACCGCTACAGTCAACATCTTTCTTAAAGATGGCACCCGAAACGGGGCACGGTACTCCAGCTGAGGCCTCCCCTGTGCCCAGTAGAGCAGGACAACTCTCCCATGTCTTACAGACGGTATTCCTGTTAATACATCCCTTGCCTTTTTCACGTTGCCCTGGGATGTGTTTTTAATTTGTGATCCACTAGAACCCCCAGATCCTTTTCTGCAGCCCTGCTGCCCAGACAGTTATTCCCCATTTTATATTTGCCCATTTTATTTTTCCTTCCTAATGGTAGTACTTTGAATTTGTCTTTATTGAATTTCATCTTGTTTTCAAACTATTTTCCAACTTATTAAGACCGTTTTTAAGTTCTAATCCTGCCCTCCAAAGGGCTTGAAACTATGGATATGGTCTGAAGAGTGTTTATATCAAAGAGCACCTTGATCCTCAATGAATTTGCTCTCTGGGTATTCTCAGAGGCCGTGGCTGATTGCTTTAGGGACGAAAACAAGTCTCTGCTACTCCTGTTCCGCTTGCAGAACTGATACTGCTCTGGGAGAGTGAGCTGGATTCCATCCATTCTTGGGTGTCAACAGAATTGTTAGCTAAGTTCCAATTGCAAGGTCAAATCCTGCCTGCTGTCCCGCCCCTGCACCTCACTGACGACAGTGCAGGGGTGACTGAGGCAGGAGAACCCCTGATGAATGAGCACAGGTCAGTTCTGCGTGGCAGACTGCTAGAAGCCATCTTCTCATTTAAGTTATACCTACTGTGTGCGACAAGGACCTGTCCATCCCTAACTACCTCAAGTTTCACTACCAGCTACAGCCCTTTAAAAGCTTTCTCGTTTGCTTCTGGAAAAACTCCCAAATCCTCTCTCCCTGGTGAATGGAAGCAGGCGATTGCTAAGGCACTTACTCTAGTCCAGGGGTCGGCAGCCTTTCAGAAGTGGGGTGCCGAATCTTCATGTATTCACTCTGATTTAAGCTTTCGCGTGCCAGTCATACATTTTAACGTTTATAGAAGGTCTCTTTCTACAAGTCTATAATATATAACTAAACTATTGTTGTATGTAAAGTAAATAAGGTTTTAAAAATGTTTAAGAAGCTTCATTTAAAATTACATTAAAATGCAGAGCCCCCCGGACTGGTGGTCAGGACCCGGGCAGTGTGAGTGTCACTGAAAATCAACTTGCGTGCCGCCTTCAGCATGCGTGCCATAGGTTGCCTACCCCTGCTCTAGGGTGACCAGACATCCCGATATTATCGGGACCGTCCTGATATTTCGGTCTCTGTCACGCGTCGTATTTTGTCCCGATATCCGCAGGACTCGCTCGGCTTTTTTTTTTGCTCAGCCGGAGCAGGACTCGCTCGGGGCTTTTTTTTTTTTTTTGCTCAGCCCCCCCCATGTGTCCCGATATTTTCTTCCCCTCATCTGGTCACCCTAACTTACTCTGAGAGGCATAGCAAGAGTCAAAAACAACGACTTGGACTGATTTTATTCCATCTGGGACCTTTCATGATAGATCTTCCCCCTCCTCTGGTTTTCTATGGTCTCTGTTTTGTTTTCTCTTTCCTTCCCTTCCCCCACCTCTTTTTTTTTTTCCCCGCTCTTCGGCGTTTGGGATGAACCCTGCATGTAAAGATTTCATCTTGCAGGCATATAATTATTCTGTTCAAACAAGACAATAAGGAGACAATTCTCACAATAGCATGTTTATCTTAATGAAGCTATTACCCCCAAGTTCTGCCTTCTTTTCGCTGACTCTGGCAACTTGCAAAGTCCTGCTTTTGTGAAACCAGTAACAATTAGGGAGGGAAAAAAGGAAAAGCTTTTTAGGATGTAAACTGAGAGCATCTGCTGTGGCCGTTACGGCGGGTCTGGAAGCACAGCGGCCCAAGTGTCCTTTCAGAGTGGGACTGCTCTTCAATATGTCCCAGTACTTTTCCACCATGTAGCAAACATCTTCCCACAACTGGAAAGGCTAATGGAGTTGCAGCTGGCAGCTCTCTCCAACGCCAGCGGCTGACCTGCCTCTGTACCTCTGGTAATGGTTTCGGGGTTTCTCTGAGCGGGAGTACCTATTGCTGTAAAATATNGGGGCCTGGTTCCTACAAACAAGAGCAGAGAAAGGTGCCGCTTTTCCCGTGTGCTGGCGCTTTCAGTGGAGATACATGTCGTTAGAAGGCAAACAAGCCCCCGGCTCTGCCTCCAGCCGGCCCAGGTCTTTTTGCAGCAGGCTGGCCATGTTTGCTTTGTGGGCGCCTGTGCTTTTAAGGGACCTGAAAGCGCTGGCTGTGTTTGTGCAGCTGCCTGTCAGGTCCTGTTAACAGCAGAGAGCTGCCAGCTTCATTAAGGTAATTGTGCCTCAGGCCTTTGCTCTCTGCTCCTGCTTTAACGAGAAGCCAGCGGCGAGCATCCACCGGATGCCTCCCTGTGGCCTATCTGCAGCATTGCCACGGAGCTGGGGCTGCAGCAAACCAAAGGGGGGGAGAAACACGGCCAGGGGAGTCACCTCTGTGGGCTGAGCTCTGCTCCATCATACGGGGGTCTAGCTAGAACGACTCCCACTTCAGTGGATTCCTCCCCGTTTACACCAGTGGAACCGCAAGCTGCTTTCAGCCCTGCTCCTTCACACGGCAGCGTAAACCTCCGAGCAAGCGCAGGACACGTGCGGTCAGGAGGGAGGCCCAAAGCTCCTTTAAACAGCAGAGGAGGCAGCTCTAAAAAGCGTGGCTGGCTCTGAGACTTGCCCAAATCAACCCGTAAACAGAAGTGTCTTAAAACGTTCATCCTACGCGAACCTGCTCGAACTCGCTACGCGAACCTGCTGGAACTCGCTACGTGAATCTGGGCCGTTCCTGTTGCTCCGGTCACTGCAGTGTTTTTCTCCACTGAAAAGGCAGCTCAGTTGCTCTGTGCCCAGTGCTTCTTTGTATAAAGCGTGGGGCAGCTGCAAGGGAAGTGAGTGGTGGTTGCTAAGAGATTTTCTTAGGGGCATAACTCCCATTGGAAGCGAAAAGGGTGGGAGCCAAAGGCCCGTAGGTCCCTCTGACAGTTCTGGCTCTTGCTGAGGGGCGCAGGGGAGACCGTCCCAGGAAGGCACAGGGTGTATGAACGTAATCTGTGCCCTACTCCCAGACCATGTGCCAGGGCTCCGCAGGTTCCCTGCCTGCCTTGCCAGCGATGATCCCGAATTACGACGACTGATTATTCACAAAGAGCCTTTGTCTTTTCAGTATGGACAAGAAGGTGCTTCTGGGACTGTGGGAAAAGTAACTGCCTGTGGCATGAACATGAGAGATGGGGCCCATGCCACACAACGCGTCTCCGCTTCTGGGCGTCCCCAGAGGCGGACGGGGCTAGGCCCCCCAAACCAAAACCCCAAGCCTGAGTCCAAGGAGAGACAGACGAGCCTCTGTTGTGGTCTTGGAAGCCACAGCCCTGTAAGGCCCTGGGGCACCAGCGACATCGCCCTGTAGAGGACCGAACTCGACCCAGTGCTCACCCTAGCCTGCCCGCTGGGCAGTGTGGGGGGCTGGGGGAGGAGCATGTATAAGACGGATGGGACAGACTTCCCACCGGCTCTGTTCCCCTGTGCATGAGCGGCCAGAAACGGCTCTTCGGGCTGCCGCGGCCGCTGTGAAGGATCGTGGGCAGCTCCCGTTTATCTAGCTTTGCTCTTTACTCCGGTTGCTGATGGAACGACCAGGGAGGGGTGAACTAGAAAGTTTGGTAGCTGATATTTTGCTGCCAGTTGAAATGGTTGGCAGCCGTCCTTTCCATGGCACACTGGGATTTAAAGTGCAGATGGACCTTTTCTCATCCACTGTCTTGCAGATGGAGCTGAAACAGATGGTATTTATTTTGTAACAATCAGTACAAACTTGTTTTAAAAAAAGCTGGGAGCGTAACGGGAACATTCACTGCCAGTTAATGCCTACACATAAAAATATGGATCCAGGGTTAAATTCTGCTCTAGTGTAAATCCAGTGACCCCCCCCACACACACACGCACTCCCCGCAACTTCCGTGGAACTACTCTGGATTTACACCAGTGTAACTGACAGCAAAATCCAGCCTTTTCTCTCTCTCATTGGCATTAACATAAAGATGTGCCATTAGATGCAGTGGGTCTGATTCTGCGGCCGCTTATGCTGGTGCAACTCCATTGTCTTGGCTGCAGCTACTCCTGTGTTTTTTGTAATTAGTCGTGAAAAGTTCCGTTTCTGTAGATGACTGGAAATCCGGGAAATCTATTTAAAGCTAAGAAATCTGCATGGATCTCCTAATTGCATCAAGGGGCACACAACTAATGAGGTGCTATCTAGGCCTGTTTTTTTTTTTTTTTAAACTAACCTCATACTGATCCTTTGCAAATAGTTTCATTTATACCTGTGCTATGCCAAAGGCTGTGAGGCTAGTACATGTAAGAGGAAGAGGGGCAGAAAGCCTCCCATCTGGTTCCCTTGTTCAAAAACAAAATCTAAGGGAAAAATTGCACAATGGAGAAATCAGTGTTGGTCCATTGAGGGTTTGCAGCTTCCTGCTGGTACTTGTTATTGCCCTAATCAGTGACGCTGCAAAGCGTCTGTCCCAGGGTAGGAAATGCATAATTGCATAAACAGGTACAATCGGAGAGAAGGGAAGAAAATAATAATGGCTAATCCCAAGAGAAGGGGTGAAAGTGCACTAGAAGTCTCAGGGCCATGCATTATGATGATGTTGCCCAAGATAATCCCAATGGGAATGGACCCCCTAGCATTGACCTGAATTGGATCAGGCCAGAGGTGCAACTGACATACACGTTGATCGCTTGTGATGCATCCATTTGACACCGACAACGCCTGTTAAACAATCTTTGTCATGTCTGGTGCAGTCACTGTTTTGGGGGGGCCCTTTCCCATTCTGTGAAAATATGTCAGATTTTGACTTCCTTTTTTCCCCTCCCTGTCTCAAATCAGGACAAAAAGTCAAAATCTTGAACATTTTTTTGAACTGAAAATCTGAAAAAAAAATTCCGTTCAGGTCGGTTGTAATGTTTCATTTCGGTTTTGACCATTTAAAAAATGTATTTACTCTAACTTTTGAAACCCGNGATATTTATTTACAGAGGGATGAGAGGAGAAATACAACGAGGGGAAATATAGGGGGAGCAGCACACAGAGTTCAGGAGTCCTGAGCAAAGTTCCAATCCAGGGGTGAGTCTTGGGTGCTCCTGGTCGTCTTCGGCGCCAGTGAACTTTCCCCGAACAAACCCCTCCGGTGCCCTCTTCTGCCGCTCTCTGCAAAGCCACCCAGAGCGACCCCCTCCCCACTTAACTCGCTACAGCCTCCCCCCTTGTTCCCAATGCAGAGTCCCGAGCCCCAGTACTCACAGCCCCATGCAGCTCTGGGCAGCCGTGATACGGGGTCCAGCTCCGGCCTGTCCTTCTCGGGCGATTCCCCCTGGCACCGTGCTCCTCCTGGCTCCTGTCCTGGGGTGTCCCCGATCGGCCCTGTCCTTCCCAGGCTTCCGGCAGGTTCTCCCTGCTTCACTTTTCCAGCTCCCCTCCCTCCCTGGAGCTCCAGCCGGCTGCTCCCCTCCCTCCCTGGAGCTCCAGCGCTGCGCCCCCTGGAGTGTCCCTCCTTTTTTCTTACTCCTCCCCTCCCCCCTAGGAAAAAAGATTTAAAGGGGCCGTGCTCTCTAAACCCCAAAGGGGTTACATATGTCAGATTTTGACTTCTTTTTTCCCCTCCCTGTCTCAAATCAGGACAAAAAGTCAAAATCTTGAACATTTTTTTTAACTGAAAATCTGAAAAAAAAATTCCGTTCAGGTCGGTTGTAATGTTTCATTTTGGTTTTGACCATTTAAAAAATGTATTTACTCTACTCTAATTAACTTTTGAAACCCAAAGTCATTTTGAACTGGAATGTTTCCCATTGAAAATGTCGAAGTGAAACATTTTGACAATTTCACAATTATCGTGCTCCTCTCGCGATGCCGTTGGGGGGTTTTCTGCTGCTCCATTTTAATCAGGGCCTATTCTGGATAAATTCCACCCAGGCCAAAAAGTGTGCTGCCTACTCCCAGACCGCAAACATATGGTGACTGCACAGTTACTAGGGATTTCTGAAGCGTCTTTAAATCCATGAAGGGGGAGGGCGGCTGGATTGAATGGTGGTGTACGTTTGAAATATTTCTGTATTGCCAGCTGAGCGGGTTAGCATTGGTTTCAGCAGTGTCAGTTTCTCTGTCCCCTGACCTACGTGGCCTTGGATGGTCATCTCTAGATGCTGGGAAGGTGGGCGCGGCCTCCAGTCCTTAACCTCTCTGCTAAGGTTGCCCATTGGGGTTGCAAACTGACCATCATGACCTCCTGCTCAAAGGACCTCTTGTTCACACCTGGCAGAACATCCATGCCTGTGTGCCCAGCCCCGACGCTGCGTGGAAGGCTCGGGTACCCAGCCCCTGTGCCAAGGCTCGCTCCTGTGCAGGAAAGCAGATTTGATAGGCCCCATGTAATTTCTGCAGGCTCTCTGGAAATGTGTTCCTTTAACATCAGCTGTGGTATCTAGGCTAGTGATGCTCCTCTTCTACACAGTGGATGGCAACTGGAGCTCATCAAGAAATTCAGTTTTAACTCTGGAAAGTTTCAGTTTTTTGATTGGAAAAAAATGTGAACTGAAGAAACAACTCCCTCAGCGTGGTGGGGTGGGCTCGATGACTTCATGAGGTACCTTCCTCAACCCCCACTGAGCTCTGCTGTGATCAGACATGCTGCTCTGGTAAGTAACCCCTTTGGTGGAGAGTTATCTGAACTCGCAGAGTCCCTGTCTCTTTCCTTTGCCTCCGTCGGCCCCACGTCCCAGCTACTCTTCTGCTGGTGGGACGGGCTGGACCTGTGTCCCCAAGCTTGGGTTCCTCACATAGCATAAGGCTTCTGCCTCCTTGCACATCTAGTGAGATGAGATGGTCACACCCTGGGTGGGGACTGCTGCTTCGGCCCATGTTGACACCGTTCCATAAGCACTGACGCAGTGTCTTGGTCAGCGGGAGGGGAGAATGCAAATGAGAAGACTCGTTAATTGTCCCACAGGCTGAACTGGTTCCTCTGAGTGGCCTCAGCAGTCTGACTGCAGAGCACGGTACAGAGGTGCTGGCAGGACACGTTGGGAAATCTCGACTGTCTGGCGTGTTTTGGGATGGGTGGTTACCCTAATGTAGCTGTGCCCTGCAATCCAGAGACTTCTAGGCCAGCTCCTGGGAACTGTTTCACACCGATGTCCCCCCCGCCCCCCAAATCAGCCCGATCTGCCTGGAAACAGACTCACTGAGCCTGATTCACAAGTTACATTAGGACCCTTCTATGCCGCTTTAGCAGTTTAAAGGGCACTTGTAGTGGGCGAAGCTGCCTGAACACCCACTTTTCCGCCCCTTTGTGCTGCTAGAGCACTGTAACAGGGCCTCTGTGTAAGTGAGAACCAGGCTCACAACAATCTTCCTTGAAGAACAAATTCATGTTGGGGGTTTTACGAGTTCACAGGAATAACTTCCAGCTCTGGACTCCTCTGTGTCCTTAGGGCTGCTGAGAACAGGCATGGAGCAGTGGGGCGAAAGCTGGTTTCCAGTTCTTACAGGGAAACTAGAGTCCAATGGCTGTAAAATTGCACCCGTCTTGTGTATAGTTTTTTTTTTTAACAGGCACTCGGTGGTGTCCAATGGAATTCACCCTGCAGTACAGGAAGTTAGCTAGTAGGAAGGAGGAACACCCAGGCTGCAGGACTGGCTGTTTGTCTTTTAGATGAGAAGTGAAAGCCGGGCCACGGTGATTAATGATGCCAGCACCAGGGTCCTTGCCAAATTCCAGCTGAGTGCCAGAAAATCCCACTGCGTCCAATTGCAGAGCGTATCCCCCCATGCTGCCTCCAACACAAGGTTCCCTAATGTGGCTGTGGATTATTCCAAGGCTGATTTGTTCCATCCCATTGCTGGCTGCACTTTCAGCAGTGGGGCAAGGAAACCTCAACGTGTATATCATCTGTAAAGCACTCTCGGATTGGCAGATGCAAGGTCCTATTTAAATGCAAGTTAGAGGCCTTTGCATGCAATAGCCACGTTCTGTATTAGGAAAAACGAGGAGTCCTTGTGGCACCTTAGAGACTAACAAATTTATTTGGGCATAAGCTTTTGTGGGCTAAAACCCACTTCATAGAATATCAGGGTTGGAAGGGACCTGAGGAGGTATCTAGTCCAACCCCCTGGTCAAAGCAGGACCAATCCCAACTAAATCATCCCAGCCAGGGCTTTGTCAAGCCGGGCCTTAAAAACTTCTAAGGAAGGAGATTCCACCACCTCCCTAGGTAACCCATTCCAGTGCTTCACCACCCTCCTAGTGAAAAAGTTTTTCCTAATATCCAACCTAAACCTCCCCCACTGCAACTTGAGACCATTACTCCTTGTTCTGTCATCTGCTACCACTGAGAACAGTCTAGATCCATCCTCTTTGGAACCCCCTTTCAGGTAGTTGAAAGCAGCTATCAAATCCCCCCTCATTCTTCTCTTCTGCAGACTAAACAATCCCAGTTCCCTCAGCTTCTCCTCATAACTCATGTGCTCCAGCCCCCTAATCATTTTTGTTGCCCAAAACTGGACACAGTACTCCAGGTGAGGCCTCACCAATGTCGAATAGAGGGGAATGATCATGTCCCTCGATCTGCTGGCAATGCCCCTACTTATACAGCCCAAAATGCCGTTAGCCTTCTTGGCAACAAGGGCACACTGTCGACTCATATCCAGCTTCTCGTCCACCGTAACCCCTAGGTCCTTTTCTGCAG
Organism: Platysternon megacephalum; assembly: GCA_003942145.1. Taxonomy (NCBI): domain Eukaryota; kingdom Metazoa; phylum Chordata; order Testudines; family Platysternidae; genus Platysternon; species Platysternon megacephalum. The sequence continues at coordinate 4,588,775 of QXTE01000125.1, read as the reverse complement.
AACTGCTGCCTAGCCACTCGGTCCCTAGTCTGTAGCAGTGCATGGGAGTCTTCCGTCTTCATCAGATGCATGGAGTGGAAAATACAGGAGCAGGTATAAATACATGAAAGGATGGGGGTTGCTTTACCAAGTGTGAGGTCAGTCTAATGAGACAATTCAATTGACAACAGGATACCAAGGGTGGAAAAATAACGTTTGAAGTGGTAATGAGAGTGGCCCATTTCAGACAGTTGACAAGAAGGTGTGAGTAACAGTAGGGGGAAATTAGTATTGGGGAAATTAGGTTTAGGTTTTGTAATGTCCCAACCACTCCCAGTCTTTATTCAGGCCTAATCTGATGGTGTCCAGTTTGCAAATTAATTCCAGTTCTGCAGTTTCACGTTGGAGTCTGTTTTTGAAGTTTTTTTGTTGAACAATTGCCACTTTGAGGTCTGTTATAGAGTGACCAGGGAAATTGAAGTGTTCCCTTTGCATTGTGATTCTATTTCTCTGAGTAAAACCCTGGCTGGGTGTGAGCAGCCGAGGTGAACAGCCATTGAAATTACCAGGGCATGTGCATTCTCCCCTCCCCCCACATTGTAAATCATGCAAATAACTTCTCTTTGGTAGTCGTTAAGAGCCCACATTTATTGTGGAGGGGAAGAGCCTTGATAAGTACAGGGCCAACTTACAGATCTTTAACATAAGTGAATGGTATGTCCCAGCTGCCGGAGGAAACCAGGTTAGCACAACTACAGTGTGGACACCTGTCCCCTGGCAAATGGACTTCGATCTCCCCTACGTGTCTAAACAACTGTCACAAGGGAGCAGCTTCCGGGCCACATCTGAGCTGGCATTGCAAGGCAGAAAGGACCGGTACTCTGATCCCCTATGCACAGAAACCCGGAAGGCTCTGTGGGGGCTGCTGAAATGGAGTGTGATCAGCGGCGGCTCCAGGCACCAGCGCTCCAAGCGTGTGCCTGGGGCGGGAAGCCACAGGGACCAGCAGGGCGCCCCCCGCGAGGGCAGTAGTCAGGCAGCCTTCGGGGGCAGGCCTGCGGGAGGTCGCCGGTGCTGCGGATTCGGGGGCAGGCCTGCGGGAGGTCGCCGGTGCTGCGGATTCGGGGGCCGGCCTGCGGGAGGTTGCCGGTCCCGCGGATTCGGGGGCAGGCCTGCGGGAGGTCGCCGGTGCCGTGGATTCGGGGGCAGGCCTGCGGGAGGTCCGCCGGTACCGCGGATTTGGCGGCAATTCGGTGGCAGGTACCCCGAATCCGTGGGACCGGGGACCTCCCGCAGGCCGGCCCCCGAATCCGCGGGACCGGGGACCTCCCACAGGCCTGCCCCCGAATCCGCGGGACCTCCCGCAGGCCGGCCCCCGAATCCGCGGGACCGGGGACCTCCCGCAGGCCGGCCCCCGAAGGCTGCCTGCCTGCCGTGCTCGGGGCGGCAAAAAAGCTAGAGCTGCCCCTGAGCGTGATTCCTAAGTCTGTGTTTTTACCTGCAGCCGGCAGCGTGCGACGGTCCCCACGGCTGCTCAGAGCAGGCTGTGCAGGTGCTTAGCAAGGTGCGTTTGTCCTTTTCTGGGCATGTTGGAAGATTTAAATTCCCCAATCAGCTCTCCGTAAAGAAACCCGCCCCTGCAGCCGTGTCCCATAATTCACACACCAGTTTCTCCCAGTGGGCGCTGCACGGCCAGCACCGTCTCACGTCTTTCTAGGGCAGGTTCCTGAGAGCTGAATGCGAGCGCGTTGGAGACTTTCCTGAGCTATGTGTGGCTCTGGGCACCAGGTGGCGCCGGTTTGCTGCCAGTCAAGGGAAGAGGCGAAGAACTGGCGGGTTCGTTCCAATATTATCACTGGCTTTTCAGACCTGCCTGGAGACTCTGGGGTTTTCGTAACCCCCTGGCTGCTTCCGGCCCCCGCTGAGTGTCACCGTGCGTCACAGAGCTGCCTTGCCAGGACTCCACTGATCCCAGCCCCGGGGGGGGGCCTCAGCAGAGCCCCCGGGACACAAAGAGCCGTGAAGACCGAACGGGACTCCTGGGGGGAGGCTGGCAGCAGGAGTGTGGGGAGAGGCCTGGTGCCGCGGCTCGTGCAGCCCCGGTGGGCGAGGGGTTTGGCTAGCGCTGTCAGATCACCGGGGGGGTGGCTCCTCCCTGTGTCTAATATCTGGGCGAGAGTCGGTGCTTCTGGAGAACGGCAACTGTTATGGGGAGTAGCCCTCGGGCCCAGTCCTGTGAGGTGCTGAGCGCCAGCCCCACTGATTTCAAGGGTGCTCAGCATCTCCCTGCATCCTACCTCTCAGAGCAAACTCCTGCGTGCTGGCGAGCGAGGCTCTGGGGTAGCGGGAGGGCTCCAGGCCCCTGGAGGGGGCCGGGGGTTCAGACACAGCAGTGCTCCTCCCTTTGCTGGAGTCCCGAGCACCTGCCCCCCCGGTGCTTGGAGTCTGTGGGTGTGAAACGCTCCGGGCCCCCCATCAACGGGTGCCGTGCAGTCGAGCGGGCGGACCCTGGCTCTAGCCGGCCCAGAGAGCAAAGCAATGAGAGAAGCGGGGCCTGGACAGCGCAGCCTTCAGGCGAGTGAGCTGCTCTTTGTGGAGCAGCTTTCACCTTGGAGCCAGCGGGAGGAAGCAGGCCCGGAGGGCTGTGTAACATATCGGTCACAGTCTGCAGACACTCACCTTGCGGGCCGATGTCACACAACTGGACCCCTTTGGATGGACTGGCCTGGCTAATGGGTAATCAAAGGCTTTCTGAAAGCCCAAGTACACTATATCCTCTGGGTCACCCTCGCCCACATGCCTATTGACCCCCTCAAAGAATTCTAGTAGCTTGGTGAGGCATGATTTCCCTTTACCACACCCGTGTGGACTCTTCCCCAACAAATGGTGTTCATCCATGTGCCCGGTAATCCTGGGTGGCTGGACAGAGGGCTCCCAGCTGTCGCTGCAGGATCTGCCCAGCCTTGCGTCCTTATTCTCGCTCTCTCTCAAAAGAAGTAGCACTGAGCAGGTGGGTCTGGCAATGGGAATGAAAGGCTCTCGCGACCCTTCAGCACAGGCAGGCGCCGGCACCGCGTGACTGCACTCCGAGTTTGTGCTGAAAGATGAGCCCTACACCCGCTGGCATACAGCCGGGGGGGCAAAGAGGGGGGGAGAAGGTCCTGGGAGAGCCCCACATATGGCTTTGGAGACCTGGGGAGAGAAGATGAACTAGTGTTTAGGTAGCAGAGCCGAGCATCAAGGCTGCGAAGTGCTGCAGATTTGCGGGGAGGGGGTGCTGGGGGAGGGCAGAGTCACAGCCAAAGGATGCTCAGACCCCATCAGGAATCCTGAGCCCCACTCTGTTGGTAGCAGCAGGAGCCCATCAGCACTGCGGTGCCCGGGCAGAACCGCTCTGTCCCCAAACCTTCAGCAATGGTGCCATTCTTTGTCCTGCCAGGAGTGCAGGGGACTGGACTAGGTGACCTCTCGAGGTCCCTTCCAGTCTATGATGCTTCACGTTTCAGCAGCAAATGGCCATTGCAGTAACTGATGTGCGCCACAGGGTGGCAGCATTGTACCGTGGATGTATCCCTGGGAAAGGGTTGTGTTTTCCCACAGGGGTGTGTGTGTGTGAGAAAAGGTTGTGTTTTCCCACAGGTGTGCATGTGCACGAAAGGGTTGTGTTTTCCCGTGTGTGTGTGTGTGTGTGTGTGTGTGTGTGTGTGAAAGGGTTGTGTTTTCCCACAGGGGTGTGTGTGTGTGTGTGAAAGGGTTGTGTTTTCCCACAGAGAGGGGTGTGTGTGTGTGTGTGTGATAGCTCCTTGCCGGCTGGGGAGCCTCTAGGTCAGTGCGGAGAAGCTCCCATCAGATGAACTTGCAGGAGATTTCCAGCTGGAGGCGCTGTGNGGGCCAGGGGCACTGACGGGGGGGGGGGGGCAGCAGCTGCGGTGGGGCTCTGCCACTCTGGGCTCCAGTGGGGGCAGAAGGGGAGGGGGAGAGGAGAGGCCTCAGGAGGAAGGGGATGGGGGTTAGCTTTCCCCCAACTGCCGGTTCACCCACCGCCCATGGACGCTGGCATCTGCCCAGGAGAAGCCCTCTCCCCTATGAAACTTGGTAACATTCTCAGGGCCCACCTGGGTTCTCCTGCGGTTCTGGATCGCCCTCCAGCCCTGATCAGTGCAACCTTTTCACCAAACAGAGAATCGTGGGACCGGAAGAGACCTCGAGAGGTCGTCTAGTCCAGTCCCCTGCACTCAAGGCAGAACTCAGTATTATCTAGACCATCCCTGACAGGTGTTTGTCTAACCTGCTCTTAAAAATCCCCTATGATGGAAATTCCACCACCTCCCTGGGCAATTTATTCCAGTGCTTAACCACCCTGACAGGAAGTTTTTCCTAATGTCCAACCTAAATCTCCCTTGCTGCAATTTAAGTCCATTGCTTCTTGCCCTATCCTCAGAGGTTAAGGAGAACATTTTTTCTCCCTCCTCCTTGTAACAACCTTTTATGTACTTGAAAACTGTTATCATGTCCCCTCTCAGTCTTCTCTTTTCCAGACTAAACAAACCCAAATTTATCAATCTTCCCTCATAGGTCATGTTTTCTAGACCTTTCATCATTTTTGTTGCTCTTCTCTGGACTCTCTCCAATTTGTCCACATCTTTCCTGAAATGTGGCGCCCAGAACTGGACACAATACTCCAGCTGAGGCCTAATCACCGCGAAGTAGAGCAGAAGAATTACTTCTTGTGTCTCGCTTACAACACTCCTGCTAATACAGCCCAGAATGATGTTGGCTTTTTGCAATAGTGTTACATCCGCTTCTCTTGGCCAAGGTTGGCTTATGTCTCCACAGCTGGTTCCCTAAGACTTGGCTCCCGTTCCTAGAAGTGTGAGGGGTCCGGTTCTCTCTGCCACCAGCTTGTGTAGCATCCTAGCTAAGTGTCACATTCCCTCCCTCTCTAGTGGCTGACTCACATAGAGGAGAAGAGCCTATGACTGGTACCGGTGCATGGA
>QXTE01000125.1:4319543-4583784 GCA_003942145.1 Platysternon megacephalum | reverse complement strand
TCTAGTGCAGGGGTAGGCAACCTATGGCACGTGTGCCGAAGGCGGCACGCGAGCTGATTTTCAGTGGCACTCACACTGCCCGGATCCTGGCCACCGGTACAGGGGGCTCTGCATTTTAATTTAATTTTAAATTAAGCTTCTTAAACATTTTAAAAACCTTATTTACTTTACATACAACAATAGTTTAGTTATATATTATAGACTTATAGAAAGAGACCTTCTAAAAACATTCAAATGTATTACCGGCACGCGAAACCTTACATTAGAGTGAATAAATGAAGACTCGGCACCCCACTTCTGAAAGGTTGCCGACCCCATGTCTAGTGTCTAGGGCCGCACTTCTGCTGCCCCCTACGGACACACAGGCCAGCTGCATAGTCCTGAAGTGTTTTGGATCTCCGCTGTCGACCCAGCGCAAGCATGGGTGTGAGCTGTGATGCTCGCAGTCATGCGAAGCCCAGTGTTCAGGGAGCAGGTGTGGGGATCTCATGCCCCCGTCTCCAAGACAAGAGGAGTTAGGAGAAGGATGTTCCCAATGAAACCAGCCAATCCGGCCTCCATGCTCATTGCTCAGCAGTGGCCTTCCCAGCCCTCGGTTCTTCCCCAGCCTCTAAACTCCACTTGTGGGAGAGGTGAAGAGGAGCTGGGCAGAGCTCAGTTTGTGCACATGCCAGCTTGGCATGCTGTCGGTCTCTGTGTTGGGAGTGGAGCGTGGGTCAGGGCTGCGGGGCAGCAGCAGAGCCGTCTAGGATCCTGGCCGGGAAGAGCAGGCACCATTGAGGGCCAGGAGCGACGGGTGTTGGCTGAGTGGAGTTGGGAGCAGTTGGCTCAGACCATCCCAGACCTATCTGCACTTCGTGTCCTGAGCCCCGGGGCTCATCGGTCTCTGCTGTCCCGAGGGAAGGTGTCCGCAAAGGCATTCCAAGGGCAGAGGGTTTTCCCTGGGAAAGGGCAAACCAGCGAGCCAGCCGCACGTCCCGTCCCTCCGGCTCCTTTGTCACACGAAGGACTCGGAGGCATGAAAAATGGGTCAGTGTAAAAATGGAGCCTTTTGCTAATTGTTGGGTCTTTTGAAAGCCCTGACGGCCATTAATAAAAGTGACACCCGATCCCCCGGGGAGAGCGAGGCCGGCGTGCTGTGAAAAGGACGTTGTGACAGGTAAAAAATCACGGATAACCTCCTTCCCTGCTGCAGGCACAGCTGTGTTCTTACAGCGTGTCCCAGCGGTGTGGCTTCGGGTGCGGTGTCCCCTACCAGTGTATGCCTGGCTTAGAGCAGGTTAGTTCGCTTCGGTACATCTCCTGCACAAACTAAACCAGTCTAACCGGCTTTAACCCTTTGAGCGTCCACACACACACCACTGCACCAGTTCCGCTGCTGCAAATTCTGTGTGTGGACCAGCCCTGGCTGTGCTGACGCTGAGACTGTGATCCAGACCCCACACCTGTCGGTGGGATTGAAGGTTCAAACCCAGAGCACACCTGTCCCTGGTGTGTGCGTTTGTGTGTGTGTGTGTCTGTGACTGTTCCTCAGTTCAGCCAGCAGAGGGCGCTGGGAACCTTCGATGTCTGACTTTCCCCACGTGCAGCTGGCTTGGCTGGTTCATTCCTGGCAATGGGCTGGTCTCCCTTTCCGCTGCTCGGGTCCCGCTGGGGGCTGCCCCTCCTTCACCTTTCTAGCCTTCCATCCAGCAATCTGAGCTCCCTCTTTGTCCCATTATGGAGCTCGGCCGCCCAGCCCCTCGGTGGAACAGATGCGCAGCGTTATTTGCGATTTCCAGAGGCAGAAATGGAGGGTCTGGCTTGCTGAAGCCGGGAAGAGACCCCTGAGATCACTGATATTCCCCCCAGCACTGCAGGGTGGGGTGTGAATGGAGCAACCGCCCCTGGTGTCACTGAGCTGAATAAAACGTCATGGAAACCTTTCCGATTGCTTCGGGCCTTGCAAATCCCCACCTGGGTTCTTGGGTGATGAGCCCTTGCCGGTTTGTTGTGTGTTTGTACGGTGCCTGGCCTCACAGAGCCCTGACCCCTAACCGGAGCCGCAGTGTGTACATTGCAGGCCACAGAGCCTCACCCATCCCCTCCTGTAATAGACCCCTAACCTCTGGTTGAGTCACTGAAGTCCTCAAGTCATGAAGACTTCTAGTTACAGAGAATCCACCATTTACACTAGTTTAAACCTGCAAGTGACCCACACCCCAGGCTGCAGNAACACCCCCCCCCCCCCCCCCCCCCGGGTCTCTGCCAATCTGACCCGGGGTCAAATTCCTTCCCCAGCCCAAATCTGGCGGTCGGTTAGACCCTCAACATGTGGGCAAGACCCAGCAGGCAGACACCTGGGAAAGAAGTCTCTGTAGTGACTCTGTCAAGCTGGGTTCCCACAATCAGAGGCTGCTTTTGAAAGTGCTGGTGCGAGGGATTTGCCCGCAATCATGCCAGAAGAAGATAATCCAAACTCTTTGGTTTGGCTCCAAGCCTCCAGCTCCTCCAGCTAGTTCACCTGCTACATGAAATAAACCCGCTGTCGTGAAACACAGGGAGGAAGTCTAGCAGTTTGGAAACATCGGGCAAGGTTAAAGAAACTTTAGAGTTAACATGCGCTTTCCCAGTGACCAATGGGCACGTAGCAGAGACCATCCTGACATCTGAGCTCATGTTAAGTGCTGTCTCTGCAGGGTGCACCCAGCTGATAGCAAAGATCTGCAGGAGTGGCTTTCAAATCAGAAAAGGTTGTTGGATGTTTTGAATGATGGGAACAACAGAAGTGCTGGAGTGAATCACCCTCTCATTACATTACCTGCAACGTTTATCTAAACACACACTTGCATTTTGTTGGGGTTTTATTTTTTTAAGCACCCCACTAAATCAAAACATTAGACAAATTCCCCAGTTAAATGATTTTATGTTGCCAGGACAAATATAAAATATAGCAATTTTTCAAGAAATGAAAGGGATACTGTACATTTAAAAATCCGTTGCATACACATTAAGTGCCTTCATGTTACTAGTAATACCCAATTATTGAGAGAATATTAAAAATCCAGTGTACTATTCCGGTCACTATTTATGCACTGTCTCCTGTTCTCTCCCCGGTAATGAAACCTCAATTTCACTTTTGTTTACAGTCAGTTTCACTTTCAGTTTCATTAGGGCTGCTGTGGTTGGATTTCAAAAACTGCAAGGGAGACATGTTCTTTGTTTTAAAGATAAATAATTTGCATTCAAACTGTATATTATGGAAGTATTTTCCCTTTGACTTCAATTTTATGAATGGTTTGTTTCTACAAAATTGAAAATCCGGGCCAAGCTTAAGGCTCCCTCTTAAGTGGTTAAATGAGGAACAATGTCCGGAAGATTTCACAGATCCTACCCAGCAGCCAACCTCATGAAAGAAAAGTGGGAGGATTTAATTTTTGTCGTTGGATGTGTTCAAGTGCAAATGATGAGATCAGGATAAAATACAGCCTGTTCAAGAGGGAATGTTTGGCGCTTGCCTCTTTAGAGTGGCTGATTACTTACGGAAAACCCCTGGAAGAGATGGTGAGACCGTTGCTGTGGAGTTTTGGTTTTAAGCACCCTGTAGAATTCTGTCGTGGGGATCTCAGTCCCCCTTACGTTGTATAGGGACTTAGACGGATTGCTATGGAGCCCCATTAATCTGCTGTAAACCCCTGTTGATGTTGGTTGGGTTCGTTGGATTTTCAAAGGAGCCGAAGAGTGCAATTGAGTGCCCTTAATTCCACTGATACTCAATGGGAGCCTGTGTCTAACTCTCTTTTAGTCTCCTCTGGAGAATCCCCGGGTTGTATTCTACTGAATGGGACTCTTCCAGGAGGGACGTACTACACAGAGCAACAGGAATCGCAAGGTCAAACCAGATTGCTGGGAATACAAAGTGCTAGAGGCCGAGGCTTGCAAGGGGCACATCTATGGAGCCTCAGTGGGACTAGGATGCTTGGCTCACTCATACCCCTTTGGAAATCCCAGTGTGCACCTTCAGAACAGGCGCAGGGGCCATTAGGGGCCTGCTGGAGAACAGGTGCAGCTCCAGCAGTGTCTGAAGCTAGTGAAATGTCCCAGGCTACTCTACTGACTAGAGTAGGATGCTCAGATAGTCCCAGCTCTGCTACTGACTTCCTGAGTGCCCTTGGGCAAGTCACAGCACCACTCTGTACCCCCCTCTTTAAAGGGGAGGGGAGAGAGAACATTGCCCTACCGGATAGAAGGCTGGAGGCTTAATTCAGTAATGTCTGAGATCCTCCAGTGGAAGGTGTGAGGACTATGCAAAATAATTCTATTTCCCCAATGACTTCTCTGTGAAATCTGTGCTCTCCTATAGCGTGCATCACCTCTGTACCTTCCTGTATCCTAGCTATCCCGCACAGAATCCCACTGCCATTTCGGGGGAGAGGCAGCTCCCGCAGGCACCAGCCGGGAAGTAACAGCTGGGTCAGAATGGCAAAGTATCATGTTTGCTTCCCAGCACTGAGCTGGGACCCTGCTGGGGCCCTCTAGAAAGGAGAAGGCCCCCAAAGATCCACCTAATGCGGGTGCCTGGAACCTGGACAGCATATGAGGCCAGGCTAGGGAAGAGAAGGAAACGTTATGGGGCCAGGCACCTGACTGCTGGGCAAGGACAGCCTACTTGTGGCTGGGACCGCCGGACACATACGCTGAGCCAGGACCAGCGCCGTGTTCAGGAGAAGGGAGCTGGCTGCCAGCTGCAGGAAGAAATACAACCCCTCAGTTGCTGTGGGAGGGAAGGAGTCACCGAGGAGGGAGGAGGAACTGGGCTTTACCTCTCCTGGGGAGCGAGGTGCTTCAGAAGCTATTTGCAGAGGTGGATTAAGATTTATTGGGGCCCTGGGCACAAAGAACATTTTAGGCCCAGGGATGCCAGAACCAGGCAGGGACACAGGCTGGGGGCTGCTCTCTGGCACCCAGAGCAGGCGAAGAATCTGGAGCTCCCCACAGCAGCCCGGGTTCCCTGGGCAGCTCTTACCATGCCTGGCCAGGGAGCAGGGCCTCCAGGGGAAGAGGAGAAGCAGGGGGCAGGGCCAGAGTTCTGGCACCGGTGGCCCCCCCACTTCTACCCAAGTTCCGGCGCATCTGTGGGGGCCCCCAACTTGGCCGGGGTACCTGGGCACAGGCCCTCTGGGCCTGTTTGTTAATTCACCACCGGCTCTTTGCCCTGCGCAGGATAGTCCTGTTCTCTGGTATGCAGGATGGTCCTGAGACACCGCTGAAGAGTGGCATGTGTTAATCCAGACTGCCTGTCACTCCCACCCCCCTCAAGGAAGCTGTTTGTGCAAGAAAACACTGACTAGTCTCTTCAGATCTGGCAGGCGGTTGAGTCAGCTCCCTGTGGCCCGTACCCCAACACAAAGCCACGTTCTCCTTAATGACGGGGAAAAGTCTCTTCGGAAGCCTCCCAGTAATTCCTCAAAGTGCTCACTCAAGTGGCTTTTAATTTAGATTCCCCCCTCTCCCGGAGCTTGTGTAGTTTCTAATTGCAGAACCCAACTAATTGTGTGAATTAGGATCTGTCAAAAGAAATGAATGCAATTCCCCCTCCGTTTTATTTTATCGTGAATGAGCAGTACTAAAAGCTACGTGAACCATGAGCGTGTTAGAAGACTGCATTTTCATTGGGCCAAACCGGAAGCATTCGATCATAATGAAGAAGACTGAAAGCTCTCGGTGTGAGTTTCCCTGCATAAGATAGTTCTTAGCAATGCTATAGCACTATTTATTGGAGTATTGCCCGGCATTTTCTGTGAGTAGGACCCAGGAGTCCAAATTCTGGGGCTTGTCTACATGGGAATGTTGAATTGGTTTAACTGGTTTAACCTAAAGGGTGAATTTAAACCAGTCTCGTTAAACTGGTGCAAATACCCGTGTGGACGCTATTGTTCCAGTATAAGAAGTGGATTGGGAACAGGGGTTTGCACTGGTGTCACTAAATCGGCTTTAGAAACGTATTTGTGGTAAACCAGGTGCCTGCTAAGAATCCCCAGGACCAGCCAAGCCTGAACCTCAGGATTTCACACCGCAGCTGTAAATATCGCTCCCTTTGCTGACGTCTGAGCCAGAAAGGAGCCCACACTATGGCCGATGCTGGCCCCAGCTGGGTCTATAGAGGGGAGCATGAATGGGGTAGCAGCAAGGACTGTGATTTATTAGTGGGACAAAGGAGTGGCTTCTCCAAGGGCTGCTGGTGTCCAAATGTAAGGATCTTTAATGATCGTGTCTCATTTTGTGTCCTGTTGGAAAGACGGGATCAACAGCAGCACCAGGCTGGGATATGAGCTTAGGAGCAACTGGAGAAGGAAAGGTATCTTCTGTTGAGTCGTCTGACTAACTTCGTGCTGCAGCTGGTTGTTCCTAGAAAGCATCCTCCGTGTGCCGTACCCTCCATGAAGCCAGAGAGGAGTCCCACACAGAGGTAGTTGGAGGTTAGTATTAATATACTGGAGAGGCATGTTAATCAGGAGAGTAGTACGTTAATCAGGAGAGTAGGGTACGTTAATCAGGAGAGTAGAAGAGAGCCAAAAATTCATTAATGGGGGAGAGATGCAGCTTCACTAATTGGAGGAGATGGGATGAGAGTCTAAAATTAATGGTTAGGGGGCACCTCGAATTTGTTAATCATAGATTCACAGATGTTTGGGCCAGAAGGGCAAGGGACCATTCTGATCTTCTGACCTGCATAACGCCAGCCAGGGAAACTCACCCATGATTTCTGTATCCAGCCCAGAACTTCGGGTTGAGCTTGAGCTGATCTATTAGAAAGAAATCCACTCTTAATTTAAAGACATCACATCATGGAGAATCTATCACAGCCTTTGTTAAGTTGTTGCAGTGGTTAATTACCCCACAGTTCTCTAGCTTCACCTTCCAGCCAGTGGATCTTGTTCTGCCTTTGTCCACTGGACTAAAGAGCCCTCTGCTATTGAAAATCTTCTAGACCCTTATCCAGTCGTCTCTTATCCTTCTCTTGGATAAACTAAAATGACTGAACTTGCCAAGTCTCTTCCAGTAAAGCAGGTCTTGTCATTGCTCAGATTATTCTTGTAGCTCTGTTTGGAATCCTTCCCAATTTTTGAACATCCTTTTTGACGGCTGGACAGCAGAACTAGACACGGTGTCCCAGCAATGGTCTCGCCGATTCTCTACACAGAAGTAATCCCACCTCCCTACTTCTCAATGTTCTCTACCTCATACATCAAACGGTTGCATTTGCCCTCTTAGCCACAGGGAGCTCCTGTTCAATTGGTTATCGAGCATTATCTCGACCGCCTTTGCAGAGTCACTGCTTTCCCAAACACCATCTCCACTCTTGAAGTATGGCCTACTTTCCTTGCTACTCCATGTCTGACCTTGCATCTGGCTGGATGAAAATAAATCTTCTTTGCATGCACCCAGCTTCCCAAGTGAAGCAGATCTCACTACATAACTGTCCCGTCCCCACCTTTATTTACTACTCCACCTGTCTTTGTATCCTTGGAAAATCTGATCAGCAATGATTTTATATTTGCTTCCAGGTCATTGGTGAAGATATGGGACTGCGTTATCTGCCCAGCAGTAAGTGTGTGTGTGTAATTAGTGCCTGGTGTAAAAGGGGTGGCAGAACTGGTTTTATTAGGGGAGAGTAGAGCTGATTTACTGCTGGGGAAGTGAAGACATGGCAATTTAAATTGGTGTGGCTGGGAGAGGCCTTGGGGATTCATAGATTCTAGGACTGGAAGGGACCTCGAGAGGTCATCGAGTCCAGTCCCCTGCCCTCATGGCAGGGCCAAATACTGTCTAGACCATCCCTGATAGACATGTATCTAACCTACTCTTAAATATCTCCAGAGATGGAGATTCCACAACCTCCCTAGGCAATTTATTCCAGTGTTTAACCACCCTGACAGTTAGGAACTTTTTCCTAATGTCCAACCTAAACCTCCCTTGCTGCAGTTTAAGCCCATTGCTTCTTGTTCTATCCTTAGAGGTTAAGGTGAACAAGTTTTCTCCCTCCTCCTTATGACACCCTTTTAGATACCTGAAAACTGCTATCATGTCCCCTCTCAGTCTTCTCTTTTCCAAACTAAACAAACCCAATTCTTTCAGCCTTCCTTCATAGGTCATGTTCTCAAGACCTTTAATCATTCTTGTTGCTCTTCTCTGGACCCTCTCCAATTTCTCCACATCTTTCTTGAAATGCGGTGCCCAGAACTGGACACAATACTCCAGTTGAGGCCTAACCAGCGCAGAGTAGAGCGGAAGAATGACTTCTCGTATCTTGCTCACAACACACCTGTTGATACATCCCAGAATCATGTTTGCTTTTTTTGCAACAGCATCACACTGTTGACTCATATTTAGCTTGTGGTCCACTATAACCCCTAGATCCCTTTCTGCCGTACTCCTTCCTAGACAGTCTCTTCCCATTCTGTATGTGTGAAACTGATTGTTCCTTCCTAAGGATGTGGCAACATAGGTACTTGCAGGCTTAGTCCTCAGGCTAGCAGATGCTGAGGAAATATCCCTATGTTAGGAGCCCTCAGCTGCGTTAGAAGACACCATCCTTCCTGCTGTACAGTTTAGTGGTTAACGGATCTCTGCTGCATGGGGAGAAGCAACCGAGTTGTTTAAATGAGATGCAATCTGGATGCATTTAACTTCAGAGCGCTCCTGTGGGTGGTATTAACATCCCCACAGCTCCTATTCTGCAGAGCTTGATTGTGGCAGCTGAACAATCCTTAGTCAGACCTGTTACCCCTCCCCGTCAGCTCCCCGAATTAAAGGGGGCTCTTGTTGAGAGGGGGAACGACAGGCTCTCTCCTTGAAGCACTGTCCTCCCCACCCTGCAAGGCTCAGGATGTCACTGGCTCAGCCAGGTGTGCCTGAGCTCTGTGTGAGTGCGGAGGCTGCATTAAGAGAGAAGGGCAAAGTCTGGGGTCGGGGAGTTTTCGTGGGCTGCTCTGAGCCCCGACAGGGCGAGCAATGTGCAGAGATTGATGCGCAAGACTCAGGACCACAAGGGATTTATGGTTTGGCTTTGATAGCAGCATTTTTCTAACTCCCCCTGCTGCTGTGGTAGGTGTGGGAGGGAGATCCAGCTCCTTTGCATTCACTAGCTTGTTGCCAGTAGCCGAATCCTTCCAGTGAAACACAAGCCCTCGGAGTCCTGCTGGAAGACTGTGATGGGTTTTTTCCCTCCTCCTCTTGCCTCTCTATCATCCTCCATCACACAGTCCCCCTCCGCTGAGATCTAATCAGGAAGCTTCCATTTGACTTTCAGCAAAGTCAGCTCGCTGCAGGCTCGACGTGAAAGGCTTCACCTGGCGCCGCTGGGCGTGATTTCGGTCGGTATCAGCGCTTGTGCTCCTAGACGAGCCGCTTGACACTGAGACTGGGGTGCAGGAGGCAGCGCTTCTCCTCCTTAAACCCCGGGCCGGCCTCTCTCCGCACCCCCTCAGCCCTCCTGAGGCGCAGGCTGTGCAGGCCTGGCGGCTTTCAAATTCCAGGGGGGTTGCAGGAAGGCACGGGGGGATCCCCCCCAGGAATTTGGTGTTATTCAGCACCACTCACCCTGCAGGCAGGCGGGATTTTAAGGCCAGACAGCCCTGATGGGTCACAAAGCGCGTTACAGGCTCTGGGCCCAATTCTGACTCCTAGAGAGCAGAGCCGGTGCGCTGCCCCTGGCTCTGCGTAGCAAGTGCCTCCTGGAGATCTAGGCCCGACACAAACTCTCTTTAAAACACCGGCCAAGCCACACACAGTTCCCACGGCTGGATGGTTAGCAGGCCCTCAAACCTCCCTCGCTCCTCCTGGATCTCAGGGCGGCGCCTTGTTCCCTTCCTGCCCCTGCAGTGGAAGGGAGGTGAGCGCAGGTGCCTGCTCTGGGATCTCAGGGCCGTGAGATGCTCGAGCGCCAGGCAGGGCGAGCTCGCGTGTGGCTGCTTCCACGTTGGCGGGGCTGCTGCAGGCCGCGTCCCCGATCATAGGAGCAAAGGCCTCTGCCAGCCCCACTGTGTCGCGGGGGAGGGAGCTCCCCAGCCACAGGAGTAAGGGACGCTCTGAGGAGAGCCCTGCCTCCCAGGCAGAACAGGCACGTTGCACGGGGCTGCGTCTCGATCGTACCACGCAGAGCTGCCGTGATTAAAAAAAACTAACCTCAACCAAACTCCGCATCCCCGAATGAGCAGGGGGGGGATTACCCTCCCCCAGGCTGCTGCAGCGCTGCTTTCTCCCTGCCCTGTCTTGGCAACAGCAGTGCCCCGCGGGGCTCTTGCTGGGCGTGCGTCTCCGTGTCCGTCTACGCGGTGATAAGAAATCCACAGCACCCAATCTGGGAGCCCTGCTCAGCTGACGTGGGGCTCGGGCTGCAGGGCTAAAAATGCTGTGTAGACATTCAGACTCGGGCTGCACCCCGGGTTCTGAGACCTTCCCCCCTCAGGGGCACCTAATTCAGCATAAGGACAGCGGCCCCCTGCTCCTGCTCCCCTGCCAAAGGCAATCGCAGCGTGATTGACGGGCAGGGCTGCTGTTAACCTTTAGGGCTCTGGATTTATGGAGCCTGGTAGCCTGGTTTGCAAACAATCCCGAGGTTTGGATGTGTCATGCAGAGGTTGCACTAGCCATGTCTCTTCTTTCTGGCTGGATGGGCAGAGCCAGAGGGGCCCGATCCTGCTACCCTCGTGCATCTTTAGTATTGTAGTCCCATTGCAACCCGTGGGGCAACTCGTGTAGTCAGGCAGGGGCAGAATCAGGCCACTGGATGCTCTACCTCAGTCCACTTAAGCCATTGTGGCAGCTCCATGTTGGGCCCTGGTATTTAAAACACATGGGGATTGTCTGAGCCCTCTGCAGCGGCAAAGGTCGGTATGCAGATCAGCCCCGTTCATCCTGGCAACATCACGTGGGGTAGGGAAACTCAGGCAGAGAGAGGCTGCAGTTTGCTCAAGGCCACCCAGGGAGTCTGGGGTGAGAACCCAGGGCCTTCCTGCCTCTCCATCGCTTGCCATCACCTTGTGTGCGGAACGCAGTGGCACCTGGGATGCCAGTACATTGGGGCCGAGGGAGAGACTGAATTCCAGTCCCGCCATTGCTCACACTGCATCAGTCCCACTGGTATTGTACCACTAGGAGCCCTAGAAGAGAGGGCCACTGGCTGCCCACATAATGCCGATTAAGGTTGTTCTGAGATCTGTATTGTTGGGCTGGGAGGGGTTGAGCCCTACCGATATTGCCCCTCTGGTAAAGTTAGATTGTAAAAAAATCCTGTTTTGAAGAACTTCGTTCCTGGCCACTTTTAATGGACGCCTCCATAACACATGGAAAAATAAATAACCCGGCACTGGGGTATGTTCACACACATCTGAATTTCCTCAACGGAAAATGCATCTTGACAGTTTCATTTCCAGGCCCCCGTGATTGCCTTTCAGTGAGGTGAAGCTTTCTCCCGCCCTTCCTTGATAGAGATGAAAAGTCACAGGAGAGAAATAAAAGCTTCTATTGTCAGGTAGAAATCCATTTTTTAAAAGAACCTATTGTTCCTTAGAGGTTTTTAAGGTCAGGCTTGACAAAGCCCTGGCTGGGATGATTTAGTTGGGAATTGGTCCTGCTTTGAGCAGGGGGTTGGACTAGATGACCTCCTGAGGTCCCTTCCAACCCGGATATTCTATGATTCCTGTGAATTCCAGTCCCCTTTCATGCTTTCTTTGGTTGGGCTGTTGATGTGCTTCTCCCCTCCTGGTTCCCTACTGCATTCGACACAACTATTTACATGCTGTTTGCTTGGAGTCGTTGGCAAATTCACTCCTGCATTGAATCCTCTCTAGGCTAGAGTTGTTTTTAAAGACACTGTGCAGGCTAATGAATACTCTAGCGATGAGTTGCAAATGTTGTTTTAATTGACTCTTTGAAGCCAAAAGAGGGGGGAGGGGTCCATTAAAGAAATTGTTTTAATATGGCAATTGGCAATCAGATAATGCAGTCTCTTCTACATTTATTAATAAGGCCTAGTCAGCTGTGAGAGAAAAGACCAGAAAACAAGCCAGATTTCCTACTCTGGTGCGGTTTTAGGGCCAGTTACATCTCTCAAAACAAACAAAAAGAATTCCTAAGTGGCCCTGAGAATTCTTGTTAGCCATCCAAACGTAGATATAAAACCGTGCATTGTAAACAAAATTAGCCTGAACAGAAAAGAAGTGAGATACTCTAGGTCCTTTTCTTGAAGGATACCAGGGCATGTTCTTAAAAGAATCCGCCCACGCAAAGAGAAGGGGGATCACCAAAGCGACATGAATTTTAATGATTCTAGACAAGCAACGGGAAGCTACCTTACAAAGAGAGACATTAATAAAACATGGGTATGGGCTCGATTCTGCTTAATAAGCAGAGCTGACAATGCACACCCTGTAGATGTAATTTACATAGAGTGGAAATTAGATAAAATTCTAAAGGTGTTGTTAAATGTAAATTTGAAACTCAACTGTACATCCTTACTGGAATTGCTGCTCTGCTATCAAAGGGTGAGTTAGACTATTAGTAGTTATAGGACAGAGCTGGAAGTTGTCTTTTCCCCACAACTATTGACGTGTGATTATTTGTTTTTAAAGTGGCATTAAATTTTGAATATCTTAATTGTGGTGCATTTGTTTTCAGTGGCTGTGCAGGGACGTTTAGCTCAGGATATGTCCATAGTAAAACGGTGATATATGTCTAATGCCTGAACCTGCAGAACATAGTTTATGATTTTGGAAGCCTGTATGAAGAACAAGCTGGATATTCGGTTAGCAATCCCAAAGGCAATAGTCTTGCACTTCGCTAAGGAAAGATGCCAGTAACCTCACTGATGACCTACTTAGATCGCCCTGTTTAGGAGGTGAGGGAATGCAGTTCTGGATCTCCTCTCTGCCCCAAACCACAAAGGCCTGCAGTTCTGTCAGGACTTAATTGTTAACCTTGGCACGGAGGACGCGAGAGCTTATTCATGTCGTGAACAAAACCTTTAAAATGCTAATATTGAGCCCAGTCCTGGGTGAGCGCTTGGTGCATTGTCCACTGACCTCAGTGGGAGGAGTCCACTAGCAAGTCCTATTGGCCTGGTGCTCGTAGGGTGGTGGGGAATCAGAACCGAGGCTTGGTAGTGTGTGCAGGAGTGAGCCCGTGGTTTCCAAATACGCATTCAAAACCGGCTGTCTCATTACAGAGGGCACTGAAAGAACCCTTCAGCGTGGCCTGAAACCCTTTCTCTGCCTCGGTTTGAATCCTAATTGTTTCAAGCCCTTGTCACATGTACATGGGAAGCCTTCCAGACTGGGGGGGAAATAAGTGTGTGTGTTTAAGGGAAAGTGATCTGATTGGGCCAGGCGATCAGTGACTCTGCTCAAACTGGACCAGGTTTGCTTCTCATTGAAGACAATGGGAAGACTTCCATTGAGCAGGATGGGATGGAGAAAGTCATGGCCCGCTCCCCTCAGAAAGGAGAAGCTGGTACTCCAGAGGAGGAAGGTGTTTTCAGCCAGCCGAAGGTCTTTGCCCAGTTTGAGGCTGAGAGGAGAGTTTTCCCCCCCATATGGGGGTTGGCTCCAAAAATCTCCCACCGACTCAGGGTAGCTGCCCCATCCTACCCCTCTTGCTGACCAGAATGGCTCTGCAGTATCGGGGTGGCTTCTGGCTTACTTTCCCCAATATGTGCAAGTCATTATTATTATCTATAGGGCTGCATGGTGCTTTGCAGATATGTAAGGGGGCAGTCCTTGCTCCCAGGACCTTGCAGCCTGGAGGTGTGACCTGAGAGGTGGAGAGTATCCACAGTTTCCACTGACTGCCTGGGGAGTGGTTTTCAGGCACAGGCTCTAAGAGCTGCAAGGTGGAAGGCAGCAGATGGTGATACTACACAGAGTTTTACAAGTTCTCTTTTTATTTAACAGACTGCATAGGCAATGAGATCTTGGAGAAATGCTTCTTGCTTGTGGTGCCTTTCTTGCTCGAGGTGCTACCAATCGCCTGTGCAAGTCTGTTACCTGTAGGATTGTCTCTCATGAGGATCATTCTTGGCACAGAGCTGCTGCACGCAGGAAGTTAACGACAGATGCAAAAAGTGGATGTCAAAACAGGACAAGTAATTCTGTCATTTCAAAAGTCAGGGACTAAACCACCCTGCAGTCTGTTCAGAGAGATTTGCAAGCTCTAGGCTGGGCTCGGTGGGCGGACAGGAGAAATCTTTCTTGGGTAGCTGCTTTCAACTACCTGAAAGGGGGTTCCATTGAGGATGGATCTAGACTGTTCTCAGTGGTGGCAGATGACAGAACAAGGAGCAATGGTCTCAAGTTGCAGTGGGGGAGGTCTAGGTTGGATATTAGGAAACACTATTTCACTAGGAGGGTGGTGAAGCACTGGAATGGGTTCCCTAGGGAGGTGGTGGAATCTCCTTCCTTAGAGGTTTTTAAGGTCAGGCTTCACAAAGCCCTGGCTGGGATGATTTAGTTGGGGATTGGTCCTGCTTTGAGCAGGGGGGTGGACGAGATACCTCCTGAGGTCCCTTCCAACCCTGATATTCTATGATCAGATGAGTTCCTCTGAAGATGCAGCTTCGGATAGTCCTTGGCAGCTCAGCCTCTAGGTACCTGCTCGCAAAGAGCTTTTTTTATGCTGGGTCTGGGCCGTGTGATGTCAAGTGAAATCATCCAGAAGAGGTGCCAGGGCTCTGAGCTGCCAGGCCCAGCGGGGCCGGGGCCCAGTCCTGGCGCAGATTAAACACTGGCTCCAGCCCCTCCGCGGCTCGGGGCAGCGGCTCCGGGCTTCAGCGCCCCCCAGGTCGAGGAACATTGGGCTGGGTCAATGTAAAGTAACAGGAGCGCCCAGGGGTCTGCGCCTAATTCCCCTCTGCCCCCAGGGCTCTGTAGAAAACAGCTGGGGGGAGAGGGGGGGATGAGTCTAGCCACCCCCGGGGAGAAGCAGAGTAACCCCTCGCCCCTGCCCAGCCCCGTCCGCCCAGGGGGGGCCGGAGCCGCTGCCGGGCTGCAGTTCCCTGGCTCTGCCGGGCGCCTTTCTCATCCAAACCTCGATCACGTAGGATTGCGTAGAGCGGGAGAGGCGAGGAAGGCGGCTGCGATTCCCCCAGCGCGGAGAACCCAGCCAGGCGGGGGCTCGCCGGGGGGCTGGGCTGGGCTGTCCCGCCCCCTGAATCCTCCCGGAGCGGGCAGCGCCGCCGCGGACCGAGCACTAGCAAACTCCGCTCATGCATGGCAGGAGGATGCCGGCGGGCGGCGGGCCAGCCCCGGCCAGCGGCGCCTAGGGCGGGCATGCGGAGCGCCCCGCGCCCGGCCGCCACCCCGCGAGTCTGGGGGAGGTAGCGGCGGGCGGGGTCTTTGCTTCGCTCCCCCCCGCACAGCGCACCGGGGAGGGGATGGGGACTGGCCGGCGGTGAGGCGGAGCAGGGGGTGGGGAAGCCCCGGGGCCGCCTGCAGTAACCGGCGGATCGTCAGCGCAAGGAAGTGAGCAGACACCGCCCAGGCGGCGGGGCACCGCGGCTCGCCCGGCCCGGGACCGGCTGCCGGAGCAGAGGCGGCCCGGAGCGCAGCGGGAGAAGCGGGTTTGGCCCCCAGCGGCGCGGGGCAGGAGCGCCGGAGACATGCCCGAGCTGTGACCGGGACCGCGGCTCCGCGCCCTGCCCTCAGAGCAGCCTGCAGCGGGGATTTGTTCTGCCCACGGAGCCGCGTCCCGTCGTGCAAAGCTCGCCGGGGGCTCGGCTCCGCCGGGGATGGACTGACGCGCCCGGCCGGTCCCCAGGAGCTGCAGCCCGGCCAGCAGCGGAGGGGCCCGGGGGGGGATCCCCGCCCTGCCCCGCTCCGGCTTCCGCGGGACCCGCTGCCCCAGCCTGGCTCAGCCCGCGGGACTTGCTCTTCCAGAGCCGTCCGGGGGCTCCCCGCAGACGGGCGGATGGGGGGTGGCTGCGCCGGCCGAGGGGGGCGCAGGGACGGGCGCGGGCTAGCCCGGGCCTCCTGCCCCTGACCGGCTGAGGAGTTCTGGGGTGCAGCGCGGAGACCCCCCCCAGCCCCGCCCCGGATTATTCCGTCCCCCCCGGGGGGGCCCCTCACCCCGGCCTCCAGCCCCCGCGGACGCCCCAGCGCTGGCCGGGCCGATGAGCGGCCATGGCCGCGGCTATTGCCAGCTCGCTGATCCGGCAGAAGCGGCAGGCCCGGGAGGCCAACAGCGAGCGGGTGACCACGTCCAAGCGCCGCTCCAGCCCCAGCAAGGACGGGCGCTCCCTGTGCGAGAGACACGTGCTGGGCGTCTTCAGCAAAGTGCGCTTCTGCAGCGGCAGGAAACGGCCGGTTCGCCGGAGACCAGGTCAGTGACCCCGGCCCAGCGGCGGGGGCTGGCCCGGGCAGCGCCTTCAACTCGTCCTCTGCAGCCTCTCTCCCTCCGCACCATCTCCCCGGCCCCAGGAAACCCAGGCTGGCTTTGTAGCAAACTTCAAACCCCCCAGGGCCAAATCCCTCCTCGTCCCTTTCCCTGGGGGTGAATTGGGCCTTGGCCTCCTTTCCCCCCACCTGCTCCCCCCAGTTATTCCACCCTAGGTGGTTCTGGATCCTCCCCGCCCGGCCTCAGACATTTCAGACCTGGCCTGGTCCAGAGTTGGGATCGGTTATTTGCCAGCCATAGCAGCAGCTGCCCGGAGACCACTTCTTCCTCCAAGCCCAGTGCCCTAGTTAGGGAAAAGGCTTTAGCATTAAAAATGAACTTCCCCCATCCATGTGCCTGTGTGCTGGGGGAATTCTTCCCCTGGAGCAGCCAGATTGACAGGAGAGACACACTGCACTCCAGAGCCACAGCTTTGATTTCTTCCCTCTGACTCTGGTTCTGCTGTTGGTTAGCACTGAACTGTTCCCGGGATCCTTGCAGGGGTTTGTATTATAGATCGGCATTGGGCTGTGGTCAGTAACCACTATGTAGCTGGCTGGAAAAAGAGGTGAAATTAGATACCCAGCAATTCAGTCTCTTGTAGCTTAACCTAGGGTTGTGTTTCCCCCTTTGACCATAGATACGTATTGGCTTTTTAACAGCGTGTTCTTGTTTCCTCCCTCCTGACAAGGAAGTCTATAAATCCAGGGCAATTGAAATTGTGGCCACTTGAGAAGCAGATCCAGGAAGTGCTACTTCTCAAGTGGAGCCGCTTTGTGAATCCCACTAGCATGTGATTAGTTTAGAGACCTTCCAGATGGCAGCTGCACTAACAAATGTGGAATACTCAGGTCACAATGGGTGAGAGAGGGTCTCTCCCGTGGGCCTGCCGTTTCCTTGCGCCCCGGGTCTGTGCCATGTGGACTGGAAGCAAGTGCGATCCTTAGAAAACAGAGTTTTCAGTACACGTTGCCTGCATTTCCCAAGTGAAGTCGCCCAAGTGCAGTTCAGTTTCTACAGGGCCCTCAGCTCCCATTGATAGTTGTGGGAACTCTGTGCCTTGCAGGATTGGGCCCTAACAGGTTTAGCTGTAGAAAACAGTTATTGTCTCTTTCCTTTTCCCATGTACGTTACATAGATTGTTACAATCCACCATGCTCCCTCGGCACAGACCACACACCCATCAGCCACAGGTTAGAAAACACTGAGTCTTGGTTAGTGTAGCTCTTTGAAACATCAGTAACCTTCTGCTGATCTGGTTAATCCTCACGGATTCGTTGTTCACTGAGAGACTCCTTGTTCCTTTTTTGCCCAACTAAAGTCAGACAGACAGAACTGTAGAGTAAAATAACAGAACTAGCTAAGACCTTGAGTGTAGCTGTTGCCTGCATGAGGAGTGCATTGAGGAATTCAGTCCATATTCTAGTCAGGACCGGAAAGGAATGGGGGGAGGAAGGCCGGGCATTATTATTGTCCACAAAGGAAAAAAAAAAAGAATCAGTTGAATCATGACGGCCGACAGCAACTCACATGCCATGGGGCTGAGACTATATTTAGCTGGTGGACTGGTTCTGCACTTGCAGCACCCCGATAGAAACCGGCTTCTGTCACTGTCTTTGGAAGGAGTTGGGGTTAAGGAGGGAATCGAGCGTGGCCCCAAGGTTTGCTAGCATAAAGGAGTGATAAAAGGAACAGACTAGCAATGGTCTGTGCACATCACCTTCCCACTGGTGACACGGGGGCAGCTTGTTGTTCTCATTCATTAGTTGTAGCAGCGCTAGCCACGGCCCAGCACTCCAAGGTGCTAGGTCACAGCACCAAGCTCAGTCTTTTTCCTTAGGGAATTACTCTTGGAAGGGGTGGAATATAAATTGGGAATCTGTTCCCAGCAGCTCCTGCAGCCACAAGCCAACTCCCCCTCCCCCAGGTCAGAGAGGCCAAGGACTGAAGGGCGCGACGACTGACCGGGTGTGTAACCTCCAAAGACAGCCCCTTCTGGTTAAGGTGAAGGCACGTTATAGTGTCACCAAGTTTACAGGGTCAGGTGGGCAGACTCAGGAAGCCTGTACTGCTCCTAATCCTGCATCCATTGGGCTTGATCCTGCAGGGTTCCAAGCACCTCCTTAGAGTGCTGAGTGCCCCCAAATTCCAGGGACTTCAGTGCTGGTTGAAGGTGCGAAGTAGCTTGCAGGACCAGTTCCACTGAAAACAATGAAGCTCTTATCTTTGATTTAAGTGGGGGAAGGAAGGGAGCCTGTATAAAAATAGAGCAATACAGTGCAGAAGGCTGTCAATCATTCGCCTTTCACTTGCACTACATTCAGTCCGCAGGTTTGAAGAAGCAGGAGATTTTAAACACCCTTTAACAGTCTATTTTCATTCACATTATTCCAGGTTTTGTAAATAGATGGTTCTTCATATTGCACATCATATTCCTGGACTCGGGGGTGTATGTACCAGAGCTGTGTCCCCTGAGTTTGCTGCTAATGAGAGCGCCTCGTTTAGGAGTTTATTAATGCTGGAAGGAGTTATACATTGCAGAGTTTCTCTTGTGCATGGACGAAGATATGCAAATTAATGAAAACGGGTTTAAAAGGAAAGCGCATAAATTGTGTGGTGACCTATGAACCCCCATGATTACATTTCCTTATTGATTTGCTGGCTCAGCAGCGAATAAGTTACTGAAAGCAGTGTCAGGAAACACTCACTTTCAGTGGGGTTAAAAACCCTTTGTGGAAATGGTACGTTGCTAGGGAAATTACAGCTACTTTCTTAGCCAGGTGTTTGTTTTACTGCTGTACTGAATAGCAGGGAGGGATAGCTCAGTGGTTTGAGCATTGGCCTGCTAAACCTAGGGTTATGAGTTCAATCCTTGAGGGGGCCATTTAGGGATCTGGGGCACAAATCTGTCTGGGGATTGGTCCTGCTTTGAGCAGTGGGTTGGACTAGATGACCTCCTGAGGTCTCTTCTAACCCTGATATTCTATGAATAAGGGCCAAATGCGTAGTATTTACACAGTGTTTTTCAGCTATAGTGCTCAATACACTTTGCAAGGCGGAGATGATTCTCCCCATTTTGTAGATGGGGACACTGAGGCACGGAGCCGTTGGATGACTTGTCCAAGAGCACAGAGAGACCTAATTTGATGAATCTCATTCCAGTGCTCTCTTTGGGCCACGCAGCTATCTGTATGCGGTGACACTGAAATCGAGAGGGGTTTGGAATGGGGCACGTTCAAAGGATGCTCTAACAGAAAAAGTAACCCCAATGGTGACTATATTTCCTTTGTTTTGAACAGTATTTTCAAAGAGTTGGTGCATCTTTAGCCTCGAAGGCATGAAAGTTTGTAACACCTAGCGCAAGCAGTAGCTATAAATAGATGAGGGAGTAAATGTAGGTGTGTGTAAACAGAATTCTGCAGTGCTGGGCACTTTGTGCCATAACCTGCACCCTGTGCCAAGTGGACTTGAAATACTAGCACTTGTGTGAGGGGAGGATTCCAATCAGATGGCATGTTACGCTCACTTCGTACCAGGTGTAAACAGCGACCCAAGGCACCAAGCAGTGGAGAATCGGGCCCATACAGTGGCAGTCTGTAGTCAAAGCTATCAGTGGATAACGAGAAGAATAAAGAGAGAGTGCAGAAAAAATTCCACTCTGTTGACCCTAGGCCTTAACTTGTAAAACCGGCACTTGTTTCGTCTGGCTTTTCAGTGGGCAATGACAACTCTCTGTGCAGCCTTTATGATCTATATTGTGTGTGCGCACACACAGGCCTCTTATGGTGTGAGAACAGAGAGGGCTGTGCTATATATTACACTCTGAGCTGCAAACGTGGAGACACAAGCTTATTCCTGGTGTCTGGCGTTAATACAATCCATCAGCAGCAATTGTACAGATGTCCTACAACATTTCCCTAAGGGGTCCTCCTCCCCATTCCAACCTCTGGCGATTTCTTCCAGCATGCAAAGCCCCTTCTCTGGGTTTGGCCTCACAGAGAAGACACCTGCAAAAAGAGAACAAATATATCGTATAAAGCAGTGCAAGGTGCACCTAGGAAAGCTTAAACCATCTGATTTTGTTTCTGGGGTGGGGCACTAAGCTGGAAAGATAATTTAAGGGAAATGACTGTTGAGGAGGTTTTTGCGGCATGAGTTCAAGAGAACATGCTGAAGAAGAAGAGAGACCCAAAGCTTAATGCAGAGGACCAGACCAAGCAGCTTTTCCGAGATCTCTACGACGTTGACAAGCAGTTGCATCAATTAGCATCCCCTTCACATGCAAGGTAGGGCACCCCATTACTCACTTCCCCTCCTTATCCTTTTTTCTACCTCAAGTCCTACCCTGAGAGAGTCCTGGGCCAGAGGCCACATGCAGCCCAGTGGCCACGACCTCACCCCGGGTTCTTCGTAGGGACCTGCGCTGGCTGGACTCTGCAGTATATAAGCATTTGCCACGTCTCCTCCTGCGGGCTTTCCGTGGCCTGCCCCCTGCAGCAGAACAAATGAGCTGTATCAGGTGTTCTGGGGCCTTGCACACTGGTGGGCAAAGGAAGAGGCCTCAGGCAGCACATCCATGGAAGTCAATGGGAATGTTGCCCGAGTGCAGACTGCTGGATGGGACCCACAGCACCCATTATATCCTGAAACTGCCATTGACTTCATGGCCATATCAGACCGTTTTCAGCGTCCTCCCTACTCTCTTCGGCCTCACCGTTCATGAGCTTCCAGCTCCAAAGGCTTCGCTCACGGTGCTCTTGCCAGTCGCCTTCGCCTTGCAAGGGCAAAACAAACGCTGCTTTTACTTCTTAACGTGTCATTCAGGCAGGGAACATTCGGCTGTTAAAGCTCTCAAGGTTTTTTGTAACGTGAAGGAAATGGTTCATTTGTCGGGACAAACTGCAATGCTAGAAAGGCAAATACATAGTCTTAAAAACATAAGAACGGCCAGACTGGGTCAGACCAAAGGTCCATCCAGCCCAGTATCCTGTCTGCCGACAGTGGCCAATGCCAAGAGCCCCAGAGGGAATTTGAAATTCCCTTTAAAATGTTTGTTTTGAATTAAGAAAGGGGCTCTGGAATGTATAAGACGCATGCGTATGTACATCTATACACCTGTAGAAGCAAATATATCAGAGCAGAAGGGATTACCTCAGCCACAGATTTTCTTGAAGCAGCTGAAGCTTTTATCTTATACAGAAGCTGTTACAGACTGTGTGTCCAAATCCTGAAGACCTTAATTTCTCGTTGGGAGGAAATGCTCGTTGAAGCCAATGGAACTTTTCCCTGAACAAAAATTGAGGAAGAACTTCAGGATTTGGGACCACAGCACTTACTGCATCCTATAAATCAAAACAACATATATCATGTTAGTCCCACGGGCCTAGGAAATCCGTACAAAATCCCTCCTCCTTTTCTTTCAGTTCATAGCAAATTCGGAAAATAATTCTTAGCACTACACAATTCAGCCTCTTAAAAGATTTCTGCGGTCTTTAAAACACTGTGATTAGCTCTCCCAGCAATTTTATGGGTGGTTTAGTCAAATGTGTTCTACTTTCTGTCAATTTTTATAGGGAAAAAAAGTCGTGGAGTGCTAGAAATATCTATAATAATCTCTCTACCCTGTGGAATTCATAGAGCCCCAGTCGCCAGAGGATGTAGGTGATGGCTGTGTTGTCTGGGTGTATACATGTATAATACTGCACGCCTCCCATAGACGTGTTTGCGCACAGCCAAGGGAAATCCCTCCATGCTCATCCAGCCTGGCCTCACTGCAGTATGGGACACCATCCATCACCAACCACCCTTGTCCTGCTGCTGAGAAGCTGCCGGGGTGAGTGGAAGTGCCTTAAAATGCTCAGGTCCTTCCACTCAGACCAGCCCCCTCGCCCCCAGATCCCTCTTCTCCATATTATTCGCAATCTGAAGCTGTTGGGGGAGCTGGTGAGACGACCTGGACTGCCGTGCTAGCCGTGCAGATAGCACCGGGCGCTGCATCTCCTTCACGCCAAGCACACGCCGCGCCGTCTCCTGGCTCTCTCACTGCGCAGCTGAGATCAGCCCCCACGTGAAGAGCAACTGGTTAAACCTGAGCCCGGGTGGGACTGAAGCGATGCTGGTAAGAAGAGGGAAGGGCTTGATCTCCCCCACTGCTAAGGGCATCTGCCTTCAGGTGGGTGAGTCAGTCCACAGCCTTGGGGTTCTTTGGAACTCTGTGTGCAATGGAAGCCCAGATCGCCACGCTGGCGGGGGGAACGTGCCTGCTCCCATCTGTGACAGTTGGCCAGAGGCTTGAGTCTCATCTTACCAGACAGACCAGGCCTTGGGGATCCACGTGTGTGACTGGCAGACTTGATTATGGGTTCTCATTGTGTCAGCATGCAGACCCTGAAACAAACTCCAGCAGGCAGCGTGCTTAGCAATGCAGTTCACTGTGAACACATCACCCCAGTTGTCCACTGCCCCTGCTCCTGAGTGAATGCCGTTGATACCTAAAGCTGTCCATGGGATTGGCTCTCGCTGCCAGAGAGATGTCTTCTTCCACCAGGACTTCCCAGAGCAGCTATGTTCGTAGGAAAGTGTAGCAGCAGACAGAGCAGTCACAGGAGCGGGGTCGAGACTGTGAGAGTCGCTGCTGCAAGAGGCAGGTGTGATCCTGGACCTCACCATGTTCAGAACCAAATACAAACCCCAGTTCTTGGACTTACCTTTCCCACTGTTATTGATCCTCCTTCCCAAGCCCCCAAAGAATCCCTGTGTCACAAAGTGCCGTTTCAGAGGGAACAACTGGACCAGCCCATCTGTGCCTCATTAGCAGCCTTTAGCCTGATAGAGGGCAGCTGGTGTCTATAAGGAGCCAAAGAGGAAGTTGTGGCAGGGTGGAGCTGTCGGAGGCTCCTTTGAAGAGTTTGAGACACTAGGGGAACAAGATTCCAGCCAGCAGTAGGGCTGGGAATGGCCTGCTAAAAGCAGGGACTTGAGTAGACTTTATCTTTGGAGTTTGGAGTTCTGTTTGCAACTGTGATATTAATAAACCCAGTCCCTAAGGGAGGGGTCTTTGCACAGAGAGTAGCCTATGTGTGAAGTTTATTGAGGTGCCCAGGAGGAAGGGAAACTGAGGCAGGGTGCTGCAGAGCCACCCCTCGCTATGAAGGGGTGCTTGGGAGGTGGGCTGCTTTGCTACACTTTTGAAAAATTAATCCCGTGTCTTTTCTCCTACTGGCTAGAAAACAAAAGAGAGACACAGAGAGAGAATTATTGTTGTTTTTGTTCTTAAATACTTGGGTGATATATAAGAACCTAGAGTGATTACTAAGAATGTATATAGCCCCACTGATTTATGGCACTTTACAAACCGTGGGATGGGATCCCCAATGAATGTGGTGTAAAGGGAGGGATGGAAGAGGAGGAAAACTAGGTAGAAAGGTTTCCTAGAAGCAATGGGTTTGCAGGAAGGGTTTGGTGCTTGGTGGGAGCCAAGCTGGGCGGCTGTTCCCTGTGTCGGTCGGGGGAGCAGGAGAGAAGTTGTGAAGTCAAAAATGAGAGGAGAATATGGGGGGGGGTGGAGGAAATGGGGGGGGGAAGCACTGGAGCAAGAGTGGGGGTGGGGGAGGCGGCAGGGATCCAGGCCAGGGCAAAGGGATGCAGGGCTGGAAAGTCAGGTGAGGAATTTGAAGCAGTAAAAGGCAGGAAGCCAGTGGGGGGACTGAAGGAGGCTCTGGCGTCCCGTGAGCGAGACGACCTGTTTAGGACTGTTTGGGATGGAGGGTGAGGGCAGAGAGGAGCAGGTATTTGAGGTGCGCGATGACCAGGGCATGGCCAGATGTTCAGAGAGTGGTCTGCTATATGGAGGGAGCGGTGGGTTTGACTTGTATCCCAGTTCCTTCTGGCTATGACGCTTTGAACATCCTATTTGATGGATTTGGGGTCCTCCTGAAATGGGGATATTCTCCAGGGGTGGGGGTGCTCCAGTCTGCTGCTGTGGATTGTCGGTCTCTCAAGGGAGTGGAGGAAGAAGCCAGTGAGATGCCAAGTACCCCCTATTGTTTAACAATGGGGATGCTCCTATGTTACATGTTCAGAACAGAAACGTGTCCATGTCCAGTCCTAGGCCCTGGGCACAGATTTGCAGCAGTACTGGGAGGATGCGTGCCGTGGGGGAAAACATTTGTGGAGAAGGAGGGATGATGGAAGGCCCTTTTAGCTCACACTGTCCTTGCTCCGGCCAGTGCAGGACTGTTCCTTTGAAGAGAACTCCCTCAATTCTGCTTTAGATCAATTCTGACTCTTCTTTTTAAAGTTCAAATCCCCCTTTCCCTGCACCAAGCCCAGGCACAAGGGGTTTGCATGGGGCTGGAATCCTCTCC
This sequence comes from Platysternon megacephalum, assembly GCA_003942145.1. NCBI lineage: Eukaryota > Metazoa > Chordata > Testudines > Platysternidae > Platysternon > Platysternon megacephalum. Next base: position 4,559,011 of record QXTE01000125.1, on the reverse strand, counting down.
ACGACAAAGGCTGCAATGTTGTGGTGAGGTGCTGGTCACAGATCCTGTGGCTCGGTCTCCATCCCTCACCCCAAAGGCCAGTGCAGGAGGGGGAGCTCTCCTGCCTGTGTTCTCAGCAGTCTGCCAAATGCACGGAGAAACCCCGCAGTCCCGGGAAGGGTGTGCGGGGAGAGAGGAGTGATTTGTCCCTGAAAGCAAGTCAAGTCATGCAGCAGGTGATGAGTGCAGGAGGCCACTCAGTGCATCAGTGGGATGTGGTTTAAATTCGGGAGTGTATGGTTCTGAAAATCCCCATCTGGCCCTGCTGAAATCTCAGTCAAAATTTTTCTCTTGATACTGGTCCCAGCTGGCTACTAATTTTTGGAGCAGAGCACACAGGTCTGTCGGGCTACTGATTCCTGGTGCTACTGTGAGAGATGTGCAGAATTGGAAGTCAGCAGCCACCTGCCTATTGACCGCTTTAAAAGGAGGGTTACGAAGTCATTTTCGTGTCCGGGCTGACCTGGCTTTTCCAGCCCCCATGCTGTGTGTCTGCCTTCAGCAGGAGCTGCCGATCCCCTGGGAAGTGCAGGCCCTGCATTCTTTGCAGCCGGAATGAGACTTGACCTGCTGCTTAAGGAGTCAGTTCGACCAGCAGCTGTGATCAGTGAAACCCACATGCTGGCTAAAGGTGGCGGAGAGCTGGGATATGCAGGCTAAAGGGGCAGAGCTAAGAGCACAGGATGGCCTAGGGAATTCTGTAAGTGGCTGGTCAGCCTTTCACCACCACGGCAGCAGTTCACACCCTGCCCATGTGCACAGTGACCGAATGCCATTCCTGTTTGATGGGTGTGGAGCAACCTAGGTAGAGTGAGCCAGTGTTCTCAGGCTGTTCCCTACGACTGTCTGCCTCTTAGCAGGCTGAAGCACTTAGATACCATGAAAAATGCATTAAAATCCTGTGGCTTAGCTAGGACTGGCCAAGTACTGCGGACTGGCCTGTCTCTTGTGCCTCACGGGGCAGTCTGCAGCTGAGTTGGAGGCGCATTGGTGGACATTGTAAGGGGATGCGGGAATAGCTGCCACCAGGGCAGGCGATCCTGTACCTTTTACCAGTTGCCACCTTCACCTAGAAATGTTTTAAGAACACTGTGCCCCCCCCCCCCCAAAAGCCAAAGGAAGGAGCAGTAGCCCCTTCTGTGCTTTGGGTCATTCTCTGCAGCCACAGGAAATGAACTGGTTCCTCTTCCCAGGCCCTGCCACCCCGCCCTCTGCAGTGCCTGCCTCTCGATCCGTCCGGGGGCTCTGCCCCCAGGGGTTAGCGCACAGGGCGTCACCAAGGAGCAGTGCTTGGGACACGGAGCTCTGTCAGAAACACCTCCTGGCTGCAGCGACTCTGCGTCATGGCTTCCCAATCTGCCGCTGATCTCGCCATGGCTTGCGGGGCTGCCTTTCCTTGCCCGCCGCCCCCGCGTGCCAGCACATGTTTCTTTCGGAAAGCTGGCTGGCTGCCCCCTCTGGAATCTGCCATTCCACACACATTGCACCCGCCTTGCCTTGTTCCTCCTAGGGAGTGTGGTTGGTTTGCAAGGAGAGTACAGGGCTTACTAGGGAAGCAGCATGATCCAGTGAATGGGGCATGGAGATGGGCAACTCCAAGACTGAGGGGTGTTCCTGGTTCTTCCATGAGCTTGCTGTGTTAAGTCTGCGTTGGTCAAGTCACTTCTGCTCTCAATTCCCCCCTCTGTAAATTGGGTGGGTGGGTGACCAGGCAGCCTCACTTCTGTATCGGAAAGATAATGGAGACTTAGATACCATGAAAAATGCGCAAACATCTAGAAGATAATAAAGTGATAAGAAACAGTCATCATGGATTTGTCAAGAACAAATCTTATCAAACCAACCTAATAGCTTTCTTTGACGGGGTAACAAGCTTTGTGGATGGGGGGGGGGGGGGGGGGGGGGGGGGGGGAAGTGGTAGACATGGTATATCTTGACTTTAGTGAGGCTTTCGATACTGTCTCGCGCGACCTTCTCATAAACAAACTAGGGAAATGCAACCTAGATGGAGCTACTATAAGGTGGGTACAGAACTGGTTGGGTAGTTATCAGTGGTTCACAGTCATGCTGGAAGGGCAAATCGAGTGGGGTCCCGCAGGGATCGGTTCTGGGTCCGGTTCTGTTCAATATCATCATCAGTGATTTAGATAATGGCATAGAGAGCACACTTATAAAGTTTGCGGATGATACCAAGCTGGGAGGGGTTGCAAGTGCTCTGGATGACAGGATTAAAATTCAAAACAATCTGGACAAACTGGAGAAATGGTCTGAAGTAAATAGGATGAAATTCAATAAGGACAAATGCAAAGTACTCCAGTTAGGAAGGAACAATCGGTTGCCCACAAACAACATGGGAAATGACTGCCTAGGAAGGAGTCCTGTGGAAAGGGATCTGGGGGTCATAGTGGACCTCAAGCTAAATATGAGTCAACAGTGTAACACTGTTGCAAAAAAAGCGAACATCATTCTGGGATGTATTAGCAGGAGTGTTGTAAGCAAGACACTAGAAGTAATTCTTCTGCTCTACTCAGCACTGGTTAGGCCTCAACTGGAGTATTGTGTCCAGTTCTGGACGCCACATTTCAAGAAAGATGTGGACAAATTGGAGAGAGTCCAGAGAAGAGCAACAAAAATGATTAAAGGTTTAGAAAACATGACCTATGAGGGAGGATTGAAAAAATTGGGTTTCTGGAAAGAGAAGACTGGGAGGAGACATGATAACAGTTTCCAAGTACATAAAAGGTTGTTATAAGGAGGAGGGAGAAAAAATTGTTCTTAACCTCTGAGGACGGGACAAGAAGCAATGGGCTTAAATTGCAGCAAGGGAGGTTTAGGTTGGACATTAGGAAAAACTTCCTAACTGTCAGGGTGGTTAAGCACTGGAATAAATTGCCTAGGGAGGTTGTGGAATCTCCATCATAGGGGATTTTTAAGAGCAGGTTGGACAAACACCTGTCAGGGATGGTCTAGATAATACTGAGTCCTGCCATGAGGGCAGGGGACTGTACTAGACGACCTCTCGAGGTCCCTTCCAGTCCTACGATTCTATGATGTGGATTCTTAGCCACCTTTGAGATCCTTGAGTGAAAAGGCCACAGAGGCACTAAGTATCCACACTGCTACTTCTGTTAAAGGAGTTCTCTTTGGCGCAGATGGTACAGGCCAAATAATAATGACAAGGGATCTAGTCCCAGCTGCCGGGGGTGGGCTGGGATCATGTGGGTTTGCTGCGCCTGGAGACCTCCTGGGTCGGGTCAGGATTTGCGCTTGGATGGAATATCGTGTGGGCGCTACAGGAAATGCGGCTGGTGATTTAGAGGATCTCGTTCTGCTGAATCGACTCTCCACCCACACAGCTAGAGAGCTCTGCGAGGTGGAGTTCGATGTGAGTTTTAAAGTCACAGTCCGGATCGCTTGTGGGCAGTAAAGACCCAGTGCTTGGCAGCATGGCAGCCCAGGCAAAAGGAAGAACATTATAACACTGCTGCCTACCCAAACTAGATCCACGGGTAGTTTCAATGGGATATGTCTCATTCTCGACTTCCTGTCCTGAGTGGCTGGGTAGCACTGCTGTGCTCTGTTAAACAGCTGCTGTGTTTTACCCTAGAGGTGACTGCCTGTGAGTGGCTGGTGAAATATACAGAAAGATGCGATATCAATGCATGCTAACACCCCCCATTTCCCAGCGGAAAGCTGAAACCTAGAGGGTGCAAACGGTGGTCATGGTAACTAGAAAAAGCTGTTGCCTTCCAACAGAGTCAGGCGTAAAATATGTAAGTACCTCAGTTTGAAATGAAAGGGGGAAAAAGCCAGGTCTTGGGGTTAATAGAACCTGCTCACGTTAGTTCTGTTTATCTAGACTAACATACTTTGCAATGCCCTCCCCCTGCCCGAAGCCCAAATAGCTTCTTTGCTGAGCAGTTCCCTTCCACAGTATCGGGGCTGCCATCAAAATACATTCTCGTCACCTCCCAAAGTGCAACTGTTTGCAAAAGATCAAGTAATATGGGATTAGTGAGACCAAAACCAAGCTGCAAATGGCCACTCCATTTTTTTTTTGCCCGGAAAATTGTAAAAACAGGTTGAAATTAGCCAAAGGCGACAGAACTCCCTGTCGTCAAAGGATTGATCGTGGAACAAGCCCTGCCCACTGGTGCCCACAGCTCTCCTGGCACTGGCAGAGCTCTTGGAGCAGAGAGAGTCGTGGGTAGGTGTGTGTGAGTTATGGAGCACTGGCTAAGGTGGGGCGGGCTGTGAGTTACTACTGAGAATTCTTTCCCAGGTATCTGCCAGATGGGTCTTGCCCATGTGCTCAGGGTCTAACCGATCGCCAGATTTGGGGTCAGGAGGGAATATTCCCCCGAGTTAGATTGACAGAAACCCTGGGCGGTTTTCGCCTTCCTCTGCAGCATGGGGACGGGTCACTTGCAGGTTTAAACTAGTGTAAATGGTGGATTCTTTGTAACTTGAAGTCTTTAAACCGTGACTTGAGGGCTTCAGTGTCTCAGCCAGAGCTTAGGGGTCTATTACAGGAGTGGGTGGGTGAGGTTCCGTGGCCTGCAATGGGCAGGAGGTCAGGCTAGACGATCATGATCCCTTCTGGTCTTAAAGTCTAAGAGACCCAATCCTGCAGCTGAATCAGCACAGGCTGCTCCTTATACTGCAGGATCAGGGCCTTAGTCAGTGAGGCCAGTGGTTCTCAACCAGGCGTACGTGTACCCCTGGGGTACACAGAGGCTGCATCAACTCATCTAGATATTTGCCTAGTTTTACAACAGACTACATAAAAAGCACTAGTGAAGTCAGTACAAACTAAAATTTCATACAGACAGTGACTTGTTTATGCTGCTCTGTATACTACACACTGAAATGTAAGTACAATATTTATATTCCAACTGATTTATTTTATAATTATATGATCAACATGAGAAAGCAAGCCATTTGTCAGTACTAGTGTGCTGTGCCACTTGTGTATTTTTATGTCTGATTTTGTAAGCAAGCCATTTTAAGTGAGGTGAAACTTGGGGGTACAGATGAATCAGACTCCTGAAAGGGGCACAGTAGTCTGGAAAGGTTGAGAGCCACTGAGTTAGGACACCCTATTTCAGAAATGCTATGATGAAAACAATTCTTGATCTTTTGACATTCACACCCATCGTCTGATGAGAGACGTCAGATACTTAAGAGGATTCTCTGTGGAGATGGGTAGAAGGGCTAGCAAGTCATGGTGCTATAAACACCAGTGCACTGATTGCTGTTTTATTTTGGTTTTGTTCTTTTAAATATAGGCCCCGTTTGGTGAAACCTCAAGCACAGTTATTAAAAAGGTAACTCTGCTTTCGTTTTACTTCATTTCTTTAATTCCTGAACCTACCCTCTCCGCTTCCGTCGTCTTAAAAATACCATGATCTGTGCAAATAAATGCTTTAAAAATGTTGCGGTTATTTCTTCTGAGTAAATTGTATTTATCAAATACAATAATTTGTTTTATTGTTAGGAGGGGAAATGGGTTTAAATGATAGGAAAGAATGATTTGCCCAACCCTAGCTTAAGAGTTTCCTGGACCTCAGAGTTTATCAGGTTTAGTGTCCAAGTTTTGTTCCTAGGTACAGGTTTTGTTCTCGATTCAGATCGTTTTTAGCACAGGCTGGACTGATTCCATCATCCCTTTCATAGATCCCCAGTCATTGACTTATATATTCCNGGGGGGGGGGGGGGGGGGGGGGGGGGGGGGGGGGGGGGGGGGGGGGGGGGGGGTGAACAAATAGTCAGGGCTCTGTTCCCAATTTGCTGCATCCGTAGGAGTTGTGGCTGCTCAGCAGCTTCTGAAAATCAGGCCCCCCCGTATTTCAAGCTAGGTGGTTCAACCCAGAGACAAAAGCATGATTTAAAAGATAGGCCGTAACCCTTCGGTGCCTCAGTTTCCCCATTAGTAAAATAGGGATAACACGTCTTACTCATCTTCATCAAAGTGTTTTGAGAAACACAGATGGAAAAATGCTATTGGGAGAAGACATGTTACCATCTTATTTAGTTTAGAGCTTACAAAAGAAATGTGGAAGCTAAGTTTTGCTCTGTATTTCCTTCCAATAAATTTAGGTTCCTATATTCCTTAGGTTCCTACGGGCGGCAAGGAATCATCGGGAGATATGAATGATGGTTGTGGTTCCGAGTGCATCGTTTGTCACTTACCTCATGAATTACTGGAGGCCTTCCATGTTTTCTGAGGGCTCCGCTCGGTTCTCTTTTGTATTATTTTCTGTGTAGTTGTAGCCATGCTGGTCCCTGGATATTAGAGAGACAAGGTGGGTGAGGTAACACCTTTTATTGGACCAGGTTCTGTTGGTGGAAGGTAGACGTTTACCCCCCCAGCTTGTCTCTCTCATGTTATTCTCCGGCTGTTTTGTGTTTTAATGATTTCATTTCCCCGCAGCAGAAGGCCGATGTATCCAGTTCAGCGGAGTTGGGTTTTATTTGTTTTATTTGCGTGCGTTCCGGTGGCTTCTGCAGTATTTCAGGCTTGCAGAACTGCTGAGGGAAGTGGAGAGACTTCGTGTCTGGGAGCAGCACAACTCCCAGCATGGCAAGGTGGGGAGTGGCTCGGATTATCGGTCATTGCTGTGTGCGCTCTGGCATCCTCGAGGCGGCCAACAGCGGAAGTGAGAGGTGAGGGGTCCAGGTGGGGGAGGCATGGCTTGAATCCCTCCCAACATGGAGCTCAGAAGGGTTGTGAAGTCACTGATCTCCCGGGAGGAGTCAACCTGCCACCCAGCTCTTCAAGACACGGCTGTACCCAGGCTGCGTTAGGGCAGCAAAGCCGTTCCCTCGTGACGTGTGTGGGGTCAGTGGCTGCAAGTGGGGGGTGGGGAGAGGACAGAGCCCTAGCTCCTCCCTCAACCAGCCAGGCGCAAAGGAAGCCGCATCCTGAAATTTCACCACCAGAGCAAGCGGGGTCGGGCGAAGGAATCCTGACTGCCTGAGTCATAATTCCTTCCCGGCTCTTTTCCTAGGCTAGCACAGCTACAGGCCGTCCCTTAGCCAGCTCTGAGCCCAAGACTTGGTCTGGCCCTGGGGTGAGCTCTTTGGCGCAGGGCCTGCCTTCTTGCTAGACATGTGTACAGCGCCTAGCACGGCAGGGTCCAGATCCCAGTGCGGGGCCTCTCTAGGTGCTGCTGTAAGATGAATAGATTGATTGATTTTTGCCACTCTCGTTTCATCCTTGCTTTACACTCCGTGGGATGGGGGCTCAGTGCTGGGGTGGGGAGGGCCGGAGAAGTCCCGAGACGGAGAGTGTAAATCCACTGAAGTTGCAGTCGGGACGAACGTGGCCTGGTGAACAGCCCCCGAAAGCACCTTTGTTCTTGTTCAGTTCGTGGTGTCTGACTCCTACCGGCGGGAAGTGCGGTCTGCAGGGTGGACCCATCTCTAAGATCTACGCCGTCGTTTGTTTCCATCTTGGTGTATGGGCTGAGATTCGGCCGCATTGCTCAGTGGGTCAGGAATAGCTGCAGAGTAATCCTTGAAAGAAAGAGTGTTTGTAGAGCACGCAGCCGCCTGTTCCCCACATTTATGGGGTGTGTGCTACCTACCCACATCATTAGCCAAGGCATTGCCTCTGCCAGGAAGTTAATGTTCTGATAGACTGAGGGGCTTCTGCTGGAATTTCTCCTGGCTCTTTCATTAACCTCTCCCAGAAGTCAGGTCTGATTTTGACTCTCTTTGCCGTGAAGAGGGTGCATGCATTCTAAGCGCTGACCCGGCCCTGCTGGCTCATGCATGTGTCCTGGCTGCTCTCAGTGAGTATCGGGCTTGGTTGCTGCCCCGGGGATGATGCACACTCGTGTGGGTGGAGCAGCCGGCACTTTAAAGTCTTGAGCCATATTCAGAGGGTGGCCAAACTGAAATCAGCCCTGTCACGCCGATGTAACTGACAGCAGAGTTAGGCCCTCAGTCCGCCTCTTACCCTGCCAAAAGGCAGCGTAAACTCCCTTCCACTGCCCCAGGGCTTCCCCCTTGATCTGCCTTGCCGGGGACCGGGCACTCAGTCTGAATGCTCATGCATTCCTCAGCCTCTGTGTGGAGGGAGTTAACGTCAGTGTCATGTTTTGGGTGCAGCCCAGACCAGTCAGGGGCTGTGTCACCACTTGTCCTGTAACCTTTAAAATGCTCTGCTGTTGCTGCTCCCTGTGTGGATGCACCCGGCCAGCGTCCAGGCCTGCACCCGGCCAGCATCCAGGCCTGCACTGAGTGTCTGTATTCAGCAGCCCTGGTTCAGCAGTTCTGACCCCAGCAGCCTGCTTGTTAGATCACAACCACACTCTGGTCTCCACCAGCCTTGGTTACCACCGGCCAAATGACCCCAACACACCCCCAGGCCTGAATTTCCCCCACATTTTCTGCCTGAACTGCTCCTCTAAAGAGACAAAATCCCAGCAGCATGTTGCTTTAACCAGCATTAACCATCACTTCAGGGCAAACACAGCACTGGGTTGATTTGTAATAAACCAAGATTATTTCATCAAAAAGCAATAGGTTTTAAGTGAGTACAAGTACAGGGGATAAAGACACAATGGTTACCAGCAAATAAAAGTAAAGTACGCTTCCTAGTGGCTAAGACATAACTCAACAAGCTACCACCTTGGTTCTAGGTAGATTTCTTACCAATCTTTTTCTTTCCAGCCATGGGTGACTTTCTCTCAGTCAGGACCTTGCACTTTTTAAGGACATAATTCCAGCACATATCCATAACTCTTTGTATGCACCCCGCACATACATTCCAAGAGCATATTAATGATCAGTTCCCAGAAACTTCAAACCCCCTGGTTGAAAGACCCATCTTTCTCAGTTCGCAAAAGCTCTGTCCTCTTGTCTGTCCAGTGATGGATGCCAAGATGGCTTCTTCTCTCTCCGAATCATCCCAAACTCACTGTTTTGTCCCCAGGCTCAGGAGGACCTCATGCTGTTCTTCCCTGCCTGTGGACTTCCCATCCCCCATATGTAAATGGGGCTTCCATTGTTTTTGGTCATACCTTGCTTAATTTCACTGGAGACAGGTAGATAGCTGCCTTCTCTCCTGTCTGGGAGGAAACCCATTTCTTTCTTTCTTTGGTGAATATCCATAATTTCTCCTATAGGGTAAATTCGTACATTATACAATGATAGTAATCTACAGTGTGTCATTAGCTTTCAAAAAAGATCTTACTCGATGCACTTTTATAATAGTCACATTGTATACCAGGGGTCGGCAACCTTTGGCCAGTGGGAGCCGCGATCGGCCGAACCTGCAGAGGCGGCAGGTAAACAAACCGGCCCAGCCTGCCAGGGTGCTTACCCTGGCGAGCCGCGTGCCAAAGGTTGCCGACCCCTGTTGTATACAATCAGTTGAGTCAGTTGCTTATCATTTGTGGTTCAGACCCCTACAAGAGGCTATCTCCCTCACTCGCTAGGTTGATGGCTTTGTTTACCTTTTATGTAAACGTACCTTCATTGCCGCTGCCTGGTGACCCGGCTAGTCAGACAAACAAATACACATTCCTTTGTCTAAGACAGACTGAGCTTACGCATTGCTTGCCAAACACGTTTAAAGGACATAATTCCAGCAGATATCCATACCCCTTTGTACGCACCCCGTGCTAATGATCATTGAGCTGTTAGCTTGCCAATGATAGCGTACATGACACCGTTTAGATACAGATCAGGACAACAGTGTGTGTGAGGTGTAGCGAGTGTGTCAGGCCTGGCAACCGCTGCTGACATAGAGTAGTGAGCCACCAATGGCTGGCTTGATTACATGGACACCTGTCCTCTAGGACCTGGCCTGAGCCGTTGGGCCTGCTTCTCCCCTGCCTTGCACCTTATGTGCAAAGTGGGTGAGACTTGGGCCCAGTTATAGGGTGGAGGTTGGGGAGAGGAGCCCTCCCCCCAGTCTGCAGAATGGCTGCTCCCCAATGGCTGATGTATTCCAGAGGATTCACAAAGCCATGGATTCCCGGGCCCCACCCGTCCTTCAGCATGTCCCAGCAGCACCCCTTCCTGTCCCCTGGGTGCCGCCGCACAGCTATCCCCGCAGAGCTGAGCTCCTCATTGCACAAGGACTGAACGTGGGCTGTAGGGCAAACCTCCAGCACGGCACAACCCCCCCACTTCCTGGGGAGCCTCTGCCCCTGCTGGGGACAGACCTGCCCTGAAGGGAATAAACGCTGTAGGAGTCAGGCAGCATAGCACAAAGTCTTGTGTGTCCTGCCCCCTGTATGGCAGTGCAGGAAGACTGCTGCTCTGTGGGCCAAGGAGTGTTAATATTTTTCCTCATAGGCATCAGCATGGAATATAAAAGTTCCTGGGATGTTCTTTGCCCTGTAAGGTACCCGTGTGCTCGAGTGACTCCCTGCCAGTAATGGAATGAGATTGGCAGGAGACGTCCTTTTGGTGCACTGAGCCCACGGCCCGCCTGTGTCAGGGAAAGTGCGCTGCGGCTTTCTGAAGCGTGTCCCATTGCTCGGTAAAGCAGAGGCTGGTCCTGCGAACTCAGGCTGTTGTTTTGTTGTAGGGTTGGGTTGAGATTTGCAGCCAAAGTGGGTAAATGCATGTGTACGGTGGAGCCCTATTATACTGGAGTCATTTTCTTCTCAGAATAAATGCTCTGTAATCGGAGGGTGACAGTAGCCGGCTATTGCTAGGAGCTGCAGTGAGCTGGGTCTTTAATTGGACAGAGAAAGGAGAGTTTCACGGCGGCTGAGTCCAGCGGTCTGATGTCTAACATTACACTCCTGGAGACTCTGTTTTGCTCACTTACAGCTCTCTGTCCTTCCCCCACGCTCACCGTGGTGATACATTGCAGCGCTATCGCACCTCCCGGGGGCATGTGATGACTTCGGAGGCAGGTTTATGGGTCAGTTGAGGACCGCTGCATTATTAGGGAGGGCCCTGCTTGTGTCCATACACCATCATCACAGGCGCCCTCGTTTTCTCTGCCCACCTGATTAGACAGGGCCAGGCGCCCCCTTGTTCTCCCACCCGCCTGCCAGCTGTGCACCTGCGAACTTGCACCGCGGCCACGCCGCCACCCTTTGCAGGGGCCAGATGTGCGTGGGAGGCGTGTGCTTGCGAAAGCTGTTCCAGCACCAGTGTTGGACACGTGTTCCCCTCGCCCTCCCGGGACATGCTATAGACTGACAGGTCAAGTCACCACAGGCCACCGGCTGCAGGGTCCTTTCAGGTAGGGGGGCCCCTGTCTCCAGGATTGCTTCTACTCAGGACAGCTTTGCTTTCCTCTCCTCACCCCCACCGGGAGGGTCCTCCGCCCTCACTGACTGCAGTGGGGGTTGGGAGCACTCAGCGCCTTGCAGCGTCAAGCCCTATTTGCCGGGAGAAGGATTTGATACCTCGACCTCACAGTGAAAGTGTTGTGAGGTGCAACGTCTGTGCCTGGGGTCAAGGAAGCTCCGACCTGATTCCCCGCATATTGTGCGGTCACTCACACCAGTGCAGAGTAGGCGCTGACCGCTCCCCTTGTGAGTTGGTAACACCTCGCACAGGTGCGAACGGCTGCACAAGGTGCAGGGCCAGGGACCCCTGCACTAGCACAGCTCCCGGTTCCGCTGTAGAAGTCCCCAGTTTTTGTGGGTTCAGTGAAGCTTGCCGGTAAGTTGTGCTGTGACTCCAGTGATGCTGATACATTGATTGAAACCAACCGCTTACCACACCGTTAATCTCAACTCACTGCTGAACCCAGCAGTTCCTGGAGTGGGAGAGAACAATTATCCTCTCTCTGTTTCCCATCTCTCCCAGGGTTCGGTGCTGACGCCTGTCACCATAGCAATCTGCATTGCGTGCACTGACGGATTTTCTTGATACGCTAATATAAACGGTCACTAACGCTGTGGTTTGACACTAGCTCTTTTCCTGGTGTGTGGCTGTTGTTTAGTTTTAACAAGTGTTCTGGAATCGTCACTTTTGAGGGGAGGGGAGGGTGAAAACGATTTCTGTGATGGCACTTTAAAGTTGCAGTTAATTTAAGTAAATTAGAAGCCGTTTACGCTCTGACTTGAATGGTAGTTTTGGTGTGTTAAGGAGCTGGGAGCTGCTTGGGTGAGTCATAAATCAACTGCCCCTTCTGACAGCTGCAGCCTGAATGGAGGAAAATGAGAATAATGGAATGTGTAAATTCCAGGCTAAAATGTTTAATTGCCACAAACAAATGTTTAAAAAACATTTTGGCGAGTTGTGCTCCCGAGATGTAGTACAGGTCTTGGAGTGTTTGCCGTCACATCCTCGGCAAAACTGTTTCATGGACACAAAGGCTATTCAGCGTCCTCTCGGTGCCGATGAGCAGTGGAAATGCTCCCCTTTGCTGGATGAATGTTCTTTGCTGAGCAGCGGGTTTCAGGAAAGGCCGGTTTGAAATCCTGCATTTGGAATCTCTGATAATATTGCTACATTTTCCCCTCCGCTGAGTTCAGACACAGACTTTCAGCCAGAGTACTTTTGTTCTTGCTTCTTTGCTCTTTTTCTAGACCAGAACTCGGCCTCCTTTGAGAGCACACACAGTGTCTCTCTCCTCTCTAACAGTCTGCACTTTGCTTACACAATGGCTGTCTGTCCATGCAGGCAGCAGAGTCCTTAGGTATTTAAAGTTTTTAGTGCACAGAAAACAAAGGCTTAACAGTTTCATAGTCCAAGACGCAACACATACAGAGTACACTATCCAGGTGGTGTATTGAGGACAGTGTTGGAATTGCAAGGTATCACTTTAAGAGTGTGTATGTGAGTGGGGGAGGAGCTGTGGGGGGGGGGGGGAAAGCCAGCTTAAAGTAAGGTAGGGTGAGTCGAGCCTCTGCTTTTAGAGAGCAGCCTGCTTTGTCTCTTTCTGTTTTGGGTTCTGGTGTATTGTTACTCTGAGTTCTAAGGAGTAAGTAGTGTTACGCTGCAACCTTCCAGCAGGAATATTTAAATGTTTTATCTACTTTATCAGAGTGTGTGCGTTATGAGCATAAATGCTCAGGACAGAGATCGCTTCACCCACCACTGAAATGCAGACACCTTCGGGGCAGAATTTAGCAGCAGTTCTGCACCAGCCAGATGAGCCAGAGGGGTTGCTTAGTGATGTCAGCGTCACGTATGAATCACCAAGACTCTTTGGGACCAATGGTTCAAATCCCCGAAAGGGCGACCTAACTCTTCATCTTCCTGAGCTAGAAACTGGCTTCCGTGCAATTTCCTGTATGGGGGGGTTGGGCACCTCCTATAACCAGGGTCCTGTCACCTCTGGTTGGATATTGGACCACTAAGTGATCTGGAGCCTGATTCACCTCTTTCCCCCCAGGCAGTAGCACGGAGCTGTGATGAGCTGGCAGGGAGTGGGGTTCCTGGCACCATGTCCTCTGTGATGGAAGCTCAGCGTGAGCTCAGTTCCCCAGCATGGTCCCGCAGGGCTCAGATTAGTTAACCTTAAGGGCACACATCAAGGGGCATCTGTTGTTCGGGGAGGACTGGGCTGAGCTGGTTTGGGGGCATTGGCAGTGGAGTGGTGTTCCTTGTCCCCGGAGTTGTTCTCTTGTGTATGAGCTTGTCTTGTACTGATGGCTGTGGGCTGCGATTTGCTATCGTCATCTGGGTGTTGTTATACCTGGTTGAGTGTCCTTCTCTTTGTATTAAACACAGTTATCTTCCTTATGTTTTCTAGTTCATACAGTGCCCACCGTTCAGGTAGATTCTGTATTCAACCTTGATTAATAGAGAAATCCAATATGTACAAATCAGAGATCCAGTGGCATTTTCCATAAGAGGAAGTGTTTGCCGCAGTGTCGCTGGTCAGAGTTCTTACTCTCTTCCCCACTGGTGGATGGGTTAGACAGACCAAGGCTTTGTTAGCTATGGCCATGGTGAGGGGCAAAGGGGGCACCACAGACAATCCCTTTGGGGTTCTCCGCCAGCACGGACGCTCTCTTGCACCTCTGCTTTTAGAGAGCAGCCTGCTTTGTCTCTTTCTGTTTTGTGTTCTCGTGAGCACATGAAGTGAAGGATTCTGGCCAGCAGCTGGAGAGGAGTGCAAGGTGTGTGTGTGTGTGTGTGTGGAGGGTGCTGAGCCCTGTGCATCTGTAGAAGAGCAGCCAAATATGGCCCTTAGTTTTGGTGTCCTAAAGTGTAGCAGCCCTACAGTACTGATGGCATACGGGCAAGAGTCTCCCTTCGCTCACTGCACAGAAATCCCATTGCCTTCTCTGGGATTCCCATGCACACAAGGAGGGCAGGGAACCCTAAATATAGACTAATGCACTGGTAGGAAACTGACAGGTGTACAGGGCAGTCACCTGATCATGGGGCTCTGAGAACCGGCAGACAAGCTGGTGAGCGCCACGAGGCGGTGGGTGAGGGGTGGGGTTAAACGAGACCCGTAGCATTGACAGACTGCAATGTTCTCGATGCCGGTGAGAGGTTGATGTAGGTGAAATCTCTTATCTAATAGGGGACCCCAGAGCTCTGTAAGCCAAACATGTCCGTGTGGTCTAGTGGGTAGGGTGCTGGGCTGGGAATGAGGAGACCTGGGTTCTGTTCCTGACCTGTTGGGGGACCTTGGGAAAGTCCCTTCCCCTCTCTGTGATCCTGTTTTTCCTCCTGCCCTTTGTGTCTCTTGACTAGTTTGAGTGTGAGCTTTTCGGAGTGGGACTCTCTCTCTCTGTGTGTACAGCGCCTAGCACAATGGGGCTCCAGTCCTAGTGGGTGCTACTTTAATACATATACTTAATAACGGTGTGTCTGGAGGCAGGTGGGCCCCTGTGCCTTGTGTTTACTCTCCGTATTAGAGCACCTGTCTCGGTCATTAAGGGTTATCACTTCAGCATCCACATTTGCCATTTCAAAGTGTTTCAAAGAGTCGCTCCACAAAGCCCTGCCCTGCCTCTTAATGAGAACGCTGCTAAGTCTCTGCTGCCCTATCCATGTTCTTGTCTTTATGGGCTTTCTTCCCTGTCGCACTCCGATCTGAATCCGGTTGTTAGTTTCAGAGAGTTTCTCAAATCTATTCCATCGATACAGTGAAATAAGGGGAGGTGAAGCTTGTCTTTTTAAATGCATTTGCTTTGCCGCACTAGCGCGCGAGTGCTGCAAACCAAGTCACTGGTGAGCATGTTTCGTCCACGTAAATCCCATTCCATTTTCACAGAGCAGGAAAGCTGATCTGGAAGCAAAACAGAAGGGCATGCAGAGTTGTGCCGCTCAGTGATAGGAAAGGATTTTGTGCTGAAGTGTGTTATAAGGTGCTGTCCCTTTTAAGAGCAGGGGAAGCTGGAAACCCCTGCGCCAGGGTATAAAATAAGAGACCTGAGAGAGGAAAGTCAGTTTCAGTTCAGGCCCTGGAGAAAGCATGAGCTGCAGAGAGGAACCTAATTAGGGGAGCCCTTTAGGAGGTAGGCATGGTGTGTGCTTGGATTTTGTTCTTAGTACTGTATGTTTCTTTTAGTGCTTGTAACTCGGGGCCATATTGTTGAAGGAGTGTTGGACAAATAAGAGAATTACAATATTAAGCCTATGTTTGATTGTGCCGTTTTTAATCACAGCACCAGCATGGCCAGAGTTGAAGGATCTTTCGGTATCCTTTCCTCTCGCTAAACTCCCAAACGGTCTCACGTTGTTTTATTGTCTGACACATGAGCTGCCTCTTGCTCTGATTTATTCAGACATTTCCCCCCACCTTAATTGGACGATGTGCTGCCTTTGATATATTTCCCACAAACTAACAGTCTTTCCTGAAAATTACTGCAGCATAAGGGGCAGCAGCACTCGGGAAAGCTGCAATACAATTACCTGTTCAATCTTCGTTGCTGTAAGAGGAAATGACACCAAAATATATGGCCAAATTCAGGTTCACACAAGCAGGGGCTGCCTCTGGGCCAGCAGCTCCAACCCATTGCTTGGATGCTAGTCACGGGTGCAGTTACCACCTGGTGACTGTTTGATGACCTGTGCCAAAGAAGTGGGTGGTCATATCCTGGCTCCCAGTTAAAAATGTCAGTCTACTTAACTCTCCCTGCCTCCTCTGCTGGCATCCTCAGTAGATAGGTCAATCAACAAACGGTCCATTCAGCCTGCCTGCCTTCCACTGCTGGGGCTGCTTCCCCCAGATCATGTTTGTGGTGCCTTGGCCAGGTCACGTGGGGGAGCCTGCACTAGCCAGAGCTACACCTGTTCTGTAGTCAGACAGAAGCTTTCTGTGCCCAGGACTGTTAAATCAGCGGTAGGCAGGTGTGAGTAATGATGAGCAAACTGCAAGAAATCCAGAGCTTTCAAACAGAAGGGGAGAGACTCCGTATGGGACTCAGAGGATAATACCCTCTGCTCTCATCACATGCTAATGTGTCCCTAAGCCCCCCCCCCCAACCCCAAACTATTCTGGGTTGTGGGGAGAATCTCCCTAGGAGAATACCAGGCTTATGCTTGTTGTGTGCGGGTCTGAGCATTCAGGGCTTTAGGATTTAGTTCAGGTGTAAGCGTTCAAAGGTCCAGGTGCCTACCTGAGACATAACCAGGCTGGTCCAAATCCCACTGCTTCATTGAGAAACTCCAACCCAAACCTAGCGTGCGGAAGCCCAAGTGCAGATGGCAGCTCTGGAATCATAGAATCAGAGAATAGCAGGGTTGGAAGGGACCTCAGGAGGTCATCTAGTCCAACCCCCTGCTCAAAGCAGGACCTAATCCCAACTAAATCATCACAGCCAGGGCTTTGTCAAGCCTGACCTTAAAAACCTCTAAGGAAGGAGATTCCACCACCTCCCTAGGTAACCTATTCCAGTGCTTCACCACCCTCCTAGTGAAAAAGTTTTTCCTAATATCCAATCTAAACCTCCCCCACTGCAACTTGAGACCATTACTCCTTGTTCTGTCATCTGGTACCACTGTGAACAGTCTAGATCCATCCTCTTTGGAACCCCCTTTCAGGTAGTTGAAAGCAGCTATCAAATCCCCCCTCATTCTTCTCTTCTGCAGACTAAACAATCCCAGTTCCCTCAGCCTCTCCTCATAACTCATGTGCTCCAGCCCCCTAATCATTTTTGTTGCCCTCCGCTGGACTCTTTCCAATTTTTCCACATCCTTCTTGTAGTGTGGGGCCCAAAACTGGACACAGTACTCCAGGTGAGGCCTCACCAATGTCGAATAGAGGGGAATGATCACGTCCCTCGATCTGCTGGCAATGCCCCTACTTATACAGCTCAAAATGCCGTTAGCCTTCTTGGCAACAAGGGCACACTGTTGACTCATATCCAGCTTCTCGTCTACCGTAACCCCTAGGTTGCCCTATGTGCAGGGCAGGATTTCCCCTCCTGTATAGAACATGCCCCGTGTAAGTGGAGGTTCTTCTCCGCCATCGTATGTCAGAGGAAACCAGAAAGCACAGACGCCCCTGCGGGGAAAGGCAACTCAAGCAGAATATGAAGTGACAGGAACGCCATGGTTATCAGATTTTATTAGGGCTGTGAGAAAGTCGGCAACTTTTGTTGGCAGCTTAGTTCTTTTCAGTTTTCTGTGAATTTGGGGAGTGGGCTGGACCCAAAAACTCCAGCTAAAACTCAACTGATGGGGAAACATGCAAAAATGGCAAGACCCATCTCATTACCACTGAAAACCATATATCAGCCCACGATCTCATTACCACTGAAAACCATATATCAGCCCACGATGACTCCGAACTAGACCGGGATTGGCCAGAAAGCTCATAAATGTTGAACCTTGAGCCAGGCTTGACAGAAGGTGTGTCAGATTTGTGATGAGACTAGGAATCAGGGGCACTTATCTCTGATTTTACTGCAGTGACAATACAATGGTGTCTCCATTTGCAGCGTGAGGTAATGGGTAACTGGTGGTCTAGGGACATCATTCTGGCAAACACTCTAAACACAATGGTATAATTATTTAATGATCATCTTCTTCCTACCTCTATTTCAGAGGAGCAGCCGCATTATACCAAGGAACCCTGCCTAGAATTAACACTCCAAAGTCACTTTGTTAAGCCTGGTGGCGTAAAAGATCACGTTCACCAGTTCTAAAATTGCATTCCTGCCACAAACTATAAAATGAGGCTTTTCTCCTCTTAAATTGGCAAAGTGATTTTAAGCTGAGCCCTTTCACACTAACAATCTGCTCCTGCTGTCCTCCGGCATTCAGCGCTCCCAGCGATGTCCACGGGCACTCTGTCTGCAAAAGCAGTGCAGTGTCCCTGGCCTCTTCGTGTCATTCTCAAAGGAAATTTGTACAGCCCAGTGGTAAACTGTTGGAAACGAGGGCTCCTAATGGAAACACTGACACAGCCTGACCGGAGTTATGTAATGGCTTTTTAAACAATCTCACTCCGTGCATCAAAGCCATGAAACTGATTACATCATGATATACTGCACTGGATATTTTCCTCTTAAGTCACTAGTAACTTGCTTTTATTCATATTAATTTATAATCATAGTATTAATATAATGTTAATAACTCCCTACATTATTTCTAAACCAGCTTTTCTGGTAAAGAGGTGGTATGTCAGCGGTTCTCAAACTTCATTGCACCGCGACCCCCTGCTGACAACAAAAATTACTACATGACCCCAGGAGTGGAGCCCGAAGCCCGAGCATGCTGCCCCGGGTTGGGGGACCCAAAGCCCAAGCCCCAGGGCTTCAGGGGGCATGTAACCTGAGCCCTGCTGCCCAGGGCTGAGGCCCTTGGGATTTGGCTTCGGCCCCAGGTGGTGGGGCTCGGGCTTCAGCTTTGGGCCTGGGCCCCAGCAAGTCTAACGCCAGCCCTGGCGACCCCATTACAATGGGGTCCCGACCCACAGTTTGGGAACCCCTGTGGTTTATACATGATGGAATGGTCTAAAGGTTTCATTGACACTTGCTTAGGAGGATGTACATGACTTGCAATAAGGCAGCTCTTCTAAATGAATTTTCTTCAGTTCTTAACCCGGTGCTGTACTAACAGTGTATTTTCTATTTACCTTCGCCTGAGCTCCGTTTTCTATGCCTGCTTTACAATCCAACACGCAAGGGACCACAGGAACTTATCTACCACAATACTGGGTTATTTACTTAGGGATTTACAGTAGCTGAGCAATTGATATCTCTTGCCACTCCTGGTATATTTTGTGTATCTAATACTTCTTATTATCTTTGTAGAACCCCAGCTGAAAGGAATTGTGACAAGGTTATTCAGCCAGCAGGAATACTTCCTGCAGATGCACCCAGATGGTACGATTGATGGGACCAAGGACGAAAACAGCGACTACAGTAAGGAAAATTAGCCTTCTTTACAACCAGATGATAAATGAAATGCATCACCTAGTGGGTCTCACTTGTAAGCCTTCATTTTTGAAAAGATCAAATTAGGAAGAAGCCAGCTGTTCTCAGCAGTTTATTTCCATTGACACTTCCCCTTTAAATCTCTCCTTTATTGTTTTCACACACTGTTTTTTTTTTTCCCTCCCCTCTCTCTCTAACGCTCCAACAACCATCTGGGGTGGGGAGAAGAATAAAAACGTGTGGTTTGAATTCTTGCCAGAAGAGAGAGGTGTGATATTTGCGCAGATGCTATGCGTGTGGGAGAAGGATGTAGGGATTGTTTCCTTCAGGGATAAAAGGAAAGTGATCTTCAGGGAAAACATCTAAAACCTAACTAGACTTAGGAACACGGGAATTGCCGGAGTGGATCAAACCAAGAATCTATCCGTTCCAGTACCCCATCTCTGACCGTGGCCATTATAAGCTGCTCCCGAAGACACTCTGCAGTAGGCAGTGGTGAGACAGCCTGTCTCCAGGGAAAGATTCCTCTGAGCACCCCACACTTAGCCGCTGACAGAAGTTACCCAGATCCTTCTATGGATGGCAAGGTCTGGAGCAAAGTTTGATGCTGATTTTTTCAGCAAGCCACTGTCATTTGCGGGACAGCACATTGGACGTCAGCATTCCCCAGTGACCCATTGCCCGCTGCAAGAGATGGCACAAAACATTTTTGTCATGGGAAGTGCTGGGTGCCCTCAGCTCCCGTTGAGACCATGCTGAAGGATTACACCCCAAAGGAGATGTAAAGTGCCATCTATGGCATCAGCTCCGCCCTCCCTGTGGGACCCAGGAGTCCTTCTGAGAGGACAAGAGGTGGCAGTACCTTTGCTCTCACAAGGACTGAACCTTGTCCCTATGCTGGGAGTCTGAAATCTGCAGCCGCGTTCACAGAAGGACGTCACGTCTGGCCTAGTCCCAAAGGGACGGGAGTTCTCAATCATTAATAGTCGGAGCAGAAGCTGATCTTTGAGGGGAGCTCGACAAAGATAAAGTCCCCCACTAAGGGTCCATCTACATTAGAGCTGGGAGGGTGCTTCCCAGGGCAGGTAGACACATGTACTAGCTGTGTTCGAGCTAGGATAGTTAGGGGTAGTTTGGACTAGCCACCCACATACGTACCCAAGGGGGCCCAGGCCTGTTTGTACTTGGGTGGCTGTCCCTGCTTACGCTGCTACTTTTAGCGTGTTAGCCTGAGCAGCGCGAGCAGGCGTCTGTCTCCCCGCGCCGGGAAGCACGCGTCCAGCAGCAGTGTAGACGTCCTCTTATGGAGGGATAATCCAGTCTGCTTAATCCAGGGATCAATCTAGGGGGGAGGGATAGCTCAGTGGTTTGAGCATTGGCCTGCTAAACCCAGGGTTGTGAGTTCAATCCTTGAGGGGGCCACTTAGGGCTCTGGGGCAAAATTGGTCCTGCTAGTGAAGGCAGGGGGCTGGACTCGATGACCCTTCGGGGTCCCTTCCAGCTCTATGAGATAGGTATATCTCCATATATTATATTAATCCTGTCATCCTTCCTCAGACAGAACTCCTAGCCAACCCACTGGAGGTCCTTCCTGAGTAAAGACGGCAGGGTTTGAGCTGTCAATGGGGCAGTAGTTCCACAGGAAGCCTCCTGGGTGTGGTGGGGAACCCTCAGACTACAGTACAATTGAATAGCTATCAGTGACGTGACACTGTGCCCAAAACGGCGACTGGTAGGCAGGGTCACCGTGGCAGGGGTAGCACGTTTAACACGGGCAGGGCACTTATTCTCCTCCGTTCAGCAACGGTTCGAGCACAGCTAGAGTCCTACCTTCTGCTTCGGGAACCAGGTCACGAAACGATGCTTCCAGAGGACAGCAGCTGAAATAATAGACGGTTTGGAAAACAGCCCTTATTGAAAACAAAGAACCCCCCACCACAATCCAAAGGCCGTATTCAGCAGACACACAGCAGTAGTTCGTTGTAAGGGATAGGGCCCGATTCTGCTCTCTCACTGGGGTTTTACCACTGTGTGGAGCCTTTGATTTCAGGGAAGCTACCCCTGGCTTACATCAGAGGATGAAAGAGGTGCACCAGGTCATTAGTGTTTTGCAGCCATTGCCGCACAATGCAAATGGGATTGATAAGTGAAGAGGCTGGTCCTGCAGCCGGTACTTGCAAGCAGCCCAGACTCATGGGAGGACATCAGTGGGTCTGTTCATGTGAGCAACGACTACTCCAGTGAGTAAGGATTGGGCCCTATGACTTATGGGAGAGGTTAAGGCGATTAGGTATCTTCAGTCAGGGGAAAAGAAGGCTCAGAAGGCATATCCGTCAAAACACATGCCCAGGGCTGGGAGAGAAGATGGGGATTAATTGTTCTCATTAGTCAGTGAGGATGGGACAAGAAAATAATGGGCTAAATCTGAAACTCAGGTGAATCTAGGTAAATATTGGAGAGCTGTCCTGTCGTGGCCCAGACTGGCAAGGGAGACCCTACTGATGGTACTTACCCCAGTGCAGAGGACCGGAGCAGGGTTTAGGCCCAGATAGTCAGCAATGACCGCTAATTTTGGGTGCCCAGTTTGAGACAAGGTGGGCTTGATTCTCCGAGGTGCTGAGCACTCGCAGCTCCATCTGAAGTCCAGCAGGAGCCGTGGGTATTCAGCACCCTTGACAATCAAACCGGACACCCGAAACTTGTGGGTGCGTCAGAAAATCTGGGTCATGTGATGGGACTGGCACGGTGCTTGGGATCCTGTGTCTCTTCTGCTCAGGGTTGAAATTCACACTGTAGGAGACAAAACGCACACCCATATCCCAAGGGTGGGGTCTGATTCACTCTCACCTGGCAGGATGCAGGGGGACAATCTAGATGGACTCTGCATGGAGTCTGTAATTTAAACACGTAAAGGAACGCGATGTTCCAGACATCGCCGCTTTGCGTTCTGTTAGGGGCAGACTGATTAGCCTTAGGAAAAGGAGCTCGTTTTACATAGAATACACTATGTGGGTTTACTCTGGCAAGATAAACATTTAAAATGAAACGAGACACGTCCCTTCTACACATCCGATGTAATTAAAACCTGTAATGAAAATCCAGTTATTTAAATAAGAGGAACTGCTAATATTTAAGCTATTTTAAAGTTAATTTATCTATCTGGTGCCCACTTCGTGTGTCTGTTCTGGGGGAAACTCAGGAGGTTTTTGCAGGAGGTTGGGGTTTTTTGTTTTGTTTTTCAAATACAGTTAGAAGCCAAGATGAAATGGAGTTTGAACTGGCATCCAGCAAAACAGCCCTTCGTATATCTGCTGCTGAGGCCATGGAGTTAAAGCGACGCTATCAAGTTAAAAGTCCTGTGATAGATTCTTTTCACACTTACTCTTGATTTACACCAGTGTATCTCCATTTAAGCCAATGGGGTTACCCCAAATAGAAGAGGAGAACTTGGGCCCATATCTGTCTTATGAATATCATCATGTTACTACCCTGAATGTGGTCAGTAGGATTGTTAGGGTCACCTGTCATCATTTATGCTGGGGTGATTTTTTTCCCCCCTTTTGCTCAGCATCATCTTTTCCTAGACTGGTCAATATCGCTCTTTGGGGCTGGTTCATGACTCCATGACCCCAGTTCTGTGCCAGAGCTGTTTTACCCCTTGATATGCCAGCACAATTCTACTGTAACAGAGGGGTGAATTAGATCCCCTACATAGTGTAGTCCATGTAAATGCTTCGTCTTGCACTCACAGGGCCAAATCCCCAGATGGTGTAAATCAGCACAGCTCCTTTGATTGATCTACTCCAGTTCAGACCAGCTGAGAATCTGGGTCACACAATGGGCCTCATTCTTGTCTCAGTCCACTTTTCCACTTGTCTAAATTATTTGGGCTAGATCCTCAAGTGGGGTTAAATCAGCATAGCTCCATGGATGCCAATGGGGTAACTGGCTCACTGACTTCCATACAGTTACACCTGGCTTCCTCCAGTCTGCAAGGAGAATCGGGCCCAATGACTTCAGTAGGACTGCTTCCAGTCTGCCTGGCCGTGCTAGGGTTTTCAGCTTCAAATCCTTGTTCTGGACAGATACCAAGGTAAAAAAGGCTCTAGCTTCTTCCCCTGAATATAAACACATTTTAGTCACAAAAACAGTCTTGATGCCCACCAGGCATCCGGTGCTCTTGTAGAAATTCCTTCCAGAACAGCTCTGCCACCTCCCTGTCCCAGGATTTGCCCACTTGCTGTGTAATCCCATGGTGCCCTTACCTAATGCACAGTGATGATGCCTTACACGGAATAGTCTATGATTTACCCGGGGGTGGGGGGGTGGGGAATTATTCAAAACACTGATAGGTGTCCGTGGGGATCCTCTGCCTCCTTGATCTTGGGGGGGTGTCACCCAAACGGCCAAACGAATGGTCTGTGAGGCAAGTTTTCTATGTAAGACGAATTAACTGTAGGGAGTGAATAATGACGGCCATTTGCTTTCATTATCTGTAGTGATATGCTCCATTTTTCAGTTTTAAAAAAAAGGGGAGGGCTGGGGGCCTGCTTATAAATAGACTTGTTAATTAAACACGGCTTTGGAGCATCGCTGTAGCACCAAAGCTATGGCAATAAAAACTTGCCTCGATAAGGGAACTTCTCACGAGGAGCCTGTGTGAAGGATTCGCACGACACTGATTTAGTTACACCAGTGAGAAGTGTTGGTGTGTCAAACAGGCACCAATCCTGAACATGGAGATTACAGCATCACCTTAGACCCTGATCTGCGAAGACCTGTATTGAGGCTGAACTTTAGCCACTGACTTCCACTGAAGTCCTCCTGCTTCAGGAAACCACTTAAACATGTGCATTCGCTTCAGTGGGATTTCAGCATGAACTTTTCAGAAGGGGGGCCGGTAGGCTGGCTCTCTGAAAAGGGGCTCTATCCGCATGTCTTTAGTGTCTGTTTTCCCACTGAAAGAGGGCTATCCCTCTTACCTTTAGGCAGACCTGCTGCGAATACCGTCATGGCATACCTGGCCTTCCCATCATTAATTCCCAAATGCCATGGGCCTGCTTTGTCTCATACAGCTGTGCAACTCCATTGACCTTCTGTGGAGTTATCCCAGGGTGTGTGAGAGGAGGTCACTGAAAACTGTCTCTCTGGTAAAAAGTCTAAACAAGCGCAGTCTCTGCAGCTGGCTCATAGGCCTCGTGTGGAAAAGACTCTTGGGGTTTATGGTGTGTTGCAGTACTTGTTTTCTCCTGGTGCAGCTGAAGCCACGTGTCCTACCCAGCACGTGTGCATGCAAAGTCTCTTAGGAAATCTTAGTCGGACTTGGGTCTGAATTATTCAGTTCTGTTAAACCAGGGTTAGCACTAACAGTCTGTGTCGCAGTAACACTGAATCATTAGCATGCTGGGGCATAGAAGGTTTCCAAGGGAGAAGGGGCCAGGGAGCAGGGCAGTGGGANAGTGGGATTTCAGCATGAACTTTTCAGAAGGGGGGCCGGTAGGCTGGCTCTCTGAAAAGGGGCTCTATCCGCATGTCTTTAGTGTCTGTTTTCCCACTGAAAGAGGGCTATCCCTCTTACCTTTAGGCAGACCTGCTGCGAATACCGTCATGGCATACCTGGCCTTCCCATCATTAATTCCCAAATGCTGTGGGCCTGCTTTGTCTCATACAGCTGTGCAACTCCATTGACCTTCTCTGGAGTTATCCCAGGGTGTGTGAGAGGAGGTCATTGAAAACTGTCTCTCTGGTAAAACAGTCTAAACAAGCGCAGTCTCTGCAGCTGGCTCATAGGCCTCGTGTGGAAAAGACTCTTGGGGTTTATGGTGTGTTGCAGTACTTGTTTTCTCCTGGTGCAGCTGAAGCCACGTGTCCTACCCAGCACGTGTGCATGCAAAGTCTCTTAGGAAATCTTAGTCGGACTTGGGTCTGAATTATTCAGTTCTGTTAAACCAGGGTTAGCACTAACAGTCTGTGTCGCAGTAACACTGAATCATTAGCATGCTGGGGCATAGAAGGTTTCCAAGGGAGAAGGGGCCAGGGAGCAGGGCAGTGGGAGGTGAAAAAGATGATTGGCATCTGGATATCCCCTTTCATCCAAAGTCCCCGCTGTTCTGTGCTCACTTTACAAAGTGATTTCCTAGCTGTACAATTATATCAATTATCTATCAAATAAATGGAATGATTAGGTATACTTATGGCAATTGCTAGGCAGTAAACTGCAAAGCCATGTGATAAAGAGCATGCTATTGATCATTGAGCATCTCCCCTGCATTCTACCCACTGATACATCCCCTCGGGGACTAATTTGAACATTCCAAACCCTTTGAGACACTTCAGACAGACGCCTTTTGAATGAATGAGTAAATATAAAACAACCTACCAGTGACGTGTTTGCTAATTCGTCTCCCCACCGCTCCAGTGATTGCCCTAGTCCAAGGTTTAGGAGAGTCAGTACTAACTCCCACAAAAGTGATGTGTGTGAGATCTGATATTTTCTGACTCCGCCAGGCCAACAGATGGGAGGAGTTCTATACTCTTGGAGAGGGACGATCCCTGACTTGGACTCCTTCCTGGCAGGAGAAGGTTATGAGACACTGGGCTGTATCTCTGTGGTTCTGGAAAAGCTAGACTGGGCCACGGCTAGAGGTTTCTGAAATGTTGCTGGTTAATGGGGAGAGGCAGTGTGGTCCAGTGGATAGGGCACCCAGCAGTCATTCAGAAGACCTGGATTCTGTTGTTAGCTCTTCCACTGACCTCCTGTAAGACCTTGAGCAAATCACTTCACCTCTCTGTGGCTCCATGTCCTCTCCCAGCCTCTGTCTTGTCTAGCTAGACTGTAAGCTTTCTGGGGCGGAGACTTCTCTTACTGTGCAGAGAGTAGCACCTACAGACCCCAACTGTAGCACAGTGGGACCCTGATCTCAGCTGGGGTATCTCAGTGCTGCCCGTATCAATGCATCGACATTTAATATAATAATGCCAGCAGCCTTTCCGATCCTGCTACGTTACAAATAATAGCAAAAATGCCATCGTGCGTGAGAGAGAGGTCGCCTCGCTGAGTCCGAGTGGCTGTGTGGCATCCAGCAATAGTTACCTTTTGTAACGTATTGGGGAGGAAGTGGCTGCAACGCTTAAATCAATAGGATGGCAGTAAAATGGGGCACTGAAGGGTCTTGTCCTTTCGTGCTGCCTGGCACCTTCCAGGTGGCACAGAGGACTCAAGTCATGGAGACACTGGAGTCCAGGATGGCTCCTCCTGAGAGTCTTTATTCGTTGGCTAGCAATGATCAGATGGATGATGGGCTGCAGGTTTCTGGGATACAGTGAGAACTGGAACCCTTGAAAGCGAGTTACAGACCCTTCCCTGTAACTGCAAATCCCTGGAGATGTTTGTAACTCTGCTTCTTGTGTAAAGGGGTGGGGTGCTAGAGGACAATGAAAACAGGGAACATGGGCCACATGGAAAGACGACCTTCAATAACAGTTGCTTTCCCCTGTTCTTCTTCCAACTGCAGCCCTCTTCAATCTAATTCCCGTGGGCCTTCGTGTGGTGGCGATCCAGGGGGTGAAGGCAGGTCTCTACGTCGCCATGAATGGCGAGGGATATCTCTACAGCTCAGTAAGTACATTGCCTGGTTTGGTGATTTCAGAGCTGGTTTCTGAGCGCATTGCTGTGTTGGGAACACTTTATACAGCCTGGCACAGTAGGAGCCCACTGTCAAATAGACTCTTCCCTGTCTTTAGCAACTACCTCAAAGTATCTCCATGTAGTTTCAGGGCAGTATTCTTCGACCTTTAGTTGAAGGCCCACGTCTGTTTGCTCCTTTGGATGGTCTCTTAACTCAGGTCTTGCTGTGTGGGGTTACCGAATCTGCTGGATCTGATCTGGTTTTACATCAGTGCGACCACCCATTGCCTTCACAGAAGGTATCCCTGATATACACCAGTGAACCTGGTCATAATAGGTCCTGTTCTCAACACCACAGTAATTGTGTTGATTTCAGTGGAGTTATTCTGGATTTACCCCAGTGTAACTGAGCAGAACGTCTCTGTATATGAGTGGTCTTTTTAACACAGTATAAAAGATCTACCAGACACATTTTATTGACTAATTCCCCAGTAACTTTCTTAGATGGCATTAAAAAGTCTGAGGTTCTTCATCAGATTCTCATTTGAAGTAAAGCATTGATTCACAATGATTTACTAAATAAGGCAATTCTTTGCTGGAAATATTTTACGCTTGAAATAACTTCACACTAGTGCTCCGCAATAAGGAAATTGTTGTTGACACGTTTTTCCATTCGGATATTTGTAGAGTCTATGGGCCAGACTCCGACCTCACTAACTCCAGTGCGGATCCAGAGTACTGTAATTCTGCTGTTCCTCTGACTTAAAAATGTGTGTGTGGCTGGGGTGGGAGTGGAGGTTGGACTGGGGATACGACCACTGAATAGGAAATAGCACAGTTCGGTTTTCGGTATCTGGCTAATTGATCTGTAATGTGGCTATCGCCATAACCTCTAGGATGAAAGGTGGCATTAAATCACTTGCTGATGCAGAGCTGACTCTAGTTACCTCACGACCGAAGGACAGCACGGTTGCTATCTCATGGGTCGAAACAGCTCTGGGGTCGTCTTGTCCCACCACCCTGGAATATTATGAATTCTTGTCAGAGCAGGTACTATAGGAGTGAATGCAAACCTGTGTCTCAGGACTTGAAGGAGAAAACATGGTACCACTGAATACGTTAGCTTTCCCAATGAGTACAAGGTGCCTGGTGGGTCTGTGGCTCTTATGCATATTTTCCTCCTCCTGGTAGCTGTCGATCAACTTCTCCTGTAGTTTCCTCTGTTTGCAAGATAAAATCACTTTGTGGATGCCTGTGTAAGCGCTGTGGGATCAGAGCTCAAACCCTGGATTAGCCTCTTCGCGTAGGCTTCACCCAAAGCCCACTGAACTCAACGGGCGTCTTCCATGGGCTTTGGACCAGACCTGAAGCGAGAGGGGAAAATGAGGCCTGGTATTTAGAGCTGGGATGGCTCGGTCGTCTTAACAGCAAGGACTGTGGGTTGAAATGTCTCTAAGCATCAAAGATAAAGGATTGAACCGAGGTCTGTAGCTGGACTGCTAATTGCTCAGCTCAATGTCGACTGCAGCTGCTGCTTCTCATGAGGGGCAGGGGGTCAGCATGTGGCACCGGTGTATGGCTCTCAAAGGCTCCTTCGGGTCCTGTCTCCCATTCTAACCACTGTGTCTTTAATCTTTTGCTTATAAGACCATAAGACACAGCTTTTCTCCGCCTCTGGAGTGCTTTACTTGCAGTCAGGCACATGCCTGGTTTCCCTAGGGCAGTGATCAGTGATTTGGAATAAGGGGCTAATACTTCTTGTTGACTTTGTTCACTCACCCAGCTCCACCCTGCCCCTGTGGCCATCTCCCCTGCCCGCTGCTCCGTCTCCCCCGCATTTATCTGAGCATTCTAAGCCGTGTCGCTGGTTCCAAATAAACCAGCTGGCCAGGGAAATGCTTCTTCCTTCTCTCCCAGGAGCCTAAATTCTCCGCTGCTGTAAATGGGCAGAGCTCCACTGACTTCCATAGCGTTCCATCTGCTTACACCAGAAAAGAATTTGGCCCGGGTATTGCCCTACCAAATAAGGCCAGGGCTTCAGATAGAGGCGCCAGCTGCGTTAGAGGAAGATGCAAGAAGTCCTGTCGAGTACAACTTTAGCATAACCAGCCCTCAAGGGAAGTGTCTTTCCCCAACCCCTGTCAACTAGGGCCAGGCAGCAGACAGACTTATAACTCTTAACCATATCTATTTACCCTGCCTAATGCCATTAGGGATGTGGTCATAATCCATATAAATGTGCAATCCTCTTTTGAATCCTACTGAGCTCTTGGCCTCAGTGATATCTTGTGGCAGAGAGTTCCATAGGTTAAAAATGCATTGTGTGTGTTTGTTGATGGGGGAGGGGTACTACCCGGGGAGAAGTGCAGGAAATTATGTAGAATCTCCCATTGCCTGAGGTCTAGAACAGGCAGAATTCAACCCTCGGCCACTAACAGGTTTTCTGCACTTAAACATCACAAGAGTGAAGCCCAATGGCTTGTGGCTTAGAAATTGGACGCTTTCCCCTCTAGAAAGTAAAGACTCCCAGTGAGAATTTCAAATTCTGTAGTCATCACACATTTTGGTATCGAAAAGTTGGACTCCCTCTGTACCCTGTCTGCATGGACTCCCGGGACCTGCTTTTTGAGAAGCACCGATCACAGCCGCTGAAAAGTGGTGGAGCTCTGGATGCTGAGCACCCGTGAAAATCAGGCCCTTGTTAATTAAGGCATCTTGCTTTTCAGACGGAGGAATGTAAAATCTAGTCCCCAGAACATGTTCACAAACTCTCCAGCCTGTTCCCTAGGGAGTTTTCCTGTGATGTGGGTCAGCTGCAAACAACGTGAAAATGCATAAAGGTTTTCTCAGCATCACTCGCCCCTGGATTCTCCTCTCATACTCAGACATTCAGCCCAGACTCATGCTGATAACAGTTTATACCACACCCACATCTATTCCATAGATACAAATAGGATAAAGTACAGTTCTTGAGCCATCTACTCCAGCTCTGACACTGACTCCTCAGTGACCTTGGAAAAGTCACGTAACCTCTAAACCTTAGGCTCCCCAGCTGTAGAATGGGGTGCCTATGTTTCTCACAGGGGTGTGGTGCAGATGAAGTAGTTAATAAGGTCCTTGGGGCAGGGACCATCTTTTTGCTCTGGGTTTGTACAGGGCCTAGCACAGCATGACTGGAGCGCCTCGGCATGGTGGTAATACAAATAATGTCTGCAAAGTGCTTTGCGCGTGAAAAGTGCTGAGCATTGTTCTTTTATAGTGAAAGCCCACGTGGAGCAAACGTACCTCTTCAGGCTCATCGGATTGCTCAGCGTGTATGGAAATTCTCTCTCTCTCTCTCTCTTATGTATAATTCAGTGGAGATAGAGCTGGGACCAATCTGGTCTCAAGTACACAGCACTTCTGTTTTTCACTGGATAGAGTGTACTGCCATAACACATCCCCCGTTGTTTAACTCGGAATTCGAATCATTTTTGAAATGGGAAATTGTAATCCATTATTTATTGGAACGATTATGAAAACTCGAACAGACTTGCCATGAGAAAAGCCTGGGCTGCTTACAAGGGTGCAGTGTGTGTTTACCATATAAAATGTGTAGTTTGAAATGCAGGGAATTACAGCTCAGATCCCTTCAAAGATCATTGCTAATGAAGGAGTGATGATTATGCACAATAAAAAAACCCTGAACAACAACAACCCCCCATGTCACCTTACGAGCTCTATGTATCTTTCATTTCCGCTCTTTCTATCCCTTTTTATTCTGTTCTATCATTTTGCATAACAAAGATGTCTTGCATAATAATAAACAAGCATCCAGGGAAGTGTGTATATTAACAGGACTTTTATCTGCCTGTATTGTCATAACTATTTTACCACTGCTCCTCTAGGGTTATTACAATATTACCTATGCTATTTCAAGGTCATCAGCTAAAATCAATTGGCGCTACATTGCTCCTGTAATTGGCTGGTGTATCTTTTAACACCGAAGTATGTGCCCCGTTTGACCTCTAGTGGTTATACTTTACTTAATCCCCCCAAAAGTGCTGTACTGCTAAAGCTGCCAACTAGGCACAGTCACTACATACTTCCCCATGTCCCATAAACAAATTCAGCCTTGCATAGTAGGGTGCTTGTGGTGTGAGAGGTTCTGTTGGGAAAAGTTATTTGATTCCTGTCTTGTATTGGATGTCCCTGAAGTGTAGCTTCCGATCAGCCCCCGCGGGGCTCAACTCTCTCAGGGCGCGGAACCTTGTAAGCGCAGCTGTCAGTAGTACAGTGATTATTTTTCCTTTGAGGTGCTTCCACAGATGTTGCTTTGTCTCCATTACAAAGAAGTTTTGTAATGCTCCAATGTCCGGCTCTGTTAATCTGCTGGTGCATAGAGAAAGGCAGGTGACGCCAGGCATGGCAAGCGCTAACTGGCCAGTTAAGACATGGCAGAAGCGCGTACGGAGTTATGACTGACGGTCTTTAAAAAGGGGTCTGACCTGACTTGGCAAGCACAGCCCCTCTGCTCTCCAGACAAGGAGGGGTTGACAGGACGTTGTAATGCCGTAACTTCTCGGGCAAGAGTTCCTCATTTCGCTTCTCAGTCGAGGAGGGCCTGTATTCTAACCACATTTCTAGCGTAGTGCTGGGCAGGAGGCTCTAGAAGGGGGATCAGCTGGCTTTTCAGATGAACTAGTTTTAAACCTACGTTCCATCTGGGGTGGTTGGTTATTCAAGAGAGGGCCGAGGCTTCTGTGATGCTGTTTCAGAGGACAAGGACAGTAGCAGCCCGATATAACCCTGATTTCCTGGCTGGCTATTCCCTGTCTCATTTAATAATAGCACAGATTGAGGGATTAATGTACACGGGGGCACCATCCTCCCCTCCCTGCAGGTTGAGAATAATTCCCACTGAGTTCAGGGGCATTATTCCAATCCAAGGGCAAGCAGCAGTAGAGAACTGGGCCCCTCTCACAGTTAGTCCCACTTAAGTGCTTATATAGACCCCACTTGCATGGAAATACTTTGTCAGAATATGTAGTTCCGTTGAAATGGAAATTGCCAAATCAGGGTGATTTTGCCAGAATTTTCATTTTAGAACAAGACCGTGGGGGAAAGGGAGAGTTCTGACAAGATGGAAATGTCCCATTTTGACATTTTTGAAATCAAATGTTTTGATTTTTCATCTTGAAGTTACTTTGTTTTGATTTTTTTTTAAATTAAGCATTATAATATAATACAAAATAACATGTAAATCAATTTTTTTGAAGTTTCCCTTTTGAGATGTTCAGTTTTCATCCCAATTTGAAATGAAGCCAAATCTTGATATATTTCATGAACTGGAAGTTCCAGTCTCCACATTCCACTGAATCTGTGGGATTCGAGCTATCAGTGGGATTTAAGCACATGTTCAAAGTTAAGCACTTGATTCAGGAAAGTACTCAAGCAGGACCCTAAAGAATTGTGCCTTTGTGTAAAGAATTCCATGTTTGCTCAGGCATTTCTCCTCAGCTATTGATATACAATCAAGTCTCTCTAACTGAGCACGGTAGAAGTGATGAGAACGAGGCAGACGTAGGCTGACTTGGTCCAGAACTTTTCAAAAAAAGGTTTGTGCATCAGAAGATGCCTGTTTGTTGGGACCAAAACTTTTCACGGAATCATGTTTCAATTAAACTTTCCTGGGAAAGGTTTTTCAGGCCCAGGATGGAATTTCTGATGTGTGAATGAGAGCATTCCACCACAGGCTAGCCAAGGCCGTCACCTGTAATGTGGGAGACCCAGGTTCAAGATCCTATGGTGCCTGATTCAGACCAGGGACATCAACCTGAATGCCATCCCTTTTAGTTCTGTTGGCGGGGACAGAAGGGAATGTTATGCTAGCCTAGGTCCCCCTATCTTCTCCCATCTCCCCACTTCTCCACATTCCTGCAACATCTCAAGGGCATACTGGTTTGCTGTGTTAAATTCCAGTATAATTTATACATGAATTATTTTGCCTATGAAGGGGAATATCTATCTTCCACAAGTGAGAGCTACCCATAATTCATGGGCATCAGAGACACAACTGAAGTTAAGACCTTCCCCAGTGGTGACAGGAGGATAAATATCACCCTTCTTGGGTACAATACTGTGTTTTATGTGGAGAGAAGGTTTTAAAAAAGAGGACATATTTGATTGAGATCAGTTTTGTCATAACGAGTGGTTTGGATCTGTGTTCTGCTACCACTGAATTCAAAGATGAAAAGAATAAAACAAGTGAATAGGGATGGCTTTGCCAGACACTGACTAAAGGTTTGGGGGTGAGAGCAGTCATCGACAGGTAGACGGAAAAGACCAAGGGCAGAGGGGAATAGTTTAGGGTGCAAGCCCGTCTAATTAGGAGTGACAGGATGGAAAGGCGCAATGGGAAACTTTTCAGTGATGAGAATTGTTCTACTGTTGGATCAAGGGAAGCAGTAGAAGTCCAAAGTGCTTGTGATATTTGAAACTGTACTGACTAAGCCATTGGAGAACACGGCTGTAGGGAACAGACATGGATGGAAGCCTGGACCACCTCCAGTTTCTCTGCTTCTGTGAAAGGACGTTGGTCTCAGATCTTGTCTCGTCCACCCACTTACCAGAGACAAGGACAGTCAGATCAGTGATGTTTAACTCCTAGGCCTCCTGCCTCGTAGCTATTTGCCATCCTGAGCCCTTGGTACTTAAGGGCCAGATCCTGATACCTTTACTGACATTGTGTGGTACCTTGTGTGCAAGCAGCTCCACTGAAATCAATGGAGTAAAGTACAACTCGACATGAATAATGGTGGCAGAATCTGGCCACAGGAGATTAAATGTGCTTACACAGGTCCCAGTTCAGGAAAGCACTTAAGCATGAGCCTAGGTGCTTTGCTGAATCTGCATCCCTGAGCACCCTCTGTAGTGTGGGCGTTAGCATTTAGGGCTAAAGGTCACTTGACATTTAAGTTAAATCAGCATCTTAGCCAAACTTTTCAGAGGACTAATTGTTACTGCAAGGAAAGCTCCGAGTCAACCAGCATTCTCTCGAGACAGCGCACTCTGCGCCCAGAGATAGGGCCGACGGTTCTGCTTTTACTGCTGCCAATTAGTCATTACCGTGATTTGCTGCATGTTGACAGGTTTTTTTCAGTGCCGCAGAGAGCGTGGGAGAGGCAATATGCTTGTTCCCAGGGGCTTACAGTCTGTGCAACCCAAAGGTTATCATAGAGAGGGCATCTCGCCAACAGCAGTGCTCAAAGGCATTGTAGATCCAGAGAACGCAGGCAGGCAGAATGCAGCTGGGAACGGGAAGTGTGCTGGTCCCTCCACGCCCCTCCTGCTACTTTCCCTGGCCTTCTGTCTGGCATAATGGAGAGGCCTCCCATGGTCCTCTTCTCCATACGTGCTTACAACCGATGAACCAAAACCTGGGCCTGTGTGACTGGATCAGACTTCAGGAGAGAATGTCTGAGACAGAGCTCCCTTCCTAAACCACCGTTCAGTACGTCCCTTTGCCAGAGGCACGCTGTTCCTGGGCACCATTGTGCAAATGGCAGAATGCAGCAGCAGAATTAACAAGCCACTTGGGAATAAGTGGCTTGGTAGAATTATTTAAGAGCAGGCATTAACCCGATCCACTAGTTACAGAACTTCAGTTTGAAAGGAGGAAAGTACATAGGACTTAATTTAACCCTGCGGGTGCGGCTTATACCCCTGAGCCCAAAGGATCGGAGGCACCACCCAAGGCCTTTGCTCCCAGGGGAGAACAGGCAGTGGTGAGCAGCAGCTTTAAAATCCCCCTGAGACCACCCCACTGTCCGGTGCTCCCTGGAAGATGCACTGATTCAGGTATGTAGGTTAATGGGTTTGAACAGTAATAGTAGCATAGATTGTGAGATGCCCGTGTACATGGGACCTTTTCTTCCCCTACAGGGTAAGAGCAGCTCCCAGTGTCTCGCAGATACACCCTAATGATGATGATATTATTGATTTGTTTGGGCCTAGGGCCTAGGAGCTCTAGTCATGGACCCGGACTGTATTGTGCTAGGTGCTGTACAAACGTAGAATTAAAAAAAACCAGCTCCTGCCCCACGGGACTTACAATCTAAGTGTAGCACAAGAGACAACAGCTGGATACGGCCAGCGAGGGGAGCGCAAGGAAACAATAAGATTATGTTGATCAGTATGACTGGCAGTGGGCTCTGTACACCACTTCACCCAGAAGCTATTGGGCTTGACACAGGAATTGCCGGGTGAAATCCAGAGTTAGGCAGGAGGTCGGACCGGATGATCACCAGGGTCCCTTCTGGTCTTAAAACCTACATGTGAAATCCTGGCTCCATTGATGTCAATGGCAAATCTCCCATTGAGTCCAGTGGAGCGAGGATTTCTCCCCGTGAATCTACAGCCTCGGTGGGAGTTGTTGAAATCTTGGGGACAGTGGGGGAGCGAACCGGGATCGGTTCACTCTCATCTAAGAAACTGGACTTTGTTTAATGCTTCTGTGTTTGCTCAGAGATATTTTTGTCCATGACTGTTGCTGTGTAACTGAGTCTATGTAACGCCTAAAGTGGGTACGTGGTTATTGATTTTTAGGGTGGGAGTCACCAACATTTCTACACAATATAAGTTTTTCTTTTTTAAAAGATTACACATTTCTAGCCCTCATGGAAGCAAAGAGCCTTCATGGTTGGCATCACAGAGACTTGGTGGGATAATATACATGACTGGAATATTGGTATAGAAGGGTACAGCTTGCTCCAGAAGGATGGGAAGGGAAACCAGGGAGGAGGTGTTGCCTTAGGCCACGTCTACATTACCCGCCGGATCGACGGGTAGCAATCGATATATCGGGGGATCGATATATCGCGTCTTGTCTAGACGCGATACATCGATCCCCGAACGCGCTCCCATCGATTCCGGAACTCCACCAGGGCGAGCGGCGGTAGCGGAGTCGACGGGGGAGCCGCGGCCGTCAATCCCGCGCCGTGAGGACGGGAGGTAAGTCGAAATAAGATACTTCGACTTCAGCTACGCTATTCCTGTAGCTGAAGTTGCGTATCTTACATCGACACCGCCCCCTAGTGTAGACCAGCCCTCATATATTACAAATGTATACACTTGGACGGAGGTTGAGATGGAAATAGGAGACAGACTTGTTGAAAGTCTCTGGGTAAGAATAAAAGGGGTAAAAAACAAGGGTGATGTCATGGCAGGGGTCTACTACAGACCACCTAACCAGGAAGAAGAGGTGGATGAGGCTTTTTTTAAACAACTAACAAAGTCATCCAAAGCACAGGACTTGGTGGTGACGAGGGACTTCAATTACCCAGGCATCTGTTGAGAAAATAACACGGCAGGGCACAGATTCTCCAACAAGTTCTTGGAATGTATTGGAGACCATTTTTTATTTCAGAAGGTGGAGAAAGCTACCAGGGGAGAGGCTGTTCTAGATTTGGTTTTTGACAAATAAGGAGGAACTGGTTGAGAATTTGAAAGTGGAAGGCAGCTTCGGTGAAAGTGATCATGAAATGATAGAGTTCATGATTCTAAGTAAGGGCAGGAGGGAAAACAGCACAATAAAGACAATGGATTTCAAGAAGGCAGACTTTAGCAAACTCAGAGAGTTGGTAGGTAAGATCCTGTGGGAAGCAAGTCTAAGGGGAAAACAGTACAAGAGTTGCAGTTTTTCAAAGAGACATTATCAAGGGCACAAGAGGAAACTATCCCACAGCGTAGGAAAGATAGGAAGTGGCGAGAGACCAGCCTGGCTTCACCAGGAGATCTTCAATGATCTGAAACTCAGAGTCCTACAAAAAGGTCAAATGACAAAGGATGAATATAAACAAATAACACAAGTCTGTAGGGACAAAATTAGAAAGGCCAAGGCACAAAACGAGATTAAACTAGCGAGAGACATAAAGGGTAACAAGAAAACATTCTACAAATACATTAGAAGCCAGAGAAGGACCAAGGACCGGGTAGGCCCGTTACTCAATGCGGGGGGGGGGGGACAATAACAGAAAATGTGGAAATGGCAGAATTCTGGGCTCTGGGGGCATGGGAGGGGAAAAAGTGGAGCTTTTGAAGTCACAGAAGGAAAAAGTGGTGGTTTGGGGTGGTCACAGGTGAAAGATGATTTAATAGATAGTAAGGCCAGAAGAGACCATTTTGGTCAATGCTTGGAACTTCTGGTCTGGTCAGTACTTTCCAGGATCAAAAGCAGCTTTCGCTGATGCTCTGATATCGCTCTGACAATTTCTCATGGGTCTAGGAAATTGACAGCTGCTTTTGTTCACGACTGGAGCTCATCAGTCCTTTTGTAGTGTATCAGGCTGCTTTCTGCTGTAATTTGCTCTCACTTGTTCACTCTTGGGGCTCTAATTCTGTTTACTCCCAGCCCCATGCTTTCTCTGATTGCATATGCCGGTGTCCTCCTGCTGCCGCTGCTTTTGCTTCCTTGTTTTTTTAACTACTCTGTTCTGATACCAAGGCCTTTCCCAATGGATACTCAGAGAGAAGTTGGAGCTAGATAGCTAAGGACTTGCCCTGACTCCCATAGAGGCGGTGGGTAGAGAGAACATGCAGTTCTGCCACCTACGCTGTCACTGGCGCTTGGGAAAGCAGAGTCCCTCTACGTGGGATGCTGCATTCGCCTAGGGCCAGATTCTGCTGTTCTTAGTACCTTCCTCGGCATGTTGCCCAGGGTCGGCTCCAGGCACCAGTGCAGCAAGCTGGTGCTTGGGGCAGCCCATGGAAGGGGGCGGCACGTCCGGGTCTTCGGCGGCAATTCGGCAGCGGGTCCCTCGGCCACCGAAGAATGAAGCGGCGCGGGAGAGCAGCCGCCGAAGTGCTGCCGATGCCGGCTTTTTTTTTTTTTTTTTTCTCTTCGCCGCTTGGGGCGGCAAAAAAGCTGGAGCCAGCCCTGATGTTGCCCCCTTCCTTTCATGGAGTAAGGTATCACTCAGTGTGAGGAAGGCTGGCAGAATCAGGCCCTGAAACCAGGGGTGGCTCTATGTTTTTTGCCGCCCCAAGTACGGCACTCAGGCGGCCTTCGGCGGCATGCCTGCGGGCGGTCCGCTGGTCACGCGGATTCGGCGGAGTTTCTGCGGGTGATCTGCCAGTCCCGTGCCTTCCCATGCCGCTGAAGGCAGCCTGACTGCTGCCCTCACGGAGACTGGCAGGCCGCCCCCCGTGGCTTGCCGCCCTAGGCATGTGCTCGCTGCGCTGCTGCCTGAAACAGTGAAACCAAACAAAGCACAGATTTTTAACTCCCCACGCCGGGGGCTGATTTGATGCTGGGCCATCCTAGCCATTAGGAAAGCCGAGATCAGGGTTTCCTGCCACCTCCTGGAGTGCTGATGCCACTCAAAGTGCCGAGGAGATGTGCCCCAGGGACAGAGAGAGGCTTTCAGGAGGTTCGTTTCCATGAGTTTACTTCTGAATCTTGGGAAGTTCAAGTGATCCTGAAATTCACAGCAACGCATTCTCCAACCCCCCGGATGCCTACACGGGCCCCAGCCTCGTGCTAAAAGCTTTCTGAAACGCGAACGCTTTGGTGATGCAAACGAGACATGACAGGAAGATGGGAAACCTTGCTGTCTCTCTGCCGCTTTCTTCCTGACAACTCCAAAGGGCTGACTTCTGTTTCTAAGGAGCCTCTTTGGTCAGCTGCTTCCAGGGCTGCACACAACATGTATTATTGATAAGAGCGCGTGGGAGCTATGCACAGATTCCTGATGTGGATGGGAGCTTGTATTCTTCTGCCTGAGACTTGTGAGATTAAACAAATGTTAATCTCCTGTGCTTCTTGGATTTAATGTTTCCATTAAATCTTTGAGGAGAAAGTAGACTAGAATCTCAGGGCATTTGAACTAGGCTGCTAGCTACGGAGGTACTTGGCATTGGGAAAGCTTGTGCGTGACCCTCCATGCCTCGGCACAGTGGGGAGGGAAGCGCAAGGAGCTAGACACGCTCCGCTGAGTGCAATGACCATGTTTCTGCCAGCGCTAGCCTCTCCAAAGCGGGCAGGGATGGGGGAGTGGAGAAAGGAGAAGATCCCTCCCCATCTTCCAGGGCAGTGCAGCTGCCGAGAACTCTGGAGCCGTTCCAGGCATGGTGTTACTGCTGGGGGAGCGTGTCTGGGATACTGTATCACCTTCGCGGGGTGCGTGTGCTTTGAAAGGAGGGTCCTTGCCTCGTGTTGGGTAACGTGCCGATGCAGAGCAGAGCCCTGCCTTGAGAACTACACCGCACTGAGGAAATGCAGCACCTGGCCTCCTCTTTGCTCTCTCTGCAGGGGGAGCACAGTTGGGGGATGCCATCTGTTCACCCCCAGTCCCCCGCCCTGTCTCACAGCCGCACGGCCTTAGGGCGTTGTTCCTCCCACCCCGTCGATGGCTGCAGAGGCAGGTGCAGAAGGGCTGTTACCTGTCAGTGCATGGGCCAGGTTTGACTCTGCCAGGACGAGGGGCCCTGGGCGACATTGGGGGCAAGGTGGCGCCGTACCACCCTGGGAGAGCAATCAAAGGATTCTTCCTGTGACAGGCACAATTCCCCTGGGGCATGGGGGAGGGCAACAGCTCTTGCACCCTGCATCTGGCATGCAGGCTGGGCAGAGCCCTGGCTCCTCCCTGCTTTTACCTGCCCTCTTTGGCATGCCGTGTGCCCCATGGGCAGTAACTAGCCAGCCCCGCCTGGGCCCTCCTGAAGGCAGCTCTGCCGTGCTGCCGGTGCCATGCACAGGCTGTGCCAGCGGAGGCTCCTGCTCCAGCCCCACACCCTGTCCCAGGTGCCCCACCCCGCAGGCCACCAGGGAAAGGGATGTTTAGGACCCGTAAAGCCAGGCCATGGGGAGTTCCCCCAGCGTAGAGGCTTACCTGGCTGGCATGTCGGAGGACTTTGAAGGAGGAGAATGAGGTAGTTTTGCAGATGTTGGTGGGGAGCTCCTCCCAGATGTGTTTATGGGGGCAGCATTGGAGAAAGCGTAACCGTGCTGGTTTGAAAGTGGACAGCGGAGGCTGGTATGGAGCGGAGATGAGCGTCAGCAGCTCGAAA
Source organism: Platysternon megacephalum (assembly GCA_003942145.1). Classification (NCBI taxonomy): domain Eukaryota; kingdom Metazoa; phylum Chordata; order Testudines; family Platysternidae; genus Platysternon; species Platysternon megacephalum. The sequence goes on along the minus strand of QXTE01000125.1, from coordinate 4,519,027 downwards.
GCGAAGGAGAGACGATCGGTAAGGTGGGGATTGACTACGGAATGCCGTGAAAGTGGAGACAAGACCTGCAACTAGCAACATGGAGTTGTCGTCTTATCTGTGTGAGAGAGAGAGAGCGGGAGAGAGAGCACAAATGAGAAGATCAGACTGGGTACAAAGACATGGGTGACAGCTGCTGACCAAACGCTGCACCCTGTGTATCCTTCCTGAGTTGCACTGGGTGCGAGTCCAATGCAGAATTTGGCCCTCTGTTTTATACCTGGTGGTGGAAGCATTGTCATAATGTTCCGCCTCACAGAGAGAGAGGAAATAAGGAAGGCAGGTTATGTAGATTCTTGATGTGGTATTGAGGGGTTGAGTCAGTTTCTGATCTCAATGCGGGTATAAATCTGGAGTAGCTCCACTGAAGTCCGTGAAGCCAGATAACTGAGATCAATGAATTTACCCTGGCGTGACTGAGATCATAATCTGCCCCATTGTTTGTGTCACAGTTTGTCTGCACCTCTGAAGCACTCACTGTAAAAACCAATTTCCCATAGTGGGGAGTTAGAATCTGAACTTTTGGGGCTTTGTTGTAGTATTCAGCATGTATGTGGTGATCTTAAAGAGACAGTGCATGTTTTGGAGATTCCATTACATAATCATTCCTCATTGCGTATTTTGAGATCATGCTATGACATAATAATACGTTGCTCTTGTAACAATTGTCTTTCATAGATCTCAAAGTGGAAGGTAAGAATTAATATCCCCATTTCACAGAGCAGGAAACTGAGGCATGGAGGAAGGAGATGACTTGCTCCAAGTTGCACAACTGTTCAGTGGCAGCACTGGCAATAGAATCCAGATCTCCTGAGCCTCCTCCTGTGAGCCAGTCACTGGATCGCTCTGGCTACTTTTCTATTTCTTTTCAGCTTCCCCTTTGGCAATGTTCTGAAATTGTCAGCATGATTCCAAGTGTGAATCTGACAAACATTTTATTCTGTAACAAGCTTTGGGAGATGGGTTCTTAATGTATTTTCATTTTTTTTAAATTGCAAGCTGTACCTCCAGGAGTTGCTTGCAAATAATTTGTTTTTTAAGTAGATGACAATTTGGAAGGATTGTAAGAGAATGACTTTTGCACCGTAGTAGCCCCTTCCTTTTTCATGTGCTCTCTGTATCTGTGTCACTGCCTCACAAGGGTAGTTCTAATAGGATTTCACATTTAGAAAAACCAATAACATAACAATAAGTCTCCGGTTTGAAGTATTATATAGAATTAAGTTCGTTACAACATCAATAGACCAAATTCTGCTCCCTGTTCTGTTATGAAGCCATTGGAGTAACCTCAGAGTGCAACTGAGAAGAGAATCTGGCTCCGCGCTTTCGCTTAGCAGAAAGGCCAAAAGCTGGGTATGGAGACCGAGTTACCCTTTGGAGGTGGTCTCTGAGTCTGAAAGGTGTAATTGGAGGGAAGGGGGTGCTGGCTCTGCCAACCTGCTGCTCTTCACAAGCACCACATTCACTTAAAAATGATGGCTAAGATTTGCAAAGCTGCCTGATTTGAAATGAGTGGGAGCTCTGTGTCCACATTGCTTGGGAAGCTTTGAGCATTGAACACTGTTGTCTTTAGCCTAATTCACCAAAATAACATCCTGCAATAAGTCCAACGTAACCTCTCTGCATACAGCCGAGTTCGGATTGGGCAGCTCTTTGGGATCTCTCTTTGCTGTACAGGTAGAGACTGATTGCGGTGTCACATTTAACATGGACCATCCTCCCATTCTTCTTCAGTAAGCTCATTGCAAGCATCTGTTATCAAGGTTTTGCCCTGAACTACAATAAATGTCTTTCTGTAAATACCTCCATGGCGATGCAGGCTAATATTTCAGTGGGAGGTCTGGGCGGGGCACTCTGTCTCCTTGTTTCCATATGCCTGTCTGTATCCATGTGTTGTCTTGTATTTAGAATGTAAGTTCTTTGGGGCAGAGACTGCCTTTTTGTTCTAGCTTTGTGCAGGTACTAGCTCAACAGGTTCCTGGACCATGGGTGGGGTTCCGAGGCACTACGGTAATACAAATAATAATTAATAATGCCTCCCTCCACCAAAGGAGCTTTGGGGTTCCTAAATTTTGGACACCTAAATCCCTATATATGTACCTAGGGTCAGTCACTGATTTCCGACGGTGCTGGGTACCTGCAGCTCCCTGTGTTTTTGGAGGGATTTTCAGATGCTCAGTACCTCTGAAATTCAAGCCACTTCTATTTAGGGGCCTAAATAGAGATTTAAAATCTTACCTTTGGGTACTTAGGTGTGCACGCGTTGGCCTAAACTTCCCAACATCAATGTGAAGAGTCCCATTGGCTTGGATTTTCAGAGGATCCTTGGGGAGTTAGGAACTAAGGGTAAAAATGTCCAACACTCCCTTCAGGTGCTTTGGAAATTCCATCCAACAGGATTGAGTATTGGAAAGCCAGTGGGAGGCAAGCTCCTAACTCACCTAGGCACTTCTGGAAATGGTACTCTTAAATACCATTGAAATCCAATAGGAGTTGGGCGCCTACCTTTGCTCCCTTTGGCTGCTTTGAAAATGGAAGCCATTGTCTCCCACAGAGAGCTGAAAGGGCCTGCCCATGGTGATATGGCTGGGCTGTGGCGATGCCGGGTATAATGGAATGACTGCAGCTTTACCCACAGATTATCTGTCCATGAGAGCTGGATACAGGGACTGGATAAACTTGTATATCTCCCCAAAGGTCCTGCCAGGCGTACTGCAGCATGCACACCAGGGGAGATTAGGATGCATTGTGTTCCTCTTAAGTTTTACTTCGCTTCTTTGCTTTATGGCAGTAGTCATCAGTCATACGTCCTGATAACGAGGTGTATTCTTTCTTCAGCAAACATCAGCTTTAATTGTAAAATACTTTACTAATATAATAATATATGGAGATAAACCTATCTCATAGAACTGGAAGGGACCCCGAAAGGTCATCAAGTCCAGCCCCCTGCCTTCACTAGCAGGACCAAGTACTGATTTTGCCCCAGATCCCTAAGTGGCCCCTTCAAGGATTGAACTCACAACCCTGGGTTTAGCAGGCCAATGCTCAAACCACTGAGCTTGATTAAGAACTTTTGCCTAGGCAGGGCTGTCTGGTTTTGAACATGTGCTATAACGTCATACGGGGGAATTCATAACTCTACACCTAATGTTGCTACACACAGTTCACCACTATATTATTGACCGAGTTCTTCATTTTCAAATGATACCTCACAAGGCATATTTTGTGCAAAGATTATTACAATAGTGTGTAGGGTGTGAATACACAGATCCTTTCGGTCAAACTGTAGAACCCATCTGTCTATCACTTTAACATACCCCTTTTTAAACTATCTGTCTGTCTGTCTCTCTAATCTTTCCAAGCATTCATTGACTGTGGCTGTCAGCCAGGAAAATACCAGCATTTTATAACTCAATGTGCCTAAGAATTTGATCATCCAAATAAAATCTGTTAGTGCCAGATCATGTGATGCAATGGATGCTAGTACATGACCAAGGGCTTGTCTACGTCACCGCACAGGGTCGATCTAAGATACGCAACTTCAGCTACATGAATAGCGTAGCTGAAGTCGACTACTTAGATCTACTTACCGCGGTGCCTTCACTGCTCTCCTGTCGACTCCGCTTGCACTTCTCGTTCTGGTGGAGTACCGGAGTCGACGGGAGAGCGCTCAGCGGTTGATTTATTGCGTCTATACTAGACGCGATAAATCGACCCCCGCTGGATCGATCACTGCCCGCCAATCCAGTGGGTAGTGTAGACAAGCCCCAAGTATAGAACATTCCTTGTACAGAAGCCTCTCCTGCTTTCCCACTCCACTCGTACAGGGGTAGCTGTTAGAAATGAATGTCCCTGTTGCCTGTAATCTCAGATTTCCCTCTGAAAAGTTTGGGGGGGAAAGAAGAATGCCTTAGTAGGCTGAACTGTCAGATGTGTGGCAGATATTGAAAGTCAAATCCACATTTGCCTGGACAAAGAGGAATTGACATGCACAAAACGGACACTTGCACACCTTAAGAGTCCATTTGCATGCAGGATGGGTAAATTGTAATGCTCCAGAGGTATTGTAACTATAAAAATGTGGAGGGCACAAATTGGATTTTCATGTTTGAAAAAGTGGCCCTAGATGATGATCTCATTTAGTTAGATAAATGGATCCATCAGCTTAATACATAAACAATCACCCAACTCCAATATGTACATCATAAAAGCAAAATAAGGAAAGGGAATTATCTCACCACATAGGGAGATTACCTACAAATCCATAAATAATTTGCAGTGAGTATTTCCTCTTCTACAGTAGTTTCTGGTTTGGATTGAAATGAAATGGCTCCTTTTTTCATTAGGCGTTTGTGGAAACAATAATCAACAAACCTCCTATTTTGGAAGCCTTTCTGACATCTAGGTAATAAAAATCAATGAACAGTTCTTTAGCGTACACCTGTGAAGTCAGCAGAAAACAGCTGTCTGGATTACATAGGACAATTGAGTTAACCCAGCCTTTAGATGGCAGTGAAAAGAACAACAAAAAAGAAACGTTTCTGGATGTTTTCAATGTTCAGCAACTCAGTAACTGTGCTATGTTCCACTTCAGTGATTGGGAATAAACACTCCCAAGGCAAGGCCACCACTAATATCTGATTTGTGTATGAATTTATAGAACGGGCACGTCTCTTTGGGCATACAACATATTGGGGGAAACTGCCAAAGGCACAAATGAGAATTTGGCACCCAACTCCCTTTGACTTTCCATGGTTCCCTAGGGGTCTTTGAAAATCTTCTGTATTGACATCTATCTATCTATCTATCTATCTATCTATCTATCTATCTATCTATCTATCTATCTATCTATCTATGGTATTTCTAGGACATCCATCAGAATAGTGCTGGGGAATCTGCGGCCCTCCAAGGGATACCAAGAAAATGTATCCAGGATAAATGTGATTAGACTGACCCATGTTGCAGTGTATTAAGTACAGGTCTGTCTCATCTTACACTGGGGTTACGTTCCGCGGTCAGCGCCTAAAGCGAAAACTGCGTATAGTCAAAATTACATTGAGTGTACTGGTGGGCAGAATCGCCCGCACTACAGAAACAGTATTTAAATTGCAACAGAGAGTCCTGTGGCACTTTTAAGACTAACAGATGTATTGGAGCATAAGCTTTCGTGGGTGAATACCCACTTCGTCAGACGCGTCAGGACGAAGGTGCCACAGGACTCTCTGTTGCTTTTTACAGATCCAGACTAACACAGCTACCCCTCCGAGTATTTAAATTGTTATTTTTCTCTTTTTTTGTTTTTTTTTCTTGTTTTTGCCGACAGCGTAAAGCTGAAATCGCACATGTTAAATGTGCCTAAGATGCGACAGACCTGTACAAGCTTTTGGGTCAGAAGGTCTCTTTGCCAAACTTGGCCAGATCAGTTTTTTCTCAGAGCAGTGTGTTTATCAAGTGAACTGTCTTGACCAGGACTGTATTTTTTGCATTAATCCTATATGGAGAGAGGTTCATATTGAATGTGAGTGACAGGATGTACATGGTAGTATTTGGGTAGGTTCCTGAAAAGTGTTTGATGTGATGTAGCAGAGTGGAGCAAATAGGAGAGTAAATAGATTCATGCACAGAGAGAACTGAGGCAGGCTCCAGTCTGAATGAAAGCACCACAAAAGATAGAGAGAAGAGAAGAGTTCCTTACAGCTGATCACTGCTGAGAGTCCCCGAGGAAGGTGAACCTGCATTCCCAACATCCATTTCCCAAAGAAAGAATCCGTTCCACCCCCAAATAACCAATTGTGTGTGTGACCTGGGGCCTGTGTCAGTTTAGAATCTGATTCCATGCGATTCTGCTGATGACTGAGTGTGGAATTTTGTCTCCTCTATTCTACCACAATAGATTAAAAGACATACCTACTCTCAGGAGATTTGTAAATGTAAGGCCTGGTGTAACTCATGCTGAAGTCAAGTGGAGTTGTTCAAGGTTATGTAGAGTTGTAGGTGCGGGGTGTTCTTAGGGGTAGAGTTCTACTGAAAAGCAAGAGAGAATTTGCACCTTACTGGGCTAGCGTAATATCTAGGCAAGCTGTGCAATGCATTTTGTTTTCATACAGCTGAACATATATTCCAGCAGCTTAAAAATCCCCCTGGCCATACAGGAAGGGAGGGGGCTTTCACAGGGACTCGCTGGTATTCAGTAGAATTCACCTTGCCAGGTAGGAGGAATTATAATGCTCAAAAGGCTGTCATAACTGACAGATGAGTTTAAAAAATGCTATTGAACGGCTGCTTTTCAAGATTTGTCGTGGGTTTAAGAGGTTCTGAGAGTCCACAAGTTACTTCCTGAGCATTAAAAATAACCTTACGGTTCATCCCTCAGAGGCTTTGCTGTGGCACTTACACCATACCCAGCTGAGCCTCACAGGCATGAATGGATTTATCCTCCAGACACTCCTGGGAGGAAGAGGAGGAGGATTATCACCATTCTACAGATGGGGAACTGAGACACAGAGAGACATGCCCAAGGTCATACCGGAAGTCGGTAGCACATCTGGGAATCAAATAGAACTGGTCTACAGAGCTCTAATCCTAGTCTCCTGTCTCAGCCCCCAGACCAGACCTCTCTTCCTCTTTTTAGTATTGCTTTAATGTCTTTTCCCCCCTTTTCAATTCAATCAAAGTCCAAAAAGGTCTGTTTGCTGAGGTCATGAGCAAGCATGACTGTCGGCCTGAAAACTTTTGGTAAACCTCCGTGATACAGCTGGCTTCTCCATAGGGAACCGAAGGTGAAAAAGCTTGTTCCTTTCCTCACCAGTCGTGCTGTCTTTCATGAGCACTACTGAAGAGTAAAAGCAATAAAACAGAATCTGTTCAGCATGAAATTCTTCTCTATCATCGGGAACTAGTGACTGTAGGGTTTTTTCCATCTCCCTTATTATACAGAGCTGTGCAGGGAATCATAAGTGTTACCGAATTCCCAGGGAATGACTAGTCAGGAGTCTGAGCTCGCATCACCGTTGGTCTGAAGTAAACCCTTCTGAAATCAATGGGCTTACGCTGATCTCACTGAGAGCAGAGTCAGGTCAAGGGTGTTCCGGTCATAGGTTATTGCTCCACCCCCCCCATCCTCACCCCATCAATGTATCCGAATAGTTTAATAATTCATCCACTCTCCCCCACCCTCTAAAAGGTGAGTCTTGTGTCTTTGGCTAAGTAGAACGATGAGGAACAAATGCCAAACACGCTGACATTTTACTCGTTTGGAAGTGCAGCTGAGAGACACAGGAGGCGGGAGTGGGGTCGATAGACTATAGTATCTGCACAGCAACCAATGTTACACGGTGAGTGTTTGAAATGCAACGCCCAGAAAAAACTGGATCATCCAAATTCTGTCTCTCATTCCTACCTGGGACTTGCATATATTGCCCAGGCTTTCTACAAAGGTTGAAAAGATGAGTAGGCAGTACAGCTGCATGAATTGTTCATAACAGAGGATTTAATCAACAGATGTTGACTCTTCCATTGCAAATTGCCTCAGATTTATGTGCTATTCAGAATTATTACTGAATTAATACTGTTATTATCTGTGAATAATTCTAGGTCTGTAGCTCTCTTGCAGTTTGTTGCAAGGGTTTGATATTAAAAATTCAAGCTGCTTTGACTGGACATGAAAGTCACGTGGTATATTTTTGTTCTTCAGGTGGATGAATGTAACTCAGAATCAGGTGTCCAGCACAAAATCTTGTGAATACAAAGTCAGTGTTTGTTAGTATATTCCATTGATCTGCTCCAGAGAGGCAGTGTTCACTCCTGACTGAATCCCATAATGGAGCTCCCGGATGCTCTGCAGGTCTCTTGCAATCATTTACTGGGTCTTTGAGATCAGGTTAGTCTTCAGCTTTCATTTCAACACCAGACTTGTCAGTTGTGGTAACAGACCCAACAGTCACACTATCCAGTCTAATGGATTGTGGAATACCAGTAATGAGTGTTAATGTGTAGGAAGTTAATGAACTAAGTCAGATGGTTGTAGATTTCAATCTAAAAAATTGGACTCCAAGGGCATTTCCATCACATGCAATTAATCCCAAATCTCAGCTCTTCACACCCTTTCTAGCAAAAGTACAGATTCTGTTACTATACAGTGTACGGCCACAATGGAAGCTAAGAGGCTTTCTAGGAATAGCAAGAAGATGTGATCATAAAAAAAACCAAACCCATATCAGTAGAGAAGGAAAGAGTATTTATGTAGCCAAGAGAAGTAGATGGGAACAGTAAGGACTGGTAGTTGGATACCTTGGATAGTTCTAAGGACAGGTAATTGGATACCATTAGATTCCTGGTCCGAAACGAGACCAGGACAATGCTTGAAAGTCATTGCCATCTCTTGCCTATTGTTTGGTGACCTTTGTGAAATGAGTTTGCAGTTCCAAGCAGGCAGGCACCCACGTCTTGGAAATCACCACTGCATTTTGGGAGCCAGGAGCAAAGCACTGCAATGAAGCAGTCTGTCTTTCCTGTCAGCAGGTCCCCGTAGGCCACTCTTGTTCCCTGGTGATACAGAGGACTTCAGGCACCAGAGCTATGATCCACTCCGTGCTTTTCATCAGCACTGGGGTTTCCCTTGCTTTTCAAAGCAAGTCAGCACGGAAAGAAATACAATTACAGTTTTTATTATGTAACTGTTTTCTCTCTCCAATTTTTTTTACCTTCCTCTTTAGATGAGGTCCTTCTGTTATGTGCCAGACAAAGGTGTCTCTCTATTTTACAGATGCTGCATTCTTTCTCTGTTTTCTGCTGTTATTGGTGGCTGTTTTCCCAGATACTTCCTATCACTAAATTTACTCTGGCCAATGGACATAAACTATGGAATGTGTTTAAATGGTTTTAATGTTAATGTGCTGCTAAGATGGGAGCCACTGAAACAAATACAATAGCGGGACCTGCTGAAATAAACTAGCACGTAAATAGGCTGGCAGTACATTTCTGAGCCATCTGCAAATGCCACTAAAGCTTACCGGGGAGGCCAGCAATCAGAGAGAGTGGGGAATTATCAGCCTTCAGAGTCTCAAAGCATACGGCCCTCTTTCTGCATTATGCTACATTAAAGCATTTTCCAGTCTAGCATCAGCATTTAGGTGATAAAAGAGGGAGGTATAGCAGTTTTGATATAGAGCTCGGATACAGAGCTGCCCCCATTAACACTCGGAAAGCCATATCTGTTTTGGAAGGAACAATCTCCTTACCATCAAAACCAGATTCCATTAAGCCAGCGTGTAGCCTGTTTATATTCATTATCAGTGTTTTGGTTTTTTTTCTTTAATTCCGTAACCTTCCTATTTTCCAATGGGTAAGACAAGACAAGATAGAGAAGGTTTTGACTGAAGTGGATGGAACAGAAGAGAAGCTCTGGCTTGGGGAAAAGTGGGTGGTTCGGAGGATTGATGATGGGATATAAAGCCTTTCACTTTCATTTGCCAAATTCTGCTCTGTAGAGACGACCCGTACCTGCCGATAATGGGGGGAGAGGGGCAGTGGCTTCAGAAGATGTTACTGAGCATGCTCAGTACAAGCCAAGCAGCGAATCTGGGAGGGCACATGACCCTGCGTACCCCCCCCCACGACCCCTGATGCGTCGCCTCTGCTGCTCTGTCCAAACCTCATGCAATCCCACTGACATTACTGAGCCACTAAATGTCCCTAGGCCACTGGTTGATATCCAGGCCATGGTGGGGGTGATTGGTGAAAAGTGAGTTTCTAGTACACAGGTGTGCACATCACAAATACCACGAGAGCGATGGTCAATCGAAGCAGACTAGACGAACACTGAATGGGCCTTAGAGACTGAACGCCCATGGCTGGGGTCTTGGTGGCAGGGAACAGTGTGTGAATGGAAAGCTTCTGTCTGACAAGTGTTGTACATGGGCTGTGGGTAAATACAGATCTTTGTTGTCCATCCAGCATCTTCCAACAGCATTAAAATACCTGCAATCCTTGTGTTAAGGATTTTCAATAAAAGTACGTTCATGATGTGTCCCCACTCCAGTTGCTTCCTTTACTGCACGTCCGCCCTACGCTGAGACGTTTCAGAAGCTCTGATGATCCTGCAATCATCTGTAATAAAAATGTTGCCACTTAATTTGCACTCAATTTCAAAATGAGACGATGATGTTGCAACTGATCTGCCTTTAAAGGGAGCTCTTTGGCAGCTACTGCTCAAACAGAATCGAGTGAAATTGTCCTGTTCAGCTCAGAATCCACAGCGTTAATTAACAGGTCTTCAGAAACAGTCCAAGAGTTTCAGTTAGAAGTCAGGTTTATTTGCACCCATCCTTGGGGTGCTAGTCACTTGCCATCCAGTCTGTGTCTTGCTCTGGTCACTGAGCACATCAGAGGCAGTGGTTATTGCAAGGGCAATACTGGCTTCACCGTTCTTTGTTTCTGTGCTTTTGTTTCCCCCATCACCCAAGTTTTCCCGGCAGTGATGTTTATGGCTATTACAAGTTTGACATTTCCATGATTATGTGTTTAGCCAGCAGAGTATAAAAAGGACTGAACACTGTCTAGGTGGGATGTCCCAGAGCATGTTCCCATAGGCAGCAGAGTTTGAACATTGGCTTCAGTGGGGAAAGTAAAGCTTCGTGGGTAAAACTCCTTCACACACATTTGATCCAGTTGCTCCAAGCCACATTCCTATAGCACAAGAGGTGCCTGGGTTAAGTTCAGCAATTACATTCTACAGCAGAAGGTCGTCTTAATAATATATCTTGAGCCCAGTAAATCCCATTTATGAATAGGAGATTGGGGGGAATGCAGGGAAGGGCAACAGAAATGAATATGGGGCTGGAGGTTTGACTTAGAGAGGAAAGAGAACGAAAGAGGTTGAGTTTAGACAAAGCATCAGACTGAATGCGTAGTACACTCCATGAAAGTGGGACAACTCCATGAAATGTGCACGTCTGTCTCCATGCCCCACTCCATCTCAACTCTGGAAAGTCCCACAAACCCCTACCCTACAGACTCAACATGCTGACAAGACTGTACAACCTTGGTTTCCTCGAGTCTCCAAAATTGGCGTATGTCAGCCTGACACAGTTTGTGAGGTAGTTATGTCACTGAAGTCACCAAATAGGTTCCCTTGTACATGTGCCATTTGACCTGTCAGCCAGAGCCTCTTCCAACTTGATATCCTTGTGCTTTTCCTCCTTGCCTGTACTTTTGCTCCGTCTGATGGGGAAAATCCCTGTCTTCTCCAGATGATAACAGGAGATGCAGGAACTTCTCTTATCCAGGAGGAGTGTATTAATTAATAACCCCATTTCCAAATTAGCTATTAGTGAAGGTGCTTAAGTAGGGTGCCCTAAAGCCAACACGAGGCCCTTAACAGTCTTCTGTGGAAAATTATGTTAGTCTGATTTGAAGCAGAGACCTAGCACTAAGGAGAGCCTGCAGCAATCTTCCTTTCAACAAGGATTCTGGCATGGTTTCCATTCTAGTTTTGTTAGATGCCTTTGGTTCAGCTGATCACTACATCCCTTTAACCCACCTTGAACATCTGTTGGATTTTCCTGACCGTGCATTTTCCTGGTTTACCCTGTACTTTCCAGTGTTGCTAGATTATAGATCTGTTTCTTTCTTTTTTCCCCTTTTTAAATAAATGCACATCTGATCTCAGTACCAATTAACCAGGGAACGCCTCAGCCTTATGTCTTAGTCCTTGTGTTCTTCATCCTGCTTCCAGCTCTGTTGCGATGATGATCTATTGTTGTGTTGCCAGTGATACCTGGATTGCCCTGCTGTGAGCGTGCATGGACAGCAGTAGCCGTAGTATCTTCCGCACTCCTACACCACTATGACACGACGCTGTCTTTTGGGGATTTGGGTTGCAGTGCTTGCGGGAATGTAAAGAATAAATGGGGTTGTGTATCCTTTTTTCTTACTCCAGTTCTGTTTGTAATTTAAATATGCTTCCTGGTACCTGATCACTTTTGATGCAGACTGTGTCCAGCTCCAATAATGGACATGGAGCTAAAATTCTTAGAATCTCCCCCTCATGTGCAAATTCTCCCCCGGCGTGGATAGGAAAGCAGTTTGCCAACTAAACCCAGGCCATTTGGTCTGGTCGCTGCACCATTAATGCTTCCCTTCCTGAGACATGACTTTCAGATGCAGCAGACCTTTAGCAAGTGAGATATGGGTAACCCTGCAAAACGAGGTGAGATCAACATGCTTTGGGACTGGCCAGGAAAGAGCTTGTCCCAGCTTGCATGCAACAGATCAATGCACAATCATTCACTGTGAGTTTTAGATGTTTAACTGCCAATGTTGTGGACCTCGTTTCTTCATCTTTACTAAAAAGGATGGCAGGGCAGATTCTACTCTCACTTTACACCCCTGGAAACTGAGAGTTAGTCCACTGATGTCCCTGGAGTTACTCCAGATTTATAACTGGTGTGATGGATTCAGGGGTTTGTTATGGGGTCAGAAGAAGTGGGACGCTGAATTACTTCCATCTACAACAGGGGTAGGCAACCTATGGCACGTGTGCCGAAGGCGGCACATGAGCTGATTTTCAGTGGCACTCACACTGCCCAGGTCCTGGCCACCGGTCCGGGGGGCTCTGCATTTTAATTTAATTTTAAATGAAACTTCTTAAGCATTTTAAAAACCTTATTTATTTTACATACAACAATAGTTTAGTTATATATTATAGACTTATAGAAAGAGACCTTCTAAAAACGTTAAAATGTATTACTGGCACGCGAAACCTTAAATTAGAGTGAATAAATGAAGACTCGGCACAGCACTTCTGAAAGGTTGCCGACCCCTGATCTACAATTTAGGACTGAAGAGATGATGAAGGATGCCATGCTTGTCCCTCTGCCCGAGAGACCTTCCTCTATAGGGACAGGGTTCGTGGTGACGGTATCCCAGACTGACTTTTCTGAAGGGATGTGAGCTGGACATTCCTGTCGATAATTGGTCTGATCTAGCTTCCTGTTAGCAACCGGGGGGGGGGAGGGATAGCTCAGTGGTTTGAGCATTGGCCTGCTAAACCCAGGGTTGTGAGTTCAATCCTTGAGGGGGTCACTTAGGGATCTGGGGCAAAAATTGGTCCTGCTAGTGAAGGCAGGGGGCTGGACTCAATGACCCTTCAGGGTCCCTTCCAGCTCTAGGAGATAGGTATATCTCCAAATTAAAAAAAACAAACAAAAAAAAAAACCTGGCTTGACAGCCTGGTAGCCGTAGTACAGCAGGACCAATGCCCACAATAATGGGAAGGTTCTAGGTGCTGTGCTGTTTAATGGAGTTTTAATTGGAATGTAGGTGGGAAATTCCTCTCGTCTGCAGGAGCAAGTGGTGCTCAGAGTACATGCTATAGCAGAGTTTACAGATGAACTCTTCTGAAGACACAACCACAGATATGGAAATAAACCTGCATTAACAGGATCCAGCTGTAATTTAAAAAACAAAACAAAAATCCAACAATTCAGATTAAGTTCCATCACAAAAATGCATTTAGTTGTGTCAAAGTGCTATGAAACCCTGAGAGTCCTAGTCACATTTCCCCCACAAACAGCCCTTTTTATAGCAGTTTTAATAAAAAGGCCAGTTTTGATCAGATTTTTTCCCCATTCAATGGAAGTAATTTACGAATGGCATGAAGGAGACAGGGCAAAGTCAGTGCTGCTTGCAGGATGAACGGGGGGTGGGGTGGGGTGGGGGTTAAATGCACCTTGTAATATGTCTGGAGACATCCTGCAAACCTACAAAAGGAAGGGAACGATCAAAGCCAGGGCCCTGTGATCCAAGGTCACCAGGGCATGGACAGCATTGTGTCCTTTCTCTCTGTTCCCACCTCATGCCTCCCATTCATGCCCTCCAGTGGAGGGCAAGGAAAATTATTAGGGGGCTGGAGCACATGACTTACGAGGAGAGGCTGAGGGAACTGGGATTGTTTAGTCTGCAGAAGAGAAGAAGGAGGGGGGATTTGATAGCAGCCTTCAATTACCTGAAAGGGGGTTCCAAAGAGAATGGAGCTCGGCTGTTCTCAGTGGTACCAGGTGACAGAACAAGAAGCAATGGTCTCAAGTTGCAGTGGGGGAGGTCTAGGTTGGAGATTAGGAAAAACTATTTCACTAGGAGGGTGGTGAAGCACTGGAATGGGTTACCTAGGGAGGCGGTGGAATCTCCTTCCTTAGAGGTTTTTAAGGTCAGGCTTGACAAAGCCCTGGCTGGGCTGATTTAGTTGGGTTTGGTCCTGCTTTGACCAGGGGGTTGGACTAGATACCTCCTGAGGTCCATTCCAACCCTGAGATTCTCTGATTCTATGATCCCTCCCAGTTTGTAAAGGCTCATCAGACCGTAGCCAAGCTCTAGGGCCCTGTGTGTACAAAGCTCTTTGCTCAGTCAGAGGTAGGCGCTTGTTGGGGAGGGAGTGCTTGGGGGTTGGAGGGTGTTTGGAAATTGCACAGGCTGGAGCTTCTCCATTCACACGCTCTAGTGGCCTTTTAATTTTCCCCAGACCTACGTGCTGCGTCCTGTCTGCTGACATCTTTTCCGATCCTCTCGCTTTGCGTTGAACTCAACATTTTCCCTGCACGGGATTTTCTCTTCACCTGGGCCTCAGTGATTACATTCCGTGGTGCCAGAGCTACAGACACCAGTGATTTGCTGCACTATTTAAAGCGAAGATACTGAGTCTGTTTGGGTCGTCTTTTTTCCTTTCTTCTTTCTAATACCCACCAGGCGAGTTAATTGTGGAGGAATCCAGCCAGCAAAGGCAGTACACCGTAGAAAACATGACATTTGAGCACAGCTAGAAGTGTTCCTGCAAACCCAGCCACCACGCAGTGCAGAGAGAGATGTTCGCTAGGAAGGAATTGGGTGATAATGTCTCTGTTGCATCTGGAGGTGATTCCCTTACGATAGCCAGGGAGACGGAGGAGTGCAGCATGCTACTCACTGCATTTGTTTGATCCGGCAATAAGGAAGAGCAGCCGAGTCAGGGAGTTCCCTCAGAAGCAGAGAATGATGTTCTAACCCGGTGGGGTTGATTTTTAGTTATTTCTTTATTTATTTATTTATTGGTCACAGTTTTGGGTGTGACCCTATCCCAGCAGGGCTATAAGGACCTCACAGCTTTTCCCTTTCTCCTCTTGTGTGATTTAGACACCCGTTCACTTTTAATGGGACTTAAGGACATTTGAAAACGTTACCCTCTGTACTTGTCTTTTTGTGCCAAACTTTTCCTGTCATGCTCCCCCCACCCCCCGCCACACACACACACTTCCCAGTAATGGAATCTGTCTGGGCCGCCCCTCCATTACTGCACAGTTGGCTCAGGAGAGGGGTTTGAGCTGAAGGCGGAGCTGGGGGCAGAACTGAGTAAGGGGGAGGAGCGGGAGCTAGAGGCAGAGCTGGCCTGGGGGTGGAGAGAGACTGAGGCATGGGAAATTGCAGCACAAATGGCTAAAACTTGTCAAAGTGACAAGTAATTGAAAACAGGGGCTTATAATGGGACATGTTGGGCAACCTTAATAATAAGTGGTGCTCCCATCCCCACCTATAATAACACAATGGCTATCATAGAATTTGGAGTCACCAGCATAGCAGAATAAGGGAGCCTCATTCAATAAACAGGGGTTGAGAGGCAGCAAGAATAAAGCATTTGTGTTTTCAGTCTAGTACTGAACTGGCTCTCCCCCCCCCCCTTGAGATGAGAATTGTAAAGTGAAAAACGGCCCGTGCTGCATTCCCAGTAAAACCCTTCTTGGCAGTTCCAAGCAACACTCTCACCTCTTGCCCTTTAACAACACCCCCTCACACCCCCCCAGTTCCTATGCCCAAAGTTATCAGCTCACAGCTCACACGTGGAGAGGGATTTGTGGCAGTGCCTAATTGACTGAGCATCGTCCAATTTTCTAAAGTACACTTGCTGACAGCGCGGAATGTGTTTAGCCTGCCAACAAACACAACGGAGAAAGTCCCGAATCGCATTAGACCATTCATCAATTCAGCCTGAGGCCTATTTGGTGGAAATTCTGATTTCTCATGAGCATCCGCACCATTGCACAGTCAATCTATCCCCAGCAGGTTTTTCCCTGGCATCTCTCTCTCCGACAGAAGTATAATGGTTAGGTTAATACTGGAGCCTGCTTGTCATTTGAATCTATCTTTGCTGCATGGGCTGGAGAGAGGGAGAGAGCGAAGGAAATATTCCTGGGTGGTGGGTAGACTGACTTCATGTCTCCAAGTGCCTCCCCCTCTCCTGCTCAGTTGCTTGGCAGTTTGTTCTCACTGTTCTGAGTGTGTCCTGTGTGGGTAACAGTGACTCCACTAGAATTCAGTCTCAGTGTACTTACGGGGTAGAACTGAAAACATGGAGCCAGCAGTGCAGTCTGGCGTCGGTTGGCATAGCTCTGTTGAAGTCAGTGGAACACGCTGTTTTACAGCCGCTGAGGATTTGACACCTGACCTGTATGGGGAAGAGGTGGACTCAGTGCCTTGAAAAGTGCAGCTGTCTGCCCAAGAATTGAAGAAGGGTCTTCTGGGCGTCAGAAAATGACTGGCTTGCTGGATTAGTCAGTGTTGCATTGTGAGGTGGATATTGGAATGCTTCAGGGCTTAAGCCGGTCTCGAACTGTTAGGGACCAGGAGGACACCTCTGTGAAGGGCAGATTGCCCTCCATCAGCTGCTGCAGGGTTCTCACGCCTTCCTCTGAAGCATCTGCTACTGGCCACTGTCAGAGACAGGATCCGGGGCTAGGTGGACCTTGGATCTGATCCTGTCTGGCAATTCCTGTATCCTGCTGCATGCGTTCTGCCATCCCTGTTTTCACACACAAGGCCTGTGATCCCTCCCACTTGACCTTAGAATATTGGGACTTTCAATAAACGGATTCCTTAATGATACACCTCTGGGTATGTTCTCTCCCCACTGCCTCTCCCCTGCCCGACCCTTCACTCACAAAACTGAGGAGCAGTTCCCGTAGAAGCAATGTGTCAAGCTGCCAACACGAATGTTCTGCAAGTTACTTGAATAGTGCCTCTCTGTCCAGGCAGGCTTTGGGGGGCATGCAGATATTGAAAGTGACTTGTCACATTCGGCTTGTGATTTTCCCCACTCCATAGAGAACCAGTGAACCTTATTTCCAGACGTGATAACTCAGAGGAACATAAGGGAACATGCATGTGCTGTCTACGGACCGTGAGATGCATCCTGCTCACTTCACTGACAAAAGGGATAGTTGACCACGCCTTCCCACCCCTGCCGACTAGATCAGGGGTAGGCAACCTATGGCACGTGTGCCAAAGGCGGCACGCGAGCTGATTTTCAGTGGCACTCACACTGCCCGGGTCCTGGCCACCGGTCCGGGGGGCTCTGCATTTTAATTTAATTTTAAATGAAGCTTCTTAAACATTTTAAAAACCTTATTTACTTTACATACAACAATAGTTTAGTTATATATTACAGACTTATAGAAAGAGACCTTTTAAAAATGTTAAAATGTATTACTGGCACGCGAAACCTTAAATTAGAGTGAATAAATGAAGACTCGGCACACCACTTCTGAAAGGTTGCCGACCCCTGGACTAGATGGTCAGAAAGCCTGTGTGTGCTTGAGGATTTGGGGAGGCAATCAGTTTCCACAGTTGAGGGTTCTGCATAAGAACCTAAATAGATGACGAGCTAGCTAAAGGAGTCCGCTGTAGAAGTGGGTAAAGACCCCATTTTATCCATATATTGAGTTAATATAATCTTCACAGCCTTGTTCTTGAGAAGACAGATTTGAGCAGCCACCATTTTTCTGCATCCTCCCCTCTTTTTTTGTTCAGCATTAATCATGTGACCCTCACAGCTGTCTCCTTTAGAAAGGGGAAAAGGAAAAAAAAATTGGGTCGCATGAGAATGCTTTGTAAAAAGAAAAACACTCCCCAGTGGAAGACAGCGTGTGCGCGTGTTCTCGTGTGTTCTGCCTGTAACCATCGCAGAGCACACTGTTATTGCTGTTGAGGATGGATGAAAAGTGGCTTTGCCACCCTAGGATTGTCGGAGGAATGGAACCATGCAGTGGGCACAAGGAACGTGGCATCCCTAGAGCTGGCTGAAAAACAGGAGGTCATTTCCAGGAAAAATTTAGGGAAAAAAACTAAAAATTTTGTTTTGATTGAAATTTTTCATGGAATTTTGTGGTTTATTTTTATACTAAACAAAATGAAAATTATCAGTATTTTTAAAACCCACAAGTTTTTGGTTTTCCATTATTTGTTTTTTTCCCCCTTTATCTCCCTTTTTTTACCTTTATTTTCCCCTACTGGAAAGGGGAGAGGGAAGGGAAAACCCCTAAAAGCAAGCAAACAAAAAACTGGTGGTTGAAAACCAACAAATGCTTTCCTAGGGAGTCTTTGCCTCCCTCTCGTAATCCCAGCGCGTTGCCTTGGGGGTGCCCGGGCAGTGTCGGTGCCAGCTTGTCATCGCCCCCTGAATAAGAAGGATCCAGGCGATTCTCCCTTCGAGGTCACTGGGGCCAGTCCTGAGGGATGCACAGACACAGTGAGCTCTGCCCTGGCCTGACTCAGGTGAGGATGGTTGCCCTGGCACGGAAAGGGAAGCAGAACAGGAATCCTCAGCCCCTCCTGGTCAGGCTCCACTCAGCTGCCTGGCCCTTTGCAGACCCTGACCCCTCTCTCTCAGCTGTGCAGGGACCACTGCAGCCATAGGGGTCTGGGGCCCGGTGGGAATGGCCTGTGGAGGGTGTTGGGTTTGGCGAGCAGCTCATTGTTGTGCTGTGGGGGGAGGCGGTCGGCAACTGGAGGAGTTATGTGAGCCTCAGTTTCCCTCCCTGCACTGCTTCTGCACCCAAGGGGTCAGGGAATCTGCAGTCAGTGAGGCCTTTCGGAGCGATGGCTCCATCTTGGAGCTGCCAGCCCACTCTGCAGGCTGGCATGGGGGTCATGCGGTCAGCTGGGTACATCCTGCTCTCTGGACAGGAATGGAGCACTGCCGCCTCCCCCGCTGTCGTTCCCCGGGGCCAGGCATTGGAGAGCCGAGAGTCACTGACTCAGTCTCCCCGGATCTGCTCTGCGGCCGCTGCCGAGAGGTTCATGATTCGAGCCGGTCGGGAACTTTTTGACAAAATGACTTTTCATTGGAAAATGCTGATTCATTGAAACTGGAACTTTTCATGGGAAAGGGCCAGCTTCAGTGAATCTTTCCTCTGGAAGATTTCTCAGGCCCAGGATGGAACTTCTGGTCTGAAGGCAGGAGACCCCAGAATAGCCAGTTGCTCGGCATTTGGGGTACACACCTGGAATTAGGAGACCCAGGTTCAAGTCCCTGTAGAATCTCCCACATCCCAGGTGAGTGCTGTAACCACCAAACAATGGGGTCTCTGTTTTTTCTCAGAAGGACTGGGTTTGGTTTCAGTGCAGAAGAAAATATTTGAAGTCTTTAAAATTTTCACAGGACAGAAAAACTGTCTCGCCCTGTGCTGTTAGTGATGTGAGTAACTGAGCCACTGAGCTCTGGCGGAGCGCCGTGTCCAGGCCGTGCCAGGATCGGGATGTGGTCAACAGGAATCTTGGCTGAATTTGGACAGCAGAGCGAGGCCCCTAGTTTGTACCTTACTGTATCTTTAGCTCCTTCCTCTTTATCCCACTGGTCTAAGACAAGTCGATCCATTTCTTTGTAGGAGCAGGATCTCCAAGAATAACAAATACAAGGTTACAATGGAGTGAATTCCTGGGCATTTTGTGTGTGTTTTTTAACCCATATCTCCCCTTTGATTGCCTCTCAGTAATGGGGTTTTAAATGGGACCAGAATCTGACAGGATAGTCATTAACAAGATGGAAGAATAGAGGGTCTTTGATTCCTCCCTCAGGCAAACCCCGCTGCAATCTATTACAATGAAATCTGATGTCACCTTCATTTCCCTTCGCCATAGTTAAGGAAGTCTTGTTTTAATTTGGCTGAAGATTGCCCTGTAGGCTCTGAATCCTGTTATCCATATTTACACTTGTAATTCATTACCCTTTTACAAGTACAAGGGTGCAGTGTTTGCCAGGTTTGCATTAATGAACTTCATATCAGAATAAATCCTAATAGGATACACTAAAACCCCTTTCTCTTTGACTTTAATGCACTGGATCATACATTATTAACGCTGATTGTATCAGACTTTCATGCAGCGAGAAGTTTAACAATGCTTTGTATCAATATAGTAAAGCACACAACTAGAACAGTGGTTCTCAACAAGGGGTCCGGGGCCCCCTGGGGGGCCACAAGCAGGTTGCAGGGGATCCGCCAAGCAGGGCCAGCGTTAGCCGTGCAGGGGCCCAGGGCAGAAAGCTGAAGCCCCACTGCATGGGACTGAAGCCCGGGGCCCTGAGCCCTGCCACCCGAGGCTGAAGCCAAAGCCTGAGCAATGTAGCTTTGCGGGGGCCCTGGGCAATTGCCCTGCTTGCTACCCCCTAACGCCGGCCCTGGCTTTTATATGCAGAAAAACCATTGTGGCTCAGCTGGGCCGTGGAGTTTTTATAGCATGTTGGGGGAGGAGGGGCTCAGAAAGAAAACGGTTGAGAACATCTCAACTAGAATATAATACAGTGCCAGTGATATCGTCACTGGGGGGATAAATACAGTAGGGACTGCTTCTCCCTGCCTGGCACCTTGTATAGTTATTTAACGTGACTCTCATTTTGTAACACTTTAGACAAGTGTAAATGACCATACAGGGTGCAAGGCAGGGAAGAATTGGGCCTTAGTTGTTGCTATCTGCTGTTGGTATGTTGCATCGAAGAGGTGGCTGCATTTCAGTAATAGATGAAATGGTTCCTGTATGAATATTAGTAAGGCACTTTAGGATGAAAGAAACTGTACAAATGCAGCATATTAGTACTATTAGGTATATGTGCAATTTTGTAAGCATCTGAGAATTATGGCCAATTTGAATCTCACATGTACTGCTTCCCCCGTAGAAAGCTGATCTCAGAGTGCCTGTAGGTAGGAGTGGGTGTTTTATGGAGTCAGTCCACAGCTTTCATCTGAAATATTTTCCAGTCAGAAAATGGGTTTCATAAAAATACAAGTTTTCTGTGGGAAAATGTCGACTTTGACAAAATGCTTTGATTTTTCTGATGGGCTGAATCCAAACGAAAAGCGTTGCATGGAGTTGGCATGTCTGAACGTTCTGACCTGACTGAAAATAGCAACGTTTTCCTTTTCAATGCTGTCGATTCCACGTTTGAGGGGGAATTGTTTATTTCGTGTCAGTGTTCGATATTTTGCCTTTTTGTTCTGTTTCGGAATGGAAAGCAGCTTCGACGTTTTCCACAAAAGGAAACTTCCCTTTTTTTAGACAGTGCTGGCGATTCACTCCTCATCTCAGTGCAAGCAGTGGCTGAAAAGCATTAAGATCTGCCTTTGATGTGAGCATCTGCAGCTCCATGCTGTAGTATTATCCCAGGTGACAGTAGCGCTTGTTGTATATGGATCAAACCTTTGTTGTTTCCCGTAGCAGACTAGATGGTTGCAAAATATGGGCATCTTGCATTGGTCAGATATTGGAGCCGAAGGCAGTATTGCCAAAGTCACACCCATGTTGTGCAGGAACTGCCGGAGCAGTAAGTGCCTTACAGCAAAAAGGGTCAAACGGAGTAATGGGGAAAGCTGAAAAGGTTTTGTTCAGACACTTATGTCAGCCTCTGCCAGCTAAAAAATGGGGCTAGGAGACTAGCTTTTCCCACAATGTTTGGTTGATTCTGGGGTCCCATCCTGCACCTATTGAAATCGACAGCACAACTTCTGTTGATTTAGACGGGAGCAGGATCTGGTGCTTGCTGGAAGTGCTGAGGGACATGAAGACAGTGTGTATATATATATATATATATATATATATTTTTAAAGAAGAGTAACAACCAATTTGGTTCAGTTTCCATTTGGGGATGAGTGCAGGTTAGACTGGGTTCTCGGTCTGTCCCAACTGGTTCAAACCACTCCTGGTAAAATAGGGGAAATCCAGGGAACAACCATCCCCCTCACCCCATTTCCATGTCTCTTTAGTCTCTCCCCTTTCAGAGACTCAATCTATTTGCACAAGACAATAAAAGTCTGTACCGGTGAATGGGGAATTTTTAATGGCTGGGTTTATGTATAAAGAATTAGTCTCAAATCAATATTAGGCTGTCAGCAAGGAGAATTGGCTGGATGCTTTTACTGGGTTTTCATGTCAAGCAAATTAATGCTAGTTTAAGCAGCACAGTTTGGAGTACCCTTCGGGATTACTTTCCTCTTCCTTTCCGAGTAGCTTATCCTCATTTGTTCCGAGGCCGCTTTTTTGAAATGAAAGTTGTGTTTCTTCGAGTAGAAAGGCAACTTTTAATGCACTGGACTTTGTACCTGTGCAGCTGGAAACATCACCAGGGGATTAGCTGGATGTCTGAGAGGAGCAGGGCATGTGCGCTGAAAGCCTGGGGACCAGGCTCAGAAAGAACAGCCAAAAATTGGGTTGGCACTACATGAGCGGGGTCTTCTTCGCGTTGTAATTACTGCAAAGATATCTATGGGGGCAACAGTTACCTGCAGTAACGGTACTGAAGCCAACAGAACAGCTTCAGGTCTTCCCAACAGTGTCACAGCGAGAGCATCATTTGGCCCAGATTTCCATCCAGCTCAACATTTCAGAGACATACCAGCATGGAGGCTACATGCCATTTAATAAGACGTGTTTGGGTTTTTGAAAAGAGAATTGGGTAGATTTTTCTCTAATATTATGGTGGGTGCACAGGGGCAGATGCTCAGCTGGTGTCGCTCGGCGTCACTCCCTGGACATCGGGGGAGCAATATCGATTTCTATCCGATGAGAATCCGTCCGACACAGGCTGGGTTTTCCAAAGGAATAATGCTTGGCTATTTGCAGCAGGTTGGATTTTAATAGAGGAATGTTATTTCTAGAGTACGTCTACACAGCAGCTGGGAGGCGTAATTCCCAGCTCGCGTTGAGAGACGCGTGCTCAGAGATGCTGCCCATTCTGCTGCTGCAACACGGCTATTTTTAGCCTGCTAGCTCAAGCAGGTCTAGCATGTGTACATCTGCCTGAGCTGGGAGTTCCCTTCCCAGCCGCTGTGTAGACGTAAACAGAGAGAGAAAATATTGCAAAGTGGAGTGTTAATCCCAGGCCACACCCCCGACCCTACTGGCCACGCCCCATGTCACACGCCCACCCGTGCATGGCTACCCACCTTCCTTGTGCACAAGGAGCACTGGTGACAGTCTTGTGATGGATCCCTGCGTGCATGTACAGCTGTGGCTGGGGGGGAACGCCCTTCCCCGCCCCACCCGCAACGTAGAAAGAACCACAATTTGGTCCTTGAATGGGAAGTTCTTTGGAACAGAGACAATGGGCCTGGTTCTGATCCCGCTCAAAGCGGCTTTACACCAGTATCCCACCGCTGACTTCGGTTAGGGTTATTCCTGATTTGCACCAAGGTGGGGGAGAAGAGAAACTGGCCCTGTCTCCTTTCACTCTCTGTAAAGCATCACACGCACCAGTGGCCCTGTGCAAATGATGATACATAACTGTCATTTCCATATACCTCTCGACAGGCTTTCGACTGCTCCTGCTGGAGTTCCCTTGCTTGATGATAATGATTTAGCCTTTGGACCATCTTGTCAGCTTGCTCCCTCCCCACTGGACATTTTTCTGCTGTGGTACATGAGCCTCTGTAGTCAAATCCCCCTCCACATCACCTGGCGATACCTGGGGCATTTCTGCTTATGAGACTCCCACTCACCCACTAAACCCACTGTTCTCTTTAAAAACTAAATAAAGGAATAAAAACCCCACCCAACTCCCACCCTGCAGGATGCCATGGAAACCTGGCAGGGGAAGGAGTTCATTTACAACATTAAAAAAAAATAAAAAATCAATGACTTTGAATGAATAGCAGAAACGGATCCATGGGGGTCTGAGAGCTGGGCTCCAGCCACAGATTCTGGATCTGGATTTCATACATTCCGGAGGTCGGGGCATTCAGGGTATGCAACATGGCGCAGATATTATGAGCTTTTATGTAAAGGTGCAGTGTAGAGGATGGGGACATGCTCCCTCTGCATACCTACAATGCCTCCTGGTAGGGGCACTCTTCTAAGCTCCACCCACAAAATAAACTCCACCCACACCTCTCAGAACTATTGTTCAGAGAGTTCACACCTCTCTGAGCTATTGTTTCAAGCTTTCTGCAATTCAAGCAGATGTCACACCATGCATGCTTTCAAGGTATTCTTTCCAGCCATAATGGCTAGGTACTTTCTTTAAAAAAAGAAAGAAAGAAAGAAAGAGAAAGAAAAGAAAACAAAGCTAAGGTTCAGGAGAACATGTAAGCAGCTTGAGAGCGATGGCAGTACGCTGGACTGCTATTTACTGGCCCAGTCCAACCCTGGTTCCCAAGGAAGTGTTGTGTCTTTGCACTGCTTCCCACCTTTGGCTACCCTGTAATGATAGGAGCAGATATGCCAAACCTGTGGAAAAAAACTTAGAAATTGGGCTTGGTTTTGGCTTGTGAGTTGCTTGTTGGCTAGTTTTGGGCTTGTTGCTTGTGGCTTGTTGTAGCTTGTTCCTTCTTTTATTTTTGATCGGCTCCCGGCAAGGGGGGGCAAGCAGGGGCAACGGGGAGAGAGTCGGGTGCACAGTGGGCTCCATTCCAACCCTGAGTGCACGCCGGGGGGATTTAGTCACATAGAGTGTTGGGGTTCTTAGGGATTGGCTTGTTTTGGCCTTGTTTTGAAATGGGATTAGCTTGATTTTTGGCTTTTTGTGAAAGTCGGGGTGCTTATTTCTGCATGAAAGTTGGCAACTGTGGATAGGAGCTGCCTGCAAAATTTGGGTCTGGATCCAGATTTCAAACTCCCCAAAATGCAGGAGCACTTGGGTCCCAGATTTTGGTTTGGTGCATTATAAAGTTAGGGCCCCATTATAAAATTCAGACGTCAATCATTTCAGACCCCTCTTAAATTCTGGGAATTCCAGATCTGAGCAGTGGATTCCTGCTTCTCTTGAGGGTGAAGAACGTTTCTGTTTTGATACTTTGTTGGTTGGTTTTAAATTGTACAAGTTTAAAGATGAAGATCCAAAAGCAGGACTTTTTTTTTCTTACAACATGAAGATATAATTTTAGTTGCCTGCCAAGGAGAACAGTTTCTTATTCTGCATTGATTTCTCTAGATACATATATAATAAAGCTGAGCAAAACAAAACATCTCTTTGCATGTGTGCTGAAGTCTGATTCATCGCTGACTTCAGCATTGTTCCTCCCTCTGCCAAGGGGCTAATGGTGCAGCCTTTGATCTTCACAGGAGCTGGTGTGGAAAAGACCTAAGAGGTGCAGATGTGGTCGCCCCATCTCAAAAAAGTTATATTGGACTTGGAAAAGGTTCATAATGGGCAACAAAAATGACTAGGGATATGGAACGGCTGCCATATGAGGAGAGATTAATAAGACTGGGACTTTTCAGCTTGGAAAAGAGACGACTAAGGAGGGATATGATAGAGGTCTATAAAATCATGAGTGGTGTGGAGAAAGTAAATAAGGAAGTGTTATTTACTCCTTCTCATAACACAAGAACTAGGGGTCACCAAATGAAATTAATAGGCAGCAGATTTAAAACAAAAGGAAGTATTTCTTCACACAACACACAGTCAACCCGTGGAACTCTTTGCCAGAGGATGTTGTGAAGGCCAAGACTATAACAGGGTTCAAAAAAGAACTAGATAAAGTTCATGGAGGATAGGTCCATCAATGGCTATTAGCCACAATGGGCAGGGATGGTGTCCCTAGCCTCTGTTTGCCAGGGGCTGGGAATGGGCAACAGGAGATGGATCACTTGATGATTACCTGTTCTGTTCATTCCCTCTGGGGCACCTGGCATTGGCCACTGTTGGAAGACAGGATACTGGGCTAGATGGATCTTTGGTCTGACCCAGTATGGCCGTTCTTATGTTAATATGTGTCTGCTCCCCCCATCCCTGTCTGTCTTCATCCAATGTAGGATTTTCTAGTCTCTTCTGTATCAAACTGTCTACTAGACTAGCTTGGAGGTTCTGCCTTTCTGATCTCTGTATTCGTGGTCTTTTCTAGAGCTCCTCCTGTCCTGTGGGAAATTCCAGTATTTCAACATTTATTTTTGTCCCAAACCACATGAAAAACCAAAATATCAAAACTTTTCTCAGCATGGAAAGTTCTGCAAAATTTCTGTTCTGACATGTTGAAATGATTTGTTTCTCCCCTATGGCTCAGTCAGAGGGAGTGTGGGGTTGCATCATGGGAGATGTAGTCCAGTGAGGGAACCTGGCCCAAAGTTGTGACTGGAAGCACGAGGCACCTGAAACACAGTACCCATGAGGCACCACAGTGGCTCAGGCAGACACAATTTTATGGCAACTTGACACAAAACAATATGTTTCGGTTCGATTTTCCATCAGGAAAGTTGACATTTTCCCATGGAAAAATTTGACTTTGCAGAAATCACATTTTCCATCAAAACTAAAAAAAAGTTTTGACTGAAAATTTCTGAATTGCTTCAGTCTTTTCTCACGTTATATGATAAAAACATTGACAGGCCCTTCCTCTACTGGATTTGTCCCAGTAAAGATATCTGTCTTACCTCCAAACCTCTTCCATTCATAAAAAAACTAATTCTCAAACTGTTACTTACAATGAATGGTACCTTACTCCATGAGTAGTTCCATTGATTTCCATGGCACTACTCACTGAGAATGGTCCTACTCAACATAAATATGGGTGGCAGAACTGGGCCTATAGTGAGCAACAAACTAATACCCTGAATTTTCTAACAGTTTGCTTAAAATATACTTTTCTGGGACAAAATGATGGTGGTGGTCTAGTTAGTTAAACCACTGCCAGTCTCCTACTGTTAAAATACCTAATAATGCCTAATACTTATATTGCACTGAAAGATCTCAAACTGCTTTATGAATCATGAATTAATTAAGGCTTAAAACACCCTGGGAGTTTAAGTGGAAATGATCATTGCATCCATTTTAAATGAAGCACCGAAAGGGTAGGTGACTTCCCCAGGCCACAGAGCGTCGGAGCTGGGAATAGGACTCAAAACTCTCAAATCCCTGGCCTCTGTTCTGCCTATGTAGTAGTCCACATTCCCTGCCAGTTGCCAACAGACCGGTAAATAGAGCATTAGAGCACCAGGAAATCTTAAATGCTTTGTGTTAACGCAACCGATTAGCTAGTGTTTCTTACAGATCATTGCTGGGTGAAAAAGCAAGGGGGGAAAGGAACCAAAAATAACCTTTGAAAAGGAAGTCTGAGTGTTTGTCTTCACATATAGCACTACAGTGGCGCAGCCGTAATGCCGATGGGAGAAGTTCTCCTGTCGTTAATCTACCTCCCCGAGCGGCGGTAGCTGTGTTGATGGGAGTAGCTGTCCTGCCAACCTAGCGCTGTCTACACAGGGGGTGCAGACCCGTATAACGGGGTCATCCAGGGGTGTGGATTTTTCACACCCTGAGCGACGTAGTTAGACTGATATAGGTCTGTAGTGCACATCTGGCCTGAGAGGAGGGGAAGTTCAGACTAGAATGGAAACATGGGGATAATAGTGATCAGTATGTTAAAATTAGGTGTGCAACAATTAGGAGCAGGGGGAAAAAAATCAACAGGCCTGATTCTCTCCTCACTTAGCCCCGTGTAAATCAGAGCACCTCCAATGAAGTAGGCTGCATTACATAAGTGCAAAACCAGCCTGGGTGAGAGGAGAAGCAGACTCGGTGACTTAGAAAAGCATGGATTCATAGATCATAAGGCCAGAAGGGCCCATGATTGCTACTGTGGGGTTCTTACACTTTCCTCTGGAGCAGCTGGTGCTGGCCAGTGCCAGAGACAAGACCCCAGGCGAGATGGAACACGTGTGTGATCCAGTCTGCCAGTTCCTATGTTCAATAAAGGAATTCGCATTTAAAAAAGAATCTGCAATTAGAGAAGAAAATCTGCCAGATTCTGTTCTGGTGTAAATTATACCCCGTTGAAGCCAAATGAAACCAGTGTAAGATCTAAATAAGGTCCCAATCTTATTGTCGGCACGTGCCCTCTTCAGACCATTGTGACATGAAAGAGACCTGAGGTCTGTGGCGTTCGGTGCATTATTATTGTTTTTTATACAGCGCCTGGAGACATTGTTTTGAAAAATAATGTCAGCAGAGCCTTTGTAAATATTTCTCAGTCCCGTGGATTTATCCGCCCCACCATTGAGACAGTAACATAACCCTGTACACATAAGGCTGGGCAGGTAGTTGAAGTGAATGGCAAAGTGATCGAAGCTTGACAGATCACTGGCTGGCACCATCTCCACTTCCGGGCGCACGAGCAGAGGTGCAGGTAACTCACCACCAGGCATTCTTTTCCCCAGCCAGGAGCAAGGCTGCTGAGGAATGAAAACAATGGACTTATCTCTGCTCTGTGAGCTCAGGGGCTGGAAAACCATAACTCTGCCATGCAAACCTCACCCAAAACTTAGATAACGCAGACTAACCCTGGTCACTGTAATGTCTGTGTCTGTCTGTATAATTACACCCGCCCACCGATACAAGGTCAAATTCATCCCTGCTTTAAGTTGGTTTAATTGCTTCAGTGGACCTGTGCCCAGAGTAACCCGTAGTTAATTTGACTCTGGATGTGTGAGAGCGTACGTGTGTTTATCCCCGTGCAGCATGGAGTATAACCTTCCTGGGCTGCAGACTCACTGTTCACAGACATGCCAGTCTCCCTCCCTGCGTCTCAGCAAGGAGTAAATAGCAGTGACAGTGCAGTAGTGAGACCTCCCATTGCTAAGAATTAAATTGCTTTGCAGACTATACTCCAGTGGAAGAGCCCCCAGAATCCTGCGCATCACTAACCTGCATAATTAAAACCAAATGATTCTTGTCAAATAAATGAACAGAGCACTTCTTGGCAGGGGCTCCGTTAAAAAAATTAATGCCTGGTATTGCCAACCCCGAGCATTAGAAACTTTGGCCCCAAAAGATGATGATGGATATTGTGATGGGTTGGACCACCCTTTCGGGGTGCCACCTGATGCACTGGGGTCCCACTGAGCCCACCCACTCCACCAGCCTGGGTTTCCTCACCCTGCTCTTGCCGTGCCAGGCTCTCAAGCCTTCTCCAACACACACACAGGTAAGGCCACACCCAGCTGCTGACACAGCTGTGTGGGAGGACTTAGCTAGGGGAGTAGCCAGCACTCACGTGCACACCTCCTTTGGGGTATAAACCCAAAATAATACTGTCTTGCGCTGCATAGAAAGATCTGCACAGCGCAAGCTCATAAAAATTCGCCCTCTCTCCCTCAATGTGGAAAGAGAGATGCACAGCTTTTTGCCACCCCCCCTCTAGATATGTATTGCAGAAACTGGGTTTTGAAATGAACAAGAAATAAGTTTACTAACTACAAAAGGTAAATTTTAGGTGATTATAAGGGATAGCAAACAGAACAAAGCAGATTGCTGGGCAAATAAAACAAAACACAAAAACTAAGCTTAATACACTCAAGAGACAGGTTACAAAATGTAATTTCTCACCCTAAACATTGTTTTAGGCAGGTTGCAGAGTTTCTGAAGCTTAGAGTTCCAGTTATTTCTCTTTACAGACTGGACCTCTGTCTCAGCCTGGACTCAGCCCTTGCGTTTCCCTTCAGGTGTTTTCAGCAGTCTTCCTTCTTGAACCAGGAGGCAATGGAGAAGAGTCCTGATTGCCTTACTTCCCAGCCTTAAAAGATTCCCACCTTATGTATATTCTATTTGTTTCCCAGTCTGACTCCCCACCCTCTCTTAATGGAAAAACACTGGAAGCCCAAGATGGGAGTCTAGTACCAGGTGACACGATCACCTGACCCTGTAGTGTCCAAGCAGCAACCCCAGGAGCTTCTCAGGAAGGCGGGAGATTAGTATCTGCCAAGTCTTGTTGTTCTTCCTAATGGCCCATTGAGGCTGATTGCCTACTGTCTGGTGGGCGTTCCCCCAAATACACACACAGTTGTAATTGTTACATAGTCAATATTCCTAATCTCAGATACAGAAATGATACATGCATACAGATTGGATAAACACATTCAGTAGATCATAATCTTTCCAATGATACCTCACATGACCCATCTTGCATAAAACAAATCTTAGTTATGCCACATTCATATCATAACAATATTTCTGTGAAGAATATGGGATGCAGTGTCTCAGATATAAATATCTAATAATGCAATGTGGACGCTTGCCTTCCAGTTTCTGAGTCGTTAGGGCCCCACTCGCTGCACATTTTCAAGCCTTTCTCCACATCCATGAGGGCTAGAAACTTAATTCCATGCTCAAAGAGAGCTGAGGTTCTGCTGCCATCTCCTGATTCCAGCAGGTGAGGATTACGAACAAGGTCGCAAGACTCACAGTAAAGTTGCAAGAGTTGGCAATGTTGCACGGAGCCTCAGCAGCACTGCCTTAGGGCTGGGGACCTGTGTGCATAACCTTTCTCTTATCCCCAGCTCTTCCTCTCCCTATGTGCCCATCCGCAGCCATAGGGAAAGGGCTAGGGGTGGAGAGTGGTATGTGAGGAGAGGAGAGGGGGAGCCACACAGAAGAGGGATCTTGGGCACTCGGGGGGGAAGGGGGGGAGAAGGGGACTGATCCAGCCCAGTACTTTTCCTAAAATTGATACCAGTAAGATCAGTATCTCTGAGAAGTTTCCCTTATCCTGAAAACCAGTCAAAGCCAGTCACCTGAACGTTAGAAAGAGGCCCCTTGGAGGATCCCGGCAGACACTCAGCCTCTTGCATTGCAGATGCCAGGTTCATTAACAAACCTGAACCAGGCCCAGATTTGTGCTTACTGCTGCCCACCAGATCTCACCCGGGCTTTAAAACCCCACCTCCAAAGAGCCAGCCCATATGGCTTTCAAGATGGATCATCTCAGATGAGTCATTTACTTCGGCAGCTTTTAAGTGAGGGGATGGAAAGATTTAGATGAAGATGGCATAATAAAATAAGATGCTCAGAACACAGAGAGGCTATAAGTAGGAGACGTATTTACGGAGAAGCCAGCACAGACAGCAAAGAAAGCTGCTCTACAGAGTTACCTGCACAAGGTTCAAAGCTCTTAGTTCTAGGGTTGCAGACTCAGGTGTGTAGGTTAGGCACCGGAATCCACGTTTACACCTACAAATATGCACTTCCGTGCCTCACTCGCACCCTAGTTTGAAAACTGAATGGCGTGGGGTTTGGGGAGTGCAGCCTGAGGAGAATTGGACTCTTGGTGATGAAAATGGACCTTTTTTTTACAGTGGGTCTTTTGTGAAATTCCTAGAAGCGGGAGGCAGGGGCAAAGGGAAGATGCCAAACACTGCCAGTGAGCTGCAGAGTGAAGTAGTGTGTGTTGTGCTGTATTATACAAGTGAGAATGCAAATCACCCCAGAACAGAGGAGGAGACGGACATTCCTCACAATGATGTTAGCAAATGTTTAAAGCCAGAGCAGAGAGGGGCTTAGAGGCAGGAATTTCCCTGGCTTCCCACTACAGCCCAGACTTGGCCCCTTCAGATTTATGTTGGTGCAAGTGCTATTATGGTGTATCAGAGCCATAGGGATGTCAGTGTTCATACTTCATTGCCGTGCGTCTACAGTCTCCATAGCGGTAAATGCCATCTGTCACATAGGACTTCATGGTTTCATTCGGCTGCTCAGAGTAGCCACCTGGAATTTCATGGAGCCACATAGTCTCTGACGAGAGCTGGGTGAAGTTTGGAATTTCTCCCCTGTTTTTAATTCTGACCTCTCAACCATTGTTTTCATCCCAAATTGGGATGAAAAGTTTGAAGTCTTTTGTGGAAGAGATTCTGAAAAACAAGTGAGTATGGAAAGCCCAGTAAAGCTTTCATGCCATTGCTGTATTATTCAGTATTCTGGAGGTGACGGACTCAAGTGCCCCACTGAGGTTGTAGCTGCTACAAGAGATGATGGATTCTCCATCTCTTGAACTATTTAAATTAAGCCTGGATGTCTTTCTAAAAAAATGTGTTCTCTCTCAACCACAAGATGTGGGCTTGATTTAGTGGGTGAAATTCTGTGACTTGTGTTATGCAGGGGTCAGGCTAGATAGCCACAGGGGTCTCTTCTGAGCTCAGAATCTATGACTATCATGGTTCATTCATGGCTGAGATGCCAAGACTCAGCTAGAGTCTGGAAACAAGGTTGACCAGCTCTGGTTGGTTGCTTGCTGACTGTGCTCTGGTTTTGCAGTGATGAGCCTGTTTGTAGGTAATCCATACTCACAGGGGTCCTTGTCCCCTCCAGTAGCTAGACGATGTTTATGAATCTGCTTCGGCCTCCACGGGAAAGGGCCTAGTGCGATTTTTTCAGAAGTGCTTCAGTGAGTTACATGCCCAATCTGCTTCGGTGCATCTGAAATCCCGTCAGGCACCTCTTTGTATCTTTAGGTACCGATATACCTCAATAATTCTGGCCCCATGATCCTTTGGTTCAAGCAGGTGAAGGTCATGCTGTTAGATCCAGACGTCCAGGGTTGAGTTGTTCGTTCACAAGTGTCACTGCACATACAGATTGGAAGCTCTCCTATCTGGCTCATTTCGGTGAGTTTTAGAGCAAAATTAAACCGTGGGAAAACTGGGTCCAATCAAATCCAAACCATTTGGATCTTCAGGGTCCCTGAACCCACAGAATCCAGGTCTGTGTGGATTAGTTTCTGCAACGTGGGCCTGGCTCTGCTGAGGAGCGGCACAGCGAGTGAAGAGAAGTATTATGTAAAAATCATTAATATTCATGCAGGTGCTAACGAGTGACATGTCAGCTCCCTAACACCATGATTAGCATTTTGCTTTTTGTCAGCAAACTGGAATTGATTTTTGGCTCACTTTTACCCTTCGAGGCAAATCCATGGTAATAAAGTTGTTCTTTTACAGCTTACTGAATGCGTGTGTGCGTTTTAAAAAAACCAGGTGCCTGTTTCAAGGCAAAATGAGACCTCATATGATAAGTGTCATGCGATGGGAAGAGTTTTAGAATAACCACTTCTTTTAGTCGCTGATATTTCAGTGTGGACTAGTGGATAGAGCGCAGGACTGGGACTCAGGAGACCTGGGTTCAAAGGAGACCTGGCTCTGCCACTGGCCTGCTGTATGACCTTGGGCAAATTACTTCCCCTCTCTGTGCCTCAGTTTCCCCATCTGTAAAATGGGGATAATGATAGTGACTTGCCTTGTAAAGTGCTTTGAGATCTCCTGATAAAAAGCACGGTATCAGAGCTAGATAGGAGGAGGATGACAATGGTAGTACCTGGATCGGGGCCCCCTAATGTTAAGGAATGTACATCCGTAGAGTAAAGTGATAGTCCCGCCCCTACATGCTTAGAGTCCAGGCATGTTGCTGGGCATGGGAGGACACAGTCACCAGTGAGCAGTGTAGGCCAGCTTGCTCAGCTGAGTGTCAAAGCACCCACGTGGCGTGTTACCTGTTACACAAGGCATGGGCGGGGGGGCACTTGTGTCTCTAATTGTAACACCCCCCACGATTGGCACTGGGCAGACCCGCAGAGTTCACAATCTGAAATAAGGAATAACAAGAGAGGGAGGGAGGAAGAATGAAGGTAGCAGTAACAGGACCGTGTGAGTACCTACAGGAGCCGTGTGCCTAGCTCAGTGGTGCGGAGTCAGTTGTTTCTTTTTACAAACTAGAAGCTGTTCAAATACATAAAGAAGAGAGCTGTCGAACAGCTGCACAGGCCACTGTTTTCAGGCATCTCACATCTTTCGTACATGGTGTCTCCCATTGCCTGTTGCTAGTAGGGTTGCCGGTTTTGATTGGACGTATTCCCGGCGGTTTCATCACATGAAATAATCTTTAATTCCTGGAGACTCCAGGACAATCCGGGAGGGTAGGGAACCCTACTTGCTCGTGAAGGAGGTGCACATACTGGCGTTATGGTTTCTCTTGCAGTTGCATCCAGAGGGGGTCGGCCCTGAAGAGTTTACATGTCCGACAAGCACTTTTCACGCACCTCAACACCAGCGGCGGATCTGTCTAGTGGTCTCTCTCTTCTGCCCCATCCCAGAGCTGGATGTCATGCCCTTAGAACAGCGCGGGGCACCCTCTGC
Source organism: Platysternon megacephalum (assembly GCA_003942145.1). Taxonomy (NCBI): domain Eukaryota; kingdom Metazoa; phylum Chordata; order Testudines; family Platysternidae; genus Platysternon; species Platysternon megacephalum. Next base: position 4,484,812 of record QXTE01000125.1, on the reverse strand, counting down.
TGATCCCCTCTGCCTAGCTCTCTGTCGGCAGCCTCGGGTCTGTCATTACACTTGGCCAATGGCCCAACCCTCGAGTTATATTTATCTGTAACACGCACTTTATCTCCCTGTCCCAGGACGCACATATAAATGTTAAGGACAACACGCGATTGCTGCCTGCTATCTAAGAAGGAAACGTTTATTCCCCCACAGACAACCCCAAGCCACCTCTTCAGAAAAGAGGGCCTTGCCAGGGGCTCGAAAAGCCAAATGACTCCGGCTCTGCCGGACCATCTGGGGAAGCATCTTCCAGCCCTGGTGGCCCTTCCCCGAGAACCCCCTGCCACCAGCTCCTTATATTTCGGGCCTGTAGAGAGCTTGGTAAGTTTATGAATCAGATTCTATGGCAGGGCTGCCTGAAGTACCAGGGGACTGGGGGTGTTGACCCAGAAGGCCCCTTCCAGTCCTGTTATGGTCTTGTCCTGAGCACTGCTGAGCTCCGCTGTGTGGAGGCATGTGGTTTTCTTGGGTAGTCAGGATCCAAGACAACTTAACACCCTGACCTCACCCAGAAGCAAATAGGAAGATACTGGGGTTTTGGTTGAAGTGTTGCTGGAGCTCCCAGATTGCTGTGAGGAGTAGCTCTGAGTAGGGGCATTGCAATAATCCAGCCTAGACGTCATGGAGGCCTGGATTATTGAGCCAAGCTCTGGAGCTGAGAAAAAACTCCAGATTAACTTGGTTTAAGGAACGTCTTGAGGTTCACCAGCCAATGGTAAAAGGAGGCAGAATTTTTGTCACTTATGCCCTTGAATACTGTGGCATAAGGAAATAGTAAGTCTGGCTGAACCTGATTCCACCGCGGCTCTGACGAGGCGCCTTAAGCCCAGGAGTTTAATTGGTGCTCAGCGTATAAAAAATTCAGGGAATGCTTTTTTTTTGGAAGCCCATTACAGGTCTTCCTTGCCAGCATGTTCGGTCGGTGCAGATGTGAGAAAGTGACTGCACAGGGCTTCTGCAGAGGATTGTCTCTGCTTGAGGATATGTGCTGTCAGATGTCCCCGACAGAATCCAGAGTACCTCGGGCATGTTTAGCTCTATATCACCTTCCATTTTATTGACGCCCCTGACCACCGTCACAGAAGCCCAGGTTAAAGCAATGCTTGCAGAGCTGCAGATGAAAGAGGTCACAGATGGCAAGTACTTCACAAACATTACTTGCTTCCTTGGACTTTGTGAGATAGGTCGGGGAAATGTCCATTGTACAGAGAGATGCACTGAGGGTCAGGCAGGTAATAAGAGCTTCCCCAAGGTCTCACAGCAAATGGCAGACTGATCAGGAAATAAACCTCAGGATTCTGCAGAATCGGCTGCCTCCCGTGCTAGGAAATGAATTCCTCCTCCAATTCCGGGCTCAGCTGGGTCTTTGAGGCACTAGCCTATGTTGCAAGAGGGTGCAGATGTGTAATGCTTTTCTGGGAGCTCCCAGGAGTTCAGGCCACTGCCAGATTCCTTAAGAAGAGGCTTATTCCAGCCAACTCAACACTGGTGCAGAAGGCTGGAGACAAGACCCCGGCCCTACCTCATCTCTGTCCCTTTTGTATCACCAGCCCCAGACAGCCAAGTGCCCCACTCAGCAGCGGGGAGGATGGCAGTGCAAGGAACTCTCCATTTTGCATCCATCCATCCACAGTGCAGCCCCGTAGGAATGATCAGGGAGTGATTGTTTTGAGAGAGAGATTCCACCCTGCGGTTGAGGTTTTGTCTCAGTTTAAAGAGCCGCACAGTGAAAACACCAGCCCTGGAAACAAACCTCGGAAGAGTAAATATCTTGCAGCGCAGCTCAGCGTTCTCTCCCTGCTCCTCAGGGGCAGGCCCTTCCGCTCTGATTGGAACCTGAGTGTTATACTTTGTGTTTTCAGAAACTCCCAATTTAAATGAATCGGGCACACGAAAACACTCGGGCTGGCGGGCGATGCTCAGGAACCCAGCTGGTAGCCCGGATGTGATCTCTAGCTTTCATCTCATCTCGCTTTTCGTGCTGTTGCTCAGTGACTCTCCATCTAAAAAACGTTGGCTTAGCAGAAACGGGCTTGTCACCTGTCCAAATAGCCAATCTCCGACACTCCGACTCTCTCAAGCCTCTTCGCCAGGCATGATGGAAAGCTTCATCAATAATACAGCGGCAGTATTTAAAATACAGAGGAGGATTCTGTCAGGGAATCACCAAGGTCAGGGAAGATTGGAGGTTGCTCTTCTTGCATGGGAGCTGGTATTTAATGATTACGTTTGTATTTAAACATCCCACAACCCAGCAGGGAGACATGCTGTAATCTGCTGTCAGCCACAGCCTGTTCTGCCCTTGCAGTCCGGAGTCTAGCCTTCCAAGAAGGAGGAAGACCTTTGGTCTCTTCAGCCATGTCTGCATCCACCTCCTTGCCCTGCCAGCAACGGAGGATGGAATATATTTGAAGCTCATGATGATAAAGTCAAATTTACGGTTTGGCAGGACCAAGTGTCCTGCTACAGCCATTGCTTCCATCACTGAGCTTCTGTTCCACACTGGATCCTTCCCAGATTGTGTCCTCCAGGCCCCACTTTTCCACTCCACTGTTACTCACTGTACATTCCTCCTACCACGAGGATCGATATGGGGACCTTGCCTCTGCTTCTGCCGGGTGTCTCCTGGCTCTAGACCAGCATGGTTGCACTGCAGAAGATGGCAGGGTAGGATGGAGGGCTGCCGTGGGAATGGAAATACAAGAATTATTTTAATTAGATGTGTAACATATTCTTAGATGCAGGGGCGGCGTCTATATATGGCAAGAGAAAATGTCTTGGACATCCAGCCAGTTCCTTGCCGTTTTGTTGTAGTTGTTGCTCTGCTTTAGGTTAAAGTAAGAATAAGATGTTCCCAGTATCCAGATGGAGGAGAATGGGAGAGCAGTTGCTCAGTGATGGAGAGGTTCTCTTTAACATTTGGTTTGTGCAGGTGCCAGGAATTAGCCCATATTTCTTCAGACAGCAAAATCAGAGAGGTTATCTAGTTTTTTAAAAGGGTGGTGTTTAGGGAGGGCTGTGTATTTAAACTGCTGATTGCCTTTTCCGTCTGGAAGTTATGCAGCCTGCATTCCATTCCTACCTCAGCAATTGCTGTCAGTACATCCCGTTATGATTGTGCAGATACTCCAGAGCAAAATGGACAAGCAGTAGCAAATGAGTTCGGCTCCCCTTGTAAGAAGAATATCAATAGCCTCACTTCAGTGTTGTCAGTAGCTGCAATGCTAGTTTGTTCCCAGCTTGTATGTTTGAAGGTCTGAATTTCTGAGCATAGTCACTTCAAACTGGAGAGCATCAAACACCAGAGCATATTCTTCTTAAAAATTGGCACATACATGGGTCTGAGGCTGTGTTAGCAAAGAGCTTTACTCTTAGCTGGTCGGATTTCAGAGTAGAGAAGCCCGTTTCAGATAACAGCACAGAACGTGCAGGAGACTATCTGGGGTGACTGAGGGGCTCCATGCGTATAAGTTTGGTTCTTCAGCCCATTCAGAGACTGATGCCAAACTCATTTCCTAACCTTACATCATTATTGCTTAAGAGCTGCTGCTGCTGGTTGCATATGTGTGTGTGTGTGTGTGTCGGAGGTGGGGCTGGAGTTGTTACAGCCCTTATGCCATCAGTTCTGGAGGTTCCTGGTTCACTCCATGGGGGGTGCCAGTCACACACGCAGCAATATACAACTGCAGCATAGGGAAGGTAATAGACATGTAGAAAATGACTGCATGAAACTGATTTCTCCCATACGGCACTTGGAGCTTTCCAGCAGAGTGGCATCGCTGGGGTTCCCTGGGCTGCCAGGTGGAAAGTGACCTTGGTTCTGTTGTTTGCTCACTTTATCATGACTGTAGAGTTCACCCACTGGAGAATGGCATGTCCCTTTTTCAGCTTGGCTCTAAATCCCTGTCCTTGTACGACATTCTGCCACTTCCCCTCAAAAGCTCGTCTCTCTCACCAACAGAAGTTGGCCCAGTAAAAGATATTCCCTGGCCCACCTTGTCTTTCTAACATCCTGGGACCGACCCGGCTACAGCAACACTGCTTACTTCCCCTTCAGTGAGATAAGAGAGGTAACCAAGGGGAGACAGAAAAATAAGTCATTTTTATGGTCAATTAAATTGGAACCCAAAGAGGTTTAATTTCTAAGTGTTTTTTAAAACAACTGCACAATGCGATCTGTATCTAAGAAACCTAGGGTAGTAGCGGAATTTCTGGGCCATTGATTTTGTATAAAATGACGACTCAGGTAGAGATATAATGTTTAGTATTTCACAGGATGGAAACATTGCTGCCGTGGAATAATAAGGGTATTCGTGTCCTTTAACGATGAGAAGTAGAGAAGAAAGGATCAAAAGTGTGTGGGGGAAATAATAATTGTTATTTGAATGGTGGGGAAGTGGACGGTGTGATGCTACATTACCCAAATTCTGAGATGGCCAGGTTCAGAGTCATTTGGGAATAGATCCCAGTGCTCCAGGAATCGGCATCTGGAGGCATCTGAGCGGAAAGGTACCTTAGTCCCCTATGACCAAGCTGAAGCTGTATATAAAGAGGACCTTCATTGCGGGTCACTCCCAAAAGCGGTATTTTCAGATCTGACAAGCCCCAAATCTCCTTCCTTTCCTAGCTGCCCCCAAAATACACAGGGTGTGGTGGGAGCATTTCTCCAAAAAATCCAGTCAACGCACTTGTGATGTGTGAATACAGATGGTGCAAGTGAAATTCATTTCTTACTGGTACGGGGGGAGGCGCACGCGGTCCTGAAGACCGTCAACCTCTACCAGGTCCATTGTTATCACGTGACTAGCATTGCGACTGAATCCACTGCACAGGCTTCGAAGCCACAACATTTCCAATAGCAGCTTTTAAAAAGTTGACGGCCCGTTTGAAAAATACCGCCCCACACATCGACATTTGCCAAAAAATAGTGACACCTGAAATACTGATAATACTTGATACATTGATAAAACATAGATAATATTTAGTCCTGCCATGAGTGCAGGGGACTAGACTAGATGACCTCTCGAGGTCCCTTCCAGTCTATGATTCTATGATTCCTGGCAAATGATACCTGGGGCTGGCATGGTTTTTTGCGGTGATCACTTCCATGGATGGACGTCTTCAAACACAGCTTTGCCGAAGTGGCCAAGAGTGAAATTGTAGCTCATTAGTCAATTGTGTATCTTCCTAATTACCGTACATTCTGTCAGAATGTAACTTGGTCATGGAGGTAATTAGATGGATCATGGTCAGCCACAGGGCTTGGGCCACAAATGGGAAAAAAGCTGAGCACTATCAGTGCAGAAAATCACTGCGGGACACGTGGTTTGGTCTGGTTCACATGCTTAACGTAGTTCTGTATCAAACAGCACCACATTAAAGCAAACCCAAATGGTCTACATGGACCAATTAATGTGCAACACGTTAGTGTGCTTTAGAAATCACACCCCCGTAGAGCGCATTACCTCACCGTGTAGGCAAACCCTAAGTAATTCCTGTATCAGACCCGTAACTTCTGTTTGACTTAAAGCATGTTTTTTTCTTGATTTAAAGACTGCAGTAAGATGGTCACAGTTACATGGTCCTCTCTTTCTTCAAGCACCAAGAAATACTATTTACAGAAGAATTCTAGGTGTTTACTAGAACATTGAGGGTGATAGCGTCAATGTTAACAGGAACAATCATAAATCCCCATTCGTTCCACTAAAGAAATACAGCCTGACTTGCTTAGAAATTCGTAGTGGGTCCCGCTGTCCTCTTTGGTGCCCTGGTCAGGCTCAAATCAGGATTCAGCATCCTACCCTCAGGATGTGGTAGTGATCACGAGGTATTAGAAGATCACCTCTGCTATTAAACGTTATGGATAATTAGGAGGGATTGTGATGTCCGTGAGCAAATGGTTTCTGTTCTTGCTGTTTTATTTCGGTTGCGGACTAGCAGAGACAAGAGCAGGCAGCAACACAAACCTTCTCTGGAGACATGCCTCCCTTTGAATGTGTTTGGTTTTGGTTGTATTTCCATGCCCGTACGGCCCTGACAGGGAAGCATGATCCACTCCCGGCTTGTCTCCAAGCAACGTTCTGAGATTCACATAGACTCCGCAGCTGACCCTTTGTTAAATAAGGCTATTTCTTGTGGTTTATGTTGGTACATGTCATGGGGTGAATGTTTGGGGCTTTTTGTTCCTAACTTCATTGTGACAGTGGTGCTTCTCAGACTGCAAATGACTAAACTGCATTATGATGGCCGAGAGGTAACGTGAATGCGCCTAATCTCAATTAACCCCAGTGTAAATCAAGAGTAACTCTAATGTAAAAACTATGTGAGATGAGAATTGGGCCTTGGCTGTACATAGACCCAAGCTGCAAAATTTTGATCCAGATCCATATTTTTCCAACATGTTTGGATCCTGAGTCTTACTTGGCCTATGCACATCGCCACAGATCCCTTTAGGTTAGAAAATGAGGATTTTGCTGCATTTAAGTTAACAGGAGCCATACATGTGCATCTGACAACATAACTGGGCCTTCAGATGTCTGCTCGGTCACATGATCTGTATCATCTCTATTTCAAGACCACTATAAGAACGTTCAGTATTTCAGAAACATCCCATGTCAGCTCTATGACAGTCTGGCCCAGTGAGTTAACTATCTCACATACCTGGGTAAATTAAAATCAAACAGAATGAACACACACAACATTTGATTGTACGGCAAGTATCTTCTAATGAAAGAGGGCAGTTTTATGTACTCCATAGTACACACTGCAATAAATAGATTCCAATAGGACAGTGGTTCTTAAACTGTCGGCTGGGACCCCAAAGTGGGTCAGGACCCTATTTTAATGGGGTGGCCAGGGCTGGCGTTAGATTTTCTGGGGCCTGGGGCCGAAGCTAAAGCCCAAGCCTCACTGCCTGGGGCCGAAGCCCGAGCGCCATTGCCCAGGGCCAAAACTGAAGCATGAGTGCTTCCTCCCTGGGGCAGTGGGGCTCGGGTTTTGGCCTTCCCAGCCAGGGCAGTGGGGCTTGGTCAGGCTCAGACGTCGGTCCCCCCTCATGGGGTTGGGTAGTAATTTTTGTTGTCAGAAGGGGGGGGGGGTGCTGCCATTAAGTTTGAGAACTGCTGCAATAGGAGGAATCAATCCTTAACTTTGGATTCCTTTGCTTGATGTATTTTGGGTCACATCATTTAAAGATACTTGCACATAGTTTTCTGTATATTAGTAATGCAGGAATATGGTATGCTTAACTGTGCCTCATGCCAAGTAGAGTTACTATGTTATTTTACCCTATCTCCAGAGTGACTATATTATCTTGTATTGGAAATTGCAGTCATTAGTTACCCTCTGGTCAGGATCAGATGCCAAAGCTAATCTGAATTCTCTGGGAAGGTGTGCAATAGAGTGAAAAATCCCAATATTGCCACTATTGCAAAATCCTTTGATTCACCCAGCAGGTTCCATGTGCCTGCTTCCTGAGAAGCAGAGACCCAGCCACCATGGGTCATTTGATGTCATGCACTAGAACTGTCTGAGATGTGCTGCAGGAAGATGTGGGTCTATGCAATATGCACTTGTGTATATTCGGTGTCCATGTGTGCTAAGTCATGGGGAAATTGTGCTGTAAGCGGGGAAGGGAAGGCTAAGGCAGTTTCATATCACATACACATCGAAGCTAATAATGAAGAGTCAAGTCTGCAGCCTTAGGTTGTGGGTTTTGTCCGGTCTCACAGACTAAGCAGGGTCAGGCCTGATCATACTTGGATTGGAGACCTGCAAAAAAAAATCATCCGCCCACTAACGTGGAGATAGAAATCCCCAGCAGCAACCCAAATGAATGAGGAAGTTTCTGCTATTGCAGAAAAACATGTTCTCCCTCCCCCCCGCCCCTCCCCCCCAAAAAAAACACCTGCCACTGGGGAGGAGCCATTCATCACATTAAATATCTGATCTTTCCTCAGCACACAGTTATCATATGGGGGTTGTTCATATGCAATAAGAGCTCCAGAAAATCCCAATACGGGATTCCAGTTGAAACTCTGCGTCCAGAACATCTTGCTCAGGGTCACACAGCAAGTCTGGGATAGAGCCAGGAACTAAACCCAACTCTTTTAAGTGCCTGAACCACAAGACCCCATTGGCCATGAAGGTCTCTGCACCCTATGGCATAGATACTGACTGGTTTCACTTTGGCCTTCCGATTGGATATCCAGTCTGCATTTTAATTTAGAAAGTACTGAATTAAACCAGCCTTTCCTTTCTCTCCTGTTGGACGATGCAGCAGCTGTGCAGAGAAGCATGCCGAAAGGAGGGAAAAAACCCAAAGCCTGCTGGCTGTCAGACTTTGTAACATTTCTTTTTTGGTTCTAAGACCTTGTCTGTCCAATACAAGCACACGCTGGCCTTGCCTGATGCTTTGGACTGAAAGGCCTGCAGCTAACTGGTCAGCTGTGGCCAGTCTGTCAGTGAGTTGTCAAAACATTAATGATCTAGGACCATATATTTCAGGATGAAAGTTTTAGCAGCAAGGAAATTGGATATCCAGCCATGGCCATGACAGCTTTGAAATTGGGATTGTTGCCTGTCTCTCTGCGGTGTCGGGGACTCGAACCCCAACAGGATTAAGGCAAGGGAGATCTTTTCAGCACTAGAAGAGATAGGGAGTGTGTCAGTGACGGTTTGTCTCCACTAAACCCTACAGTTTGAATTTAAGAGTCAAAGCGAAGAGGCTTTCTCAGTACATCAGACACTTATGGCTATAATAGTCCCCATGAGCTCCTGGGCAGGTACCGTTCTCTTCTGCCCAGGTGACACGTTGCTTCAAAAGTTAGACTACACCGAAAATTGTGTGCGAGTCCTCACCCTCCTTCTTGCCAGCTCGGTGTGACTGTATCTCTGGAAGCAAAGACGAACACATGTTGTCTACATGCTATTCCTACCTCTCGTTGGGCACGGATGGTGCCCATCATGATATTTTGGGGGCTATCCTAATTTCATTGGGGTGTCCCTCTGACCTGTGAGCGGTGTTTGTGGGAGAGGAAGGAGTTGAAATCACTTTCAGGGCCAGTGAAACATCATCACGCTGTGTGACAGCATAAACAGGATAGGGCTGTAACAGCTGAAGAAGTCAGAGTGTTGCCACTGAGTTCAGTGAGAAGTGGATCAGGGCCTTCTTGAGGGATGTCTTACATGGCGGTCACAACTGTAAATCCATCTCCTGGAGAGCTTGATCACCCTAAACTTACAACTATATTTAGGGGGGGAAAGAGTAGCCTTGTGACTAAGCTAGTCTAAGATGCTGGAGGTCTTGGTTCAGTGCAAAACCCTGCCACAGTCTCTTGGGCAAGTCACTTCATCTCTCAGTGCTCAAATTTCCTGCCTGTAAAACAGGGAAATTAACAGTCCCTATGTCCCTCCACTGTGTCTGCCTGCCTGTTTACAACGCAAACTCTTCGGGGCCGTGGGCCGTCTCTTTCTATGTGTACATACAGCACCCCGTCCAATGGGGCCTGGATCTCAGTTACAGCCTCTAGGGCAATACAGCAATGTAAATACTGTTGTGAATCTGAGCTCAGGGTCTATGCAAGGTTATTTATTAATATCTGTGGCCAAGAGGCCCCAGTCTGGTTCGGTGGCCCCCTGTGCTTAGCATTGAACAGACTAGAAAGTCCCTGACCCACAGAGATTACAAGATAAAATAACCTGCTCTCACCTCATGTTTAGGGTTTCTGTGTGATTACATTTCCTCAATGTTCATTTCAGGCTTTAGCAGGCTGGGAGATAAGGTTCTGTTTCCCCTGATTTAAGAATCTCCATTTTAACTGTCACACAACCGCATCTTGTTTTCCCCTCCTGCCTCAGCCTGGTAATCAATGGCTCTGAGTGCAGAGAGGTGTTTCCGGCTAGTCCTTCAGAGTCAGAGCTGTTTATAGCATCATTACCTATTTCAGACACTTGGTCAGATAACCAGAATGCAGCGGAGGCAAGGGATGTGTTGGGATTCTCAGATAAGGAATTGAAAAACAGAATCTGTGCTGGAATCTGCCCAGGCCCAAATGATCATTAAGGCGGTTGTGGTGGTTGCATTGTTAGATTACTCATTTCCTGAGAGGCAATTGCTTTTTGAAAGCATAGCACTGAATTCTGTAGGTAAGTTAAGTTACGAACTGGAGCTCTGGTCTCATTCTAACGTCTTCCGATCGCTTAGAGGGATTAAAATCTGGACTTTTATTTGGATCCCAAGTTTATGTTGCATAAAGGGGACAAACCAGCCCCTTAAATCCAAACATACTCTACATTTTTGGGCGCTAGGAGACAAAATCTGGACCTGATCCTAGATCTTAATTTTAGGCCCATCTTTAGTGGGAAATGAAGCAAAGGATCAAATACACCTCTACCTCGATATAACGCTGTCCTCGGGAGCCAAAAAATCTTACCGCGTTATAGGTGAAACTGCGTTATATCGAACTTGCTTTGATCTGCCGGAGTGCACAGCCCCCCCCCCCCCCCCGGAGCACTGCTTTACCGCGTTATATCCGAATTCATGTTATATCAGGTGGCTTTATATCGAGGTAGAGGTGTATTTCATTTGCAAACTCTCTGGGTTAGTGCATTTGCCACCAGATTGCCTGCTACGCTGTCAGCTCAGAACTAATGCCATACGTAAAGTCACTCTGTTGTCAGTCCGCAAATCCCACAGTCTGTGAGCTCCCCGGGCCTGTTCACCTGCCTCTAATTTACCCGTGTGTGTATGTGTGTGTGTGTGTGCACGAACAGCCATTGCTGGCCATGGAAGCATGGAAGTGAGCAGTTCGGCTATAGGAGAGGAGTTAAAGCATGCGGCCTTCGTGTCTGCTTTTGTTAAATTGGAGGCTACGTGAGTGTCAGGATTGTAACGTGTACAGCCCCTCTGAGGTCAACGCTGATCAGGCAGGTTTGGGCTCTTTTACTCCGTCAAGCACTTTAAAAAATGCACATGATGACAGTATTAGTGACAATGGTCAGGTCAGAAGTTAGAAGTAAGATCCATTAGTAAGATGATCTGGTATCAAGAGATCCTGGGTCCTGAAAACTCAGATGAGTTCTTGGAGGAGAGGAAGGTAATCAGGAACAGTCAGCATGGATTCACCAAGGGCAAGTCATGCCTGACCAACCTGATTGCCTTCGATGATGAGATAACTGGCTCTGTGGATATGGGGAAAGTGGTGGGTGTGATACATCTGGACTTTAGCAAAGCTTTTGATACAGTCTCCCACAGTATTCTTGCCAGCAAGTTAAAAAAGTATGGATTGGATGAATGGACTATAAGGTGGATAGAAAGCTGGCTAGATTGTCGGGCTCAGCGAGTAGTGATCAACAGCTCAATGTCTAGTTGGCAGCTGGTATCAAGCGGAGTGCCCCAGGGGTCAGTCCTGGGGCCGGTTTTGTTCAACATCTTTATTAATGATCTGGATGATGGGATGGATTGCACCCTCAGCAAGTTTGCAGATGATACTAAAATGGGGGGAAAAGTAGATAAGCTGGAGGGTAGGGATAGGGTCCAGAGTGACCTAGACAAATTAGAGGATTGGGCCAAAAGAAATCTGATGAGGTTCAACAAGGACAAGTGCAGAGTCCTGCACTTAGGAAGGGAGAATCCCAGGCATCGCTACAGGCTGGGGACCGACTGGCTAAGCAGCAGTTCTGCAGAAAAGGACCTGGGGATTACAGTGGACGAGAAGCTGGATATGAGTCAGCAGTGTGCCCTTGTTGCCAAGAAGGCCAACGGCATATTGGGCTGCATTAGTAGGAGCAGATCGAAGGAAGTGATTATTCCCCTCTATTCGGCACTGGTGAGGCCACATCTGGAGTATTGTGTCCAGTTTTGGGCCCCCCACTACAGAAAGGATGTGGACAAATTGGAGAGAGTCCAGCAGAGGGCAACGAAAATGATCAGGGGGCTGGGGCACATGGCTTACGAGGAGAGGCTGAGGAAACTGGGCTTGTTTAGTCTGCAGAAGAGAAGAGTGAGGGGGGGATTTGATAGCAGCCTTCAACTACATGAAGGGGGGTTCCAAAGAGGATGGAGCTCGGCCATTCTCAGTGGTGGCAGATGACAGAACAAGGAGCAATGGTCTCAAGTTGCAGTGTGGGAGGTCGAGGTTGGATATTAGGAAACACTATTTCACGAGGAGGGTGGTGAAGCACTGGAATGGGTTCCCTAGGGAGGTGGTGGAATCTCCATCCTTGGAGGTTTTTAAGGTCAGGCTTGACAAAGCCCTGGCTGGGATGATTTAGTTGGGGATTGGTCCTGCTTTGAGCAGGGGGTTGGACTAGATGACCTCCTGAGGTCTCTTCCAACCCTAATTTTCTATGATTCTATGATTCTTGCCCAGGCGTGGAGTCCTATGGAAGTCAATGGAAGCATTGAAGTCAGTGGGGATACTTCTATGGCATAATTCTCCATGGGACTACCCTGGTTTTCCTGAGTGGGATTACTCATGTGAGCAAGACCTACTTGCATGAGTAAAGACCCATTGCCCTTCATCAGGGTATGCAGGACCAAACCCTAAATTACACAACCTTTTGGGTCGGAACCATGTCTGTGTTCTATCCAGAGAGCACCGCACACGATAATGATATTAAACAATATTAATGCTACCTAAGTCCTCAACCTGGGCAACGTTTAGAGTGGCTTTCCTAAAGACCTGCTTTCATGGAAGTCAGTGGGAGACTTGTAATTGGAGAAAAATCCCTGTGAAATAAAGACTGTCCTGCAAATCCATCCTTTCTTTTTGGGTGGAGAAGTGTTTATGGAAACATGGCAAAGGTGCTTCCATAATGTCTAATGCCACCTCCGTAAGCTCAGCAAAACGCAGCTCTTATGAGCGTAGACGATGCTAAAAATGAAGACGTTTACTAGGATTACTATTCGTTACTTCAGCTGAATACACGTGGGAAATTCTCAATATTTAACAAAAGTTTAAAAAATGTGAACTCCATTCTCAGCTGGTATAAATCATCCTCCTGCCACTGACTGCAATACAGCTTTGCTGATTGACACCCACTGAGGATCTGGCCCAGGTCTTGTTCCGTAAGTAAAGAGAAGCCCGTAAATACTCTGAACAAAGCAAAAACATTATTCCGGCAATAAATTACTTAGCTATTTCAGTGCACGCCATTCAGATACCTCCCTAAACAATGCCATATATTACTTGCAGAATGGCTGCATTCTTTTACTGATGCTAATTTCAGCAACTGATTTCATGAAGCCATTTGTTTCTCCTTTCGGTGTATATCGCAGGGAGAACTGTATTACAAAAAGATCTCTCTCTATTCNGGAAAGCCTGTCGTATGAAAGGCGACTTGAGGAGCTCGGATTGTTTTCCTTAACCAAAAGAAGGTTGAGGGGAGATATGATTGCTCTCTTTAAATATATCAGAGGGATCAATATCGGGGAGGGAGAGGAATTATTTCGGCTCAGTGCTAATGTGGATACGAGAACAAATGGATATAAATTGGCAGTTGGGAAGTTTAGGCTTGAAATTAGGCGAAGGTTTCTGACCGTCAGAGGAGTGAAATACTGGAATGGCCTGCCGGGGGACATAGTGGGGGCAAAAGACCTCTCCGGCTTTAAGACTAAGCTTGATAAGTTTATGGAAGGGATGATCTGATAGGATAACTTGATTTACCCAATAGGTCAATAATGTGCCACTGGGAGTTAGTACCGATTTTAAATGTTGGGATATTGGGAGTCTTTTCCTAAGTGTCAGGATAGAGAATATTGGCCACATGCTCGGGGTTCAGCTGATCGCCATATTTGGGGTCGGGAAGGAATTTCCCTCCGGGGTAGATTGGCAGAGGCCCTGGAGGTTTTTCGCCTTCCTCCGAGCATGGGGCAGGGGTTGTTTGCTAGAGGATTATCTGCTGCTTGAAGTCACCAAATCAGGATTTGGGGACTTCAACAGCTGAGGCAAGGGTGAGAGTTATTTCAGGGGTGGGTGGGTCAACTTTTGTGGCCTGCATCATGCAGGAGGTCAGACTAGATGATCATAATGGTCCCTTCTGATCTCAAGTTCTATGATTCTATGGTTCTATGATTACAAAAAGATCTCTCTCTATTAGGTGATTTCAAAAATATTGGGAATGGGAGCTTGATCCTGAGAGGTGCTGAGCATCTGGGGCTGGATCCAACAGCCAGCAAAGTCCGTGGAAAGACAGCCATTGATGTGAATGGGGATTGCATTGGGCACCCTGCTGTAGTTCCTGCTGCTGTGAGTGGGAATTGCAGCTGGCTCTGCACTGGCCAGGATTAGGCCCAAACAGAGAGCCACTGCAGCTAAGCCATCAGTGAATGTGCATTACTGATGAATGAAGGGAAGGAAAAGGAAGAGTAATTTAGCAAAACTCCTTAAGAGACAAGCTCTTGCCCCAGACTTCAGTTCAGGTGCCAAATACCAGTCCTGACTGCCTCCTGCAAAGTCCTGAGAGTCCAGGGCACTCGGGGCCTTGCAGGGTCAGGGGCTAACACGGCATTTTTGCTGTAAGCAGCAGCCCCTGCTGTCTAATGTTGTGGCGTTGTTATGCCGGCGCCGTAGGAGTGTGACACCCGCTTTGCCCTGCCATTACGCTCTCCGGGCAGAACGATTGTTCAGTGATTAGCCTGCGGCTGCCCAGCCCCACGGCACTTCCCTTCTGTGATCGTGTCCGATTCATGGTAGTAGCACAAGTGGTTGTGGCGCCTTCCCCGCAGTGCCGGAGCTGCCATGCATACATCTGAGTCCCTCTGCAGTCCCTGTGCAGTCCAGCCGCATTGCTCATTCACAGATCATTAGAGTCATTTCTCAATGAGCGGTGACACAGCCACCGAGCCCTGTGATCCCATAACTAGCAAGCTGATTCCTCCAGATGTATCAGGTCCTCAGCTGGCGCTGTGCATTACATCTAAATAACGCTGTGCATCTTGACAGATTTCTGTTAAGCTTGCAGAGCATTACACAAAGTCCTTGCCATCGGTACGTTAATCCGTTTGCTACGATGCGGTGTGCACGTTTAATTTTAAGCATGGATCACAATCACCGTTTTGCTTTTTGCTCTTATTACAATGGATGGTTGGCAGAAAGAAAAAAAAACCTCAAGTGAAAAACAAAGAAGCCGAAACTGATTCGAGTGAAGCACATCCCCCCCCGTATATATCGGAATATGTAGTTGTGTGGTGGAGGGTCAGGCCCCTAAACTACTACAGACACAAAGAAGGTGGGGGCGATCAAATACGTTTTAGGACCACTGTCCTAGGGAGAACTTTGCACTCCTAGGTCTCAGATTCTCATCCAGCCCAAGTGGCTGAGAACTGAAAATCAGTAGTAGAGCTAGGCAAACAATGCGATGTATTTTTCATGGGAAACTTCTTAAATTTCATTTAAAAAAAATTCCTTGAACTGTTGTTGGTTTTATTTCTGAAATCACCAGCTGAAAAGAATTCCATTTTTGCAAATGGTTTTCAGTAGGAAATTTCACTGTTCAAAAACCAAAAACATGACACCATTTTTTTCTTACTGTTTGTGTCCTTCCGCCCTCCCCCCAAAAAATCTGCAAAATTTCAACCAAATAAATCTTTTTGCAAAAATATTTATTTTTCTTGAAAAGCTGTTTTTTGTCCAAAAAAATGGTTCAAGAACCTTTTTTTTTTTTTTTTTACCAGCTGTAGTCTTTGACATGTGATGAGTGTTTGGGGGCCAGTGTGAAATGAGTGGTGGGAGTCAGTGGAGTCACGGCAGGGAATAAATTCATGAATATAAAACACCCCAAGAGTCAGAAGACGAAAGCTGAACCCTCCCTCCCTGACTCTTCCCCCCCTTTTCACCCTGTATTGTTGTCGCCACCTGAGCAGAGTGGATGTAGGCCGCTGACTCAGGAGTGTTTACTTCCCATTTTGAAGAGGTGTAAATGGCTGTACCAAATACAAGAGTAAAACCGACGACTGTTGGGATCGAACCTGGGACCTCTGAAGCTTAGTGTAGGGGTGGGCAAACTACAGCCCGGGGGCCACATCCAGCCCTTCAGATGTTTTAATCCAGCCCTCGAGCTCCTGCTGGGGAGCGGGGTCCGGGGCTTGCCTGGCTCCGCGCGGCTCCCGGAAGCAGCAGCATGTTCCTTCTCCAGCTCCTACGTGTAGGGGCAGCCAGGGGGTTCCGCATGCTGCCCCCGCCTCAAGCACCACCCGTGCAGCTCCCATTGGCTGGCAACCACAGCCAATGAGAGCTGCAGAGGCAGTGCCTGTGGATGGGGCAGTGCAAAGAGCCGCCTGGCCGCGCCTCCGCATAGAAGCTGGAGGAGGGGACATGCCGCTGCTTCCGGGAGCTGCTTGAGGTAAGCGCCGCCGGGAGCCTGCATCCCTGACCCCCTGCCCCAGCCCGGATCCCCCTCCCACCCTCCGACCCCCTCAGTTCCACCCTCCTGCACCCCATCCCCCTGCCCCCAACTGGAGCCCTCAACCCCCCATCCACACCCCAACCCCCTGCCCCAGCCCGGAGCCCCCTCCCGCACCCTGAACTCCTCATTTCTGGCCCCACCCCAGAGCCCGCACCCCCAGCTGGAGCCCTCACCCCCTCCCACACCCCAACCCCAATTTTGTGAGCATTCATGGCCCACCACACAATTTCCATATCCAGATGTGGCCCTTGGGCCAAAAATTTTGCCCACCCCAGCTCTACTGCATGAGCTAAAAGCCACCCGGCTCTTAGCCAAGGCTGGGGCAGACTCCTCAACCTCTAGCTGGGCTAGGTGCCACTAGAGGGGCACAGCGTGACACACCAAGCCAGCAGGGGTCACACTAGGTAGGGCGAATCCGGTGCTGAAGAACCGTGGAGATTCCCTGTTATCCCTCAGAGAGGAGGACTGAGACACATTGGGAGGATGGTGTGGGGAACCAGAGCTGCTGCTGCTGCTGGTGCCCCCCCCCCCCTCCCCCGTTGCATTGGGAGAGGACTTTGCCTCCAGGGAGGCCCACCTGGCATATTTCACCAGCACTAACTTGACTTTAAAAAAGGCCACACACCCCACCCCACCCCACCCCAGCTTTTCCATCTCAGGCTAGTAGCTTACTGCATTTCTGAAAACAAGAAAAACAAACCCCAAAATTGCCAGATAGTTCAGTCAGTGCAATATTTGTGGTAAGAACTAGCCTATTAGTGTGAAACCATTTAAGTACATCTGCAGTAGTTCCCTTTCTTTGCAGCTCTACTCAGACTGAGATAAGTGAAACAACAGTTCCTTGCTTGAGTTAATATAATTAACTTTGACAGTAAAGCTGGGTAGAGGATCTGCCGGTATTATCTTAATAGCCTTCCCCTTCTTTGTAGCACTCAAGAGTCTTAGTAAAATTAGCAGCTAAAAGTAATACACATCATAGACTATTCCCAGAGTTGAGATGAAATAACTCGCCTGTGTCAAGTTTGTTAGGACATCTATTGAACAAGCAGGGTGGACAGCTTCAAGCACCTCTTATCAGCATCCTCAACGACATCAGCGAATGGCCCCACCAGAAACGTTATGCCATAACATAGATGTGCTTTGCAAACACTCAAGGGCGTGACATTTACCACCACCACCAAGGAGAAGAAACTGATTGTCTGTCTGTCCCCGACAGGACATGCTGTCGTCCTTGGAAAAGTGACTTAAATCCCATTTGTTGTTTGTCACCTGCGTTAGTGACAGGGGGATACCAAAAACACTCTCTTTATTTTATGATCACTTTGCGTTTCCCCAGAGGAGTCTTTGATATCAGCTGTCACTGGAGTTATTCCAGATTTACACAGGTGTGAGTGACTTCAGAATCTGGTCCCACGTTTGGTCAATAACTGGAAAAGTAACTGTAAAAATGGACCCTTTCCCCCAACATATCTACATCCTTTGCTTTAGGCTGCTCAGTGAGCAAATCTGACTAGACAATGCAAAGGTTTGTTGTTCTTACCCTCGCAGAGCCAATGCCGTTTTGGGAGAATGAGCTGGATGTTGGTCTGCCTTATTTACTATCAACAAAGGCAGCAGCTAAATTCCAGGTGCAGAATCTTTATTGCTAGTGACAAAGTCTGAGTCAGAAAGAGCACAGTGGGTTTCAAGATCCCAGGATGCATTGGCAGGAGTGGCCGTTGGAGAGAAACCTCTTTGTCTTTTAACATGAACTGAGCCCATTTTGTAAGGAATCAGTGAAAGAGGATAAATATGGAATCCCATGTTGCGATTCCTGCATGGTTATTTTGCTGCCTTACAACCTTCCTTTACATTATTTATATGTTTTGCTTTTAGAGGAGAGCAGTTTGTTTTAGCAGCGTGTGAATAAAAGGGACAAATCCACCCTGATTTAGGTTATAAGTTCCTTGGGGCCAGGGCCATTTCTGCTGTATGTTTGTACTGTACTTAGCACCACGAGGCTAGTGGCTACCACAATACAAATAAATAATAATAATTGGATTATTTAAATACAACCTATCTATCCGATCGCTAGTATTTCTAAAAGAGTCTGGCCCCTTGGTGTCTAAACATTACTGACTACAAACCAAGCCATAAGCCTATAAAGGGAGAGGAGCACTATATCCCAATGTTTAGATGGTGAAACTGAGGCACGCAGAGGGGAAATGACTTGCCCAATGTCACATAGCAAATGATTTCCCCAAGGTGAAATCTGGACTAAACCCCTGGTACCCTCACTCCCAGTCTAACTGTGAGACCACGAAGATTGAGGCAGACCATGACAGGAGTTCCAGGGGATAATAATGCTTCCCCGCCTTGGTAAGGTACTTTGAGATCTTACAGGAGTGAGCACTGGGGAAATACAATGTCTCTCTTCTTTGTTAGTGTGTGTGGCCCAACACTCAACTCTCACGGCTCTTCGAGCACAGAATAGGACACTGTGGAGTTGAGGGGGAAAACACCAATGTAAGGGGCCTGTGTCTCCACCCCACGTAAGCTGTGTACTCCACGTCGGGGCAATGGCTGGGTGTTTTGTGACTGCCCATCACGGCAGTGACTATAGAGAACCGAGATCGGGAGATTGCCTGAAACACTGATAACTGGAAAACTGCCTCATATACCTTTCTAAAGGACTGGGGAAGGCCATTCTGGTCCCATTGCATCCCCTCCTCTCACCCTCAGAAATACTGATTTTTAAGGAAACCAGAGAGATTGCATCACACATGGCCAAACAATCCATTGATTTGGGTTGGTTTTTTTAGTTTTCAATGTGTGCGGTGCTAATGATTGGTGTTGACTTCACTACATGCAGCCAGGAACTGGACATTTTCTGCTGCACTTTATCTTCTCTGGCTTCAAGGCCGACTGCCCATGCAGGTCTGTTGCATATCAGATTTATTGCCATACCAGCAATAGTTTATATAATTCCCCCCCCCCCCCAACACTTGGGGATACATACTATAACCCGGAGTGGTACTGAAAGCTCAAAAGGCTCCCTTTTAATTGTGGTATGTAGAGAGCATGTTGGCAGACTCACTGAAGGGTTTGTAGGGGCTGTCGCAGGAGCAGGGATCGAATGCTGTCTCTAGCCATTTTCGCTTCTTGAAGGACTGAGCCCAGGGCTGTTGGGACTGGCAAAATGGTTACATTTGAAAACAAATGTTCATTTATCTGGTTTTCTTTCGTATTCAAACATTTCCAGGCTTTGTTCCCTCATTTCCTCGGTGCCCCACTTTTTAATAAATAAAATGCAATTTGTGGCTTAAACCCCCATCTCTTATCATCCCTTGCACCCCCGGCCTTTTGCCAGAAGGTGGATTCTGCATTTGTTTAGTGAGATCGCTGTTTCTGATGCTGGCAGCCACACGCTTGCAGACCTTGTTGGGGAGGCCAGGCAGGGACCGGAAAAGAAGAGGAGTGACAGAGCCATGATGCCGCGGCCCCCCTTTTACACGGCAATTATCAAACACACTCTAGATTGCTCCTACAGAAACACCCAGCCATAGGGCTTCCAAAACTCTCCATGGCTCCTTGCACACGCTGATCCAGGCTTGGATGTGCAATGGCCCATATCTATGCACATTGGGCGTGCAAGCACTTTTAAAGCACATCCACTGCAAGCTCTCTTGACAGCATAGGGGTATGGTTCGCAATCAACCGTAGAGCCTTCCATTTTAGGAGATAGTGTCTAGATCTACATATTCTTGCTCTCCCTATATTACTGCTCTCTCTGTATATTTCTCTCTCTTTAAACTGACTGTAATAACAGAGAACGTTGATTATCTCCCAGTGATGCCTGGTTTAAGTGATTAGTGATTAATTCCTTCCATTGCTTTGTGTTCTCTCTCTCCCTGCAGGAGATTTTCACACCAGAGTGCAAATTTAAGGAATCGGTCTTTGAAAACTACTACGTTATTTATTCTTCCACACTGTACCGGCAGCAGGAGTCTGGACGAGCGTGGTTCCTGGGGCTCAATAAAGAAGGTCAAATTATGAAGGGGAACCGGGTGAAAAAAACCAAACCCTCGTCACATTTTGTACCCAAACCCATTGAAGGTATGGAAAGTTCCCACACCCTGTCCCATAGGGCAGATGTGAGCCCCGGGGGGTAAGGGGTAGAGGGGAGGTGGACTGTACTGTACTGTGGTTCAGCAGAGTGGAGTGGGGACTATATCCTACAGCAGGGACAGTGGTGTAAGAGCATTGGCCTGCTAAACCCAGGGTTGAGAGTTCAATCCTTGAGGGGGCCACTTAGGGATTTGGGGCAAAAATCTGTCTGAGGATTGGTCCTGCTTTGAGCAGGGGGTTGGACTAGATACCTCCTGAGGTCCCTCCCAACCCTGATATTCTATGAGTCGAAACACGCTACACCATCAATACTGGAGCCTGACTGTCTGCCTTTGCTGTGAGCCGGCAGGTTGGGTTCCTAGAGAACGAGCTGTTAAACCCAACCAAACGGGGGGCACGGGCTGAGTAAAGAGCGTAGGACAGGGATGGTCGAGCCTTGTACCTAGGTCATAAGTTCAAATGCAACCTTTGTCTGAAGTGACCACAATGTGTTGCCGTCTCTGATCGCTCCTTGGAAGCCCTTGTCAAGAGTCTGGGGGAATCTCAGTCCAATTCCGAGTCACCCGGTGTCCACCTTGCAGAATGTGTCTCCGGTGAGAGAGCCGGTGAGAGAGCCGGGACATAGACAATGAACTACCCAGCCTTGCCTGACCCCCCGGGGTAAGGCATGTGAGCAGGCCAGCATGTGGGCAGCTCGCCTTGATGCACCCATCCTGGCGTCCCCAGGGTTATTCACCCTAGTGCCCTTAGGGTGACCAGACAGCAAGTGTGAAAAAACCGGGACAGGAGGTGGGGGGTAATAGGAGCCTATATAAGAAAAAGCCCCAAATATCGGGTCTGTCCCTATAAAATCAGGACATCTGGTCACCCTAAGTGCCCTTCACAGGCACTAACTTTCCATTGGAAACAAACCCAGAGCTTTCCTCCTGCTGGGTGACGAAAAGCGAATGGTCTTGTTCCCAACAGAGATTCCTCGAGGAGGAGGGAGGGACCTAGATCTGTAGTGTCAGTGTCAGAAATATTTACCCAAGATGAGAACATTTCAGAGGGCTAGCATTGCTCTCTCCAGCTTCTCCATGTCCTGCGCACCTCCCAGGGCTTGTCTACACACCCAGAGTTACACCTGCCTCCCTAAACATGGGGTTTTTAAACTGGTTTCATTCAGCCAGGGCACGAGGCCGTTTGGATGCTGTTAGTTTGGTTTAAAGCACACTTATTTCAGTTTAGCTGAACTCCGTTAGCAATGGGTGACAGTTAAACCGCAAAAAGCTGACATAAGAGTGTCCACACGGGGTTTGCACTGATAGCTGATGCAAACTTGCATGCAGACAAACCCCTGACAGACGCTGATACTCTGCCTAGCATGAGTGGCTGAAATCCAGAACCAAACTTCGTATCAGGGCAAAAGGAAAGGAGGAAGAAAAGGGAGGAAAGACAATAAGAGCGAGAGAGAGAGATGCTGAGGGCTGGTCAACACACAGAATTGCACCAGTGTAACTAAAGGTGCAGATTTTACCCTGATTTAGTTAGGCCAGTGGCTGTGTGTGTGGATACGTATGTTGGCTTAAACCTGGCTTACAGCAGTTTAGCTTGTGTTGGTAAATTTACTTGCACAAGCTGAACTGACAGAACCAGCTTTACCCTTCTAGGAGCCTGCACACACCGCTGCACCAATCTAACACCAGTGCAGCCTGCGTGCAGGCAGCCCGAGGCACTGCTGTGGGGTTTGCCTAGGATGGATGATTTTAATGAGGAAGCGTTTTCTCTCTTGCTAACAAAACTAGCAGAACAGAGCCCAGGTTCTGACTCTGGAGCTGCCAGGGGCACAGAGCAAGGGCTGAAATGGCTTCAGACCTGCAGCTTTTCGGTGCTGCTCCCAGAACGCGTTGTCCTTTGCTCGGAGGAGAAGGTTGGGCTCCCTGAAGGGTGGAGATGAATGGCATGAGAATGGCAGGAAACCCCTTCAGGCAGGTGGCTGAGACAGATGAATTCCAGACCACATGAGAACTCCCCTGCAAACCCTTCCCACACAGCTATATCAGCAAGGTCATTAGTAGCAGAAAACCATGCAGAACCTAGGCCTGAGCCTCTGCGCCTGCCAGGCACTGGCTCTGAGTTGAGGATGCTCATTTGTGGGACTCCCTCCCTGGAGCCCACAGTGGCCGCCATTGGAGTATGCAGCCGGCCTGTTTATCTCACCTGGCCTCCCTCTAACCATTTCCTCCAGCGCTTTCTTGTCTGTCTCCTCCTCACCCCCCGTCCCCAGTCCGTTTGGGACTGGAGTGGTTTCCCCGACAGCAGCTGGGTTTGCCCTTGTGGCAGATATTTCGGTGCTGCCTGGCTGTGCGCGGTGGGGGGTCCCTTAAAGCGAGGGATTCCGTTTGCTGCTGAGTATTTGGGTTTTCGCGCGGGGCCCAGTCGGTGCACGGTGGACGGATGTCACACAGCGGGGAGGCACAGAGGCCTGACTCAGGGCAGCATTCTCATTACAGTAGGTGCTGCTGCTGCTGCTTCGGCTTCCGAAAGCCCAGCGCAGCCCTGGCGTTCCTTTCCCTCGCCTGCATCCCCCCGCCCACGCGAGCGTCAGTCGTCACTGTCCTCCAGAGCGAGCAGGCAAGCGCTTTAGAGTCCGGCAGCCGCATTAAGGAGTCCTCCACCCCTTCCCTCTCCCGGGCGGCTCTGCCACCCGCTGCTACATCCAAGAGCTGGCTGCCCCCCAAGCAAAGGCACGTGTCAGCCTGCCAAAGCCTTCCGCTGTCTGGGGCCGCGGCTCGCCGAGGGCTCTGTTCCCAAGCCGAAGATGAGTGGTCGGCAGCAGAGGGGTTGGAGTGAAGCTGGCTCCGTTCCAGGTGACTTGGCTCTGCCCCATCCACCGGGCTCTGCGAGCAGGGCTAAGGCGAAACACAAGNCTGTAGCTGAAGTCGCGTATCTTATTTCGATAGCTCCCCCTAGTGTGGACCAGGCCTGAGACGGGCACCGAATATTTCACGGGAACTTCCCGGCCAGGGTGAAGATCCTGGATGGCCCTCTCGGGGCTGGGGGACGGAAGGAGGTGACCTGTAAAGCATCGTTCTCCCCCAAGGCTGCGTGTGGGACTGTTTACCTCTCGTCCTGTTTTTGTAGCTCAACCAGCCCTACCCCGATCCTTTGTGTGCGACTGTAATAGGGTGGCTACTGTCTGAGCACCCCTAGTGGCCAGCGGGACCTCCACAGGGCACTGCCCCACTTTTCCTTCTTCCAAACTCCACCCAGTCTTGCTCATCCAATCGCAGCCCTGCTTGGGGTCTAGTTTCTTTATTAACACAAAGTTATAAAAAAACCTAACACAAAAACAAATCTTGCCCCCTGCCCTCCCCCCGGAGGTACTGTCCCTTTCTGTTGTCGGGGCAGCAGGAGGAAATGCAAGGTCAAGGCTGCTCTCCTTGCCTTCTCCCAAAGCCCCAGCTCCCTTCTCCAGGAGACCCTCCCTCCCAGCCGCTTCTCTTCTGCAGTTCCCTTTCTACCTCTGCCTCTTAGGTCTGACCTCCCCCTGACCCTTAAAATGCCCCTGCAGCAGGGCAAGGCAAGGCTATTATCCCTATTCTGAAGAGGGGGAACTGAGGCACAGAGATATTAAGAGAGACAACCAAGGTCACACAGGATGTCAGTGGCAGAGCTGGGAATGGAAGCCAGGTCTTCCAAGACCAAGACTAGTGCCTTAACCACTGAACCAGCCTTCCTCTTCATTTGGGAATGTGACCCCCATGAAGGCCATGAGAGTTAGTGCTGGGAGGTGTGTCTGTTGAGAAGGATTTTTGCCTGCTGGAGAAGAGAGGCATCACAAACTACATATACAGAAATCACGTCACCCACCACTGAATGGCAGCCACCTCTGGGGTGAAACTTGGCAGCAGTTTACCAGTGTGCACAAAACTACACGGCAGCTTAGTTTAAACAAGAACTGCAAAAACACCGAAAGCTCTGTGCTCCAGTAGCTAACAGCTAAGGGAAATGCGTTCTTTTACTTCAACTGTTAAAACTGTTGCTTCTGGATTCAGAAGTTCTCCAGTGCAAGTGCCAACAAGACAGAAAACTAATTAACGCAAAACACCTCCGAAAATGCCTTAAAATGGCTTTTCTATAAAGAAAAGGCAAGTTTTAAGGCCCGGTGATGCTACAAAAATGCTTTCAAGTCCTACAACCTGAAGAGTATTTGGGGATCCTTAGTTAATGTATGGCAAGGTGCCAGTTTGGGATACAAACACACACACTGCACACTTCTTTTGATATTGTAATGTTTGGTTGCTGTGGCCTGAACTCAAGGAGCCATTAAAACGGGAGCTTGCGGACTGAGCCAGGCCACTTGGCATGCGTGGAATCACTGCTTGGGCCCTGTGCAACCTTTTAAAGCCATTTCAATCTCTCAGAGTGGCTATAGCCTCAGGGACAGAACCTATCCTTTGCCCCCCCTCCCAAGCCAATGGGAGTCTTTCCATTCACTGCCATTGGCTTTGGATCAGGCCCTTACAGTGGGAATACTTGGCTGCTTATATCAACGCTGCCCCTTGCTGGGGGTATTTCCTGCTTCACTCTTTAAAGTTCCCGCATTTCCCCTTTCCTAGCACTAGGCCCTGGAACCAGCGTGCAGCCCAAGGGGAAGGAGAGATCTTCCTTCACTCAGCAGAGAGGCCCCAGGCCTGCTATTGCAGCTTGGCTTTGCAGTTAAGGACCATGGCTTGAGCAGACCTCCTCTGTGGTGGTGAATGGCCCATGGGTCGCCCGGTCCTACCACCTCCCTGCCTGCCCCCATAGCTTCCTGGCAGTCTGAGGTGCAAGGGGCATCATACAGAGGCCCCCGAATCTTCCCCAACTCTTTTCCCATAGTGGAACTACCCCAGTTCTGCTAAATCAGAGCCCTCTGTCGCCACGATGAAGTGGAAAGGGGGAATTTCTCTCCCTGGCGCTGTCCGCACTAGGAAGATGTAGCGTGTTCAGCCCCAGTAAACACAGGTCATTGTCTTTACTTCTAGTAGGCGCCGAGCAGCATTTAGGGGGGCATGGATCAGTGTTCATGTCACACTGCCCGTCAGTACCCGGCCCAGGCTGGGCAGCTAATGATCCAACCAGCAGATCAGATTTGGTGATGAATCCTGGTCACGTGCCACCTGAGGCATGTTGTGCATACGTTAAGAAGAAGCAGCATTTAAAACCCTGTTCATTAGCCTTTGCTAAACACAGCTCGTTTTCTTGTGTCGTCGGGGCCCTAGAAATGCAGGATTTCGCACAGAGTCTCTCCCACGCTTGCTTCGCTGGGCCTGCATTGAAACCCTCAAGCTAGGTCCCGAAGGAAGAAGAGGGATCACTTTCAGCAGGCGTTTCCTAGGCGTTTGGTAATAAAAGTGCTGTCACCCACAGACGTGCTGTGGTTCCATTTGGCGGCGTCCTGCATGTTTAGCTGCCAGGTGGAGACTAGCTCAACCGTCTGCAAGTCACATTTCCTTCCGGCCTTCATTGCATTAATTAAGGCAGAAAACCAAGGTGCATAATGACCTGACTCCCTTCCCACATCTGGTGTTAAGTCAATTAAATCTCTTCAGTGGAGCGTTGACTAATACAAGTGACCCTCCTCCCATGTCTCGGGGGCGACACCCCCGGGCAAAGTTCTGCATGTGGAGTGGTGGTGTCCCTCCAATGATGCTATGGGTCAGGGAGAGCCAGGACTGGGGCAGAGCCAGGAGATGCGTACTGTTCCCTCCCCAGCTGTGCCGCACCCACTAGAATAGGGACGTGGAGTTTGGTGCTTCTACACGGTGCTGAGCATCCTCAGCTCACGTTGGCGTGAGTGGGAAGATGCTCAGGATCAAGCTCCCAAGTGGTGTGTGCTGTTCGGATGCCCAACAGCCAATGGTGCACAATGAAATGGGGATGTGGGATTATAGGGCAGAAGGGGAGAGGGACAGGGAAGTGTGTATGGTGGGGGACTTGCTCCAGTCGGTTATTATAGAGTTAAGTTAGTTCTGCCATTATTCTCTCTCAGCATCGTTATCCACTTTCCAGGCACGAGATCAATACCGTGGGATAAACCGTTACCCTGTTTGTGAAGGTGATCGATTCTTGAACTCTCTCTCTCTCTGAGCATTAATTCCTTCCCCATCTTTGGCTACGTCCGATACAGTGCGACAGCTGGATGGCTCCAAACAGCTAACCGCACTCCCGTGGAAGGCAGACATACACATACAGGCCTGGGCCGTGCTCTCAGAACCACCAGCTTTCTCCAGCACACCGGGATCGCCACCTCCTGTCGTGGAGCAACACCTGATTGACAGCGGTGCGAGAAAGGGGAGTCTCAAGCCCCCAGCATTAGCCCCCTTGATCTGAGCTCCGGTGAACCAAACTTCTGGGTTCCCGGAACCTCCGTCGTCTGCCCCATCAGTACTATGGACCATGCGCAGGCTTCATTGCTTATCAAGAGGTGCTGGGAGGCCTAATTAGTCCATGACGAGAGCGTGTTATTTACCTAGGATTGTTGTTCTTGCTTCTGTCCCCGGAGACGCCGTTTTCCCCACAGCTTTGGATGCCTTGCTAGCACGCCAGCAAAGCGAGGTGCTGTGTGGTGGGGGTGCTCGGGGGTTGTTCTGTAACCAGTGCCCTTCATTTGTACATACAAGGTGCTCCTGGCAGGGAGGGAAACTCCCGTGTGGGTATGTGGTGCACAAGAGAGCATTAGCTGTGGCTCATTGACAAGACTGAACCAGTTTGCACTATGGATAGCCTGCTTTGCCTGAGAGCTGGGTGACTCATTGAACCAACGTGTCCCTGGGGTTAACCCAGCCAGCCTGAGTGAATGGGATCCCAGCTCCAAAGCTAGTGGAGATGGGAATTGTGAGGGACAGCAGGAGATGTGAGAGGCTGGGGGGAGGGATAGCTCAGTGGTTTGAGCATTGGCCTCCTAAACCCAGGGTTATGAGTTCAATCCTTGAGGGGGCCATTTAGGGATCTGGGGCAAAAATCTGTCTGGGGATTGGTCCTGCTTTGAGCAGGGGGTTGGACTAGATGACCTCCTGAGGTCCCTACCAACCTTGATATTCTATGATTTCACCATCCAGCCCTCTGCCATTTCACACTCACACAACTGCCAAAGCTGCGGGACTAGCCCACAAGTCAAACGTTGATTCTTCACTGCAGAGCCTAAGGGGGAGCCGGGAGCACTTGGAGCAGAGGCAAATGATGACGCTCTGTGCAAGGCAAAAGCAAAGCAGCACAGGCAGGGGCTATTTGGCAGTAATGGTGATGACATTGACGTTTGTGTCAGTCTAGTGGCTGGCAGGGCAGAATTCCTGGATTTTATGCCCAGTTCTGGCACTGACTCAATGTGCAAACTTGGGTAAATTCCTTATTCTCTTCGCTTTTCTTTTTCCATCTGAAAATGGCTTTCTTGATAATTTTACCTACCTCAGAGGGGTGTTGTGAGGCCTAGTTATTGTGTGTATTTAAAGTGCTTGGAGAGCCTTGGAGGGAAGGTGCTGTATGGTCAAAATAGTATTTTTCATTGGTCAGGTTTGCAATGCAACATCAGTTACATTTGTGCACACTTGACTGCACTTCATCTCTGCCCTGTATTGTTCTGCATCACGATAAGTGTTTATCTAGATCAAAGTGCCAGTGCCATTTCAATCTAGCCCTAAGTGACAGGAGTTATTCCTAAATCAGGGAAAGGCTATAAACATAAGGACTCAATTCATCTTTCTGTAGATGAAGACTGTTTTCATTTATTCAGCTATTTTGGAATGGAATTAGTTTGTTTTATGTTGTGTTTATGTTCTTGACGATGAGCCCGAACCGAAGCGTTGCAGGCTCGCTTCTCCCCTGCTTTACACTGTCTGCAGTCGTTGACATGACGATTCTGTAGCAACGCGGGACGGACGGACTGCACGCCTGCTTTGCACAGGCAAAGGTGTAAGGCTGGCAGGATCAGAACGAACATCCCCAGAATGGGGGAGGGGGGGGAGGTTTGCAAGCTGACCCTGTCTCTCGTTCTCATCCCCAGCATATTGGGCCTTGAAACATCGCTATTTTGATGACTGTTAGAGCAATGCCGTGTTTGCAATTGGATGGTTGAAGATTGGCCTCATGGGGCTAACTCCTGAGACCCTTATTCAGCCCTGACTCTGTTTACTCCTGCCTTTCTCGGGGCTAGATCATGCTGTACACATGCAGTCTTTAGAAAGAGACAGCGGGTAGGCACATCACCCCAGGCAGGGTGTGGGCTGGTGCTGGCTCTCAGAGAGGGACAATTTCTCCTTGGTCTCTCCAGCTGCACCTCCTACATGGCCACACAAGGGAGGGGATCCTTTCTCCTTCCTACTTTGCTGCACAGCCACTTACAGGCATGGCATATTCTGGTCTGCAGTGAGTTCAATAGCAGAGACACTGACTGAAATGCTCTGTTCATGGCTGGAGGGGACAAAGTGGGTTTCAGTTGGAACCACAGTATCCAGATCTGGAGCTTGAACTCCCTCCAAGGTGGGCCGAGATGCAAAAGTTTGTTAGTTTTAGGGGTCTCATTGTTTCTTGTCAGAGATTAAGGACCGGGGAAAGGGCTAACTCGTTGATCTGCTGCTAATATTGGCATTGTGAGCTAATGTGCAATGTTGTCAATCGAGATGTTCATTTTATATGTGTATATATTTGTATGTCATAAAAAACATGGAGACTAGAGAGCCTTATCTGTGAGAGACCAGAAATCCTTCGCTTGTATTTGTGCCTCTGGGAGGGGAGAGACTTAAAATGGTCTGACTGCCAGCACTGGCAGAGAACCGTGAATAATAAAGGAATATATTACTGGGATATTCAGGCTTTTCTCTGTGTGTGTGGCGGGAAAGGGGGCGGGGGACGAGGAGGCTAGTTTAGGGAAAAACTGCCCCACACATAAGCAAATGCTAATTGTGGTCCAAGAACTCTGTCTCTGGGATAGTGTGAAAGCTAATTGTCGCCCTTTCTGTTTGCAGTGTGCATGTACAGAGAGCCATCGCTGCATGAAATTGGAGAAAAACAAGGACGCTCAAGAAAAAGTTCAGGGACACCAACCATGAACGGAGGCAAAGTTGTGAACCAGGACTCGACATAACTGACAAACACCCCCCTCCCTCTCTTCCAAATCTTCCCTTCCCACTCACCTCCCCACCCCACCCCACGGCGAAACCACACCGAGACGACAAGAAACTGAGCAAGGCAGGACCTACCGGAAGCGGCTAGGATTCTGAACTCAAAAATCTTTCTTCGTGTAAGATGAGGAAATCAACTCCCAAATCTTGCCTGTTGCAACGTTTCAAAAAAACCGAAGAAAAAATGTTTTAAATCAGGACTCCATTAACATTTTAAATGCAAACTGTTTGCTCTTTGATCAAAAGGAAAAATCTCTTCTCTGCATAGTAATAATAAATAATTATCAACTAATACATAATAATAATTATAATAAAGATGTTACCTTTAAAAATAAAAAAAGCTTTTGGAGAATTGAACTTAGCACATGATATGCTGAAAACAAGCCAGGATCTAAAAACTGACACCTCTGTGCTTTTGTGTTATTCTTTGCTCTCACACACAAACCCACATCATTCCAGTCCTTGTCCCAAGCGGACGGACTGGGTGTCCACAGGGCAGAAAAGGGAGGGAGGGATTATGATTCTGTTTCCTCTAATATCAATAAAATATGGCCCATCCGAATTAGGATTCTGACAGTCACAGGCACTGAACTAGCGACTGTGCAATTGGCTTTGCCAATCCCGGTAGCGCAGCATGTCATTATTTGTTGTTGCAACCGGTATTTGAGCATGTTTGAAGATGGAGAGAGAGCTTTATGCCTTCCTCCTCCACACAACATTTTTTACTGTTAGTAGGTGCCAAAGGAGTTTCAGAACTAGGTTTTCAGGTCCCACCAGAGGAAATGGTTACATTTATTAGGGGTTAGAACATCGAATTGGTGGAGAGAAAATAAAGCTAGAGAAATACCTGCTGTTGAGTAGAAAGGAGGAAAAGCTCAGTAGATGAGGGGTGTATGTGCACATGGGAGAGAGAAAGGTGTCTGAGGAGTGGGGCAGAGAAAGGGGAAGGTGGGGAGAGGGGGAGGGGATGCTACCTTACCAATCAGCTGACCTCTCAGCGAGCACTGTTATGCTCCCTGTATTTTTCACTCAGTCCATGTTCGAGTCCCAAGCCGATGGTCCCCCTGTGAGGCCCTGAACATCTCCACAGAGCCGCATTACCAATTGGGGGCCCAACACAATCCCTGGGAGTTGGGTCTCCCCTGGATTCTCATTGCCCGAGCAGTCAGTTGCAAGAGGCTCGTCCCAGCACCCTGGCAGATTTCCCTTGGAAAGGGGGCTGAGCATAGCAGATTGGAAGGGGCAGTGTGGCACACACCTACCAACTCAAGCACCCTGCGAGGGTAGGATTGCCAACTTTCTGATTGCAGAAAACCAAACACTCTTGCCCCGCCCCTTCCCAATGCCCCACCCCCGCTCAATCCATCCCCCTCCATCCCTTGCTCACTCTCCCCCACGCTTGCTTATTTTCACCAGGCTGGGGCAGGCGGTTGGGGTGAAGGAGGGGGTGAGGGCTCCAGGGTGGGGCCAGAAATGAGGGGTTCAGAGTGCGGGAGGGGATTCTGGGCTGGGGCAGGGGGTTGCGGTGCAGAGGGGGGTGAGGGCTCCAGCTGGCGGTATGGGCTCTGAGATGGGATGAGGGGTTTGGGGTGCAGGAGGGTGCTTGGGGTCAGGGAGGGGGGTTACCTCAGGCGGCTCCCGGAAGCAGCTGGCATGACCTTATGGCCCATAGGTGGAAGTGCGGCCAGGTGTCTCTGCACACTGCCACCGGCTGCAGGCGCCACCCCTGCAACTCCCATTGGCTGTGGTTCCCGGCCAATGGGAGCTGCGGAGCCGGCGCTCGGAGTGGGGGCAGGACATGATGGGGCTGGACATGATGTGGGGGCAGGTCTAGGGGCTGGACATGATGGCCACTTCTGGGAGCAGTGCAGAGCCAGGGCTGGTAGGGAGCCTGCCTAGGCCCTGCCATGCCACCGACCAGACTTTTAACAGCCCGGTCAGCGGTACTGACTGGAGCCGCCAGGGTCCCTTTTCGACCAGGCGTTCTGGCCGTAAACCCTCGAGCGGTGGCAGAGGGAATAGATGCTTTGAATGTACTTGAAAAAGTGAGGAAATCAGAGACAGGCAATGGGGGGCGAGGGGGAGAAGGGCTGAGTTGATATGCAAAGTGTAGTCTTCACGCTGGTCCTTTCTATGGCTAGTGAGAACAAATGAGCATTTGCTGTGGAAGATAAATTTCCCGTTAGTAAATAAATCAGGCTTCAGCGCCGCAGGACACCCACAGGCAGGGGAGTGGGCTTTGCCACTCTCTGAAAGCCTTTGTTTTCACCCCACCCACAGCCACTAAGCCTGTACCTCTGCTTTACAAAGCACCCCCCCCCCCATGGGCCCAGGTGTGCGAGGGTCCGTAAACTCTCACTTCCCGTGGACAACAGTGAAGTCAATGGGAGCGGAGGCTGCTCAACACCTAGTCTCTTCAGTGTCTTAGCCCACGGCCACCGCCATGAAGCTAAGAACGCCGTCCTCGGTCAGCCCGGTGTCCTGTCTCTGACCGTGCCCAGTGCCAGGGGCTTCAGAGCGAATGAACAGAACAGGGCGATTATTGAGTCACCCATCCCGACAGCAGCGCCAACCCGTGCCTGCTGAGAGTGGGGGTGGGGCAGTGAGGGCAGCTATCTTCAGCAGTGTTACTGAGCATGCTCAGTACAAGCCAAGCAGCAAATCCGGGGGTGGGGGTCACATGACCCCTGCACACCCCACACACACGGCCTCGGCCTGACAGCCAATCCCAGCTTCTGTTCAGGGACATCCAGAGTATGGGGTTGCATCCCTGATCATCTTGATGCATTGCCATTGTCAGACCTGTGCTCCAGGAACGAACCTGATTCATACTTTTGACCTTCACAACTTCTTGTGGCAATGAGTTCTACAGGTTGACTGTGTGTTGTGTTGCCTTTTGGTTGTTTTAAACTTTGTGCCTATTAATTTCATAGGGTGATTCCTGGTTCTTGTGTTATATTTAGGGCGGTAAATAACACGTCCCTGTTCACTTTCACCAGACCATTCATGATTTTATAGCCCTCTATTATATCCCCGCTTAGTCAGCGATTCTAAGCTGAGCGGTCCCAGCCTTTTTTACTCTCACCTCATATGGAAGTTGTTCCATACCCCTAATCATTTTCATTGCCCTTCCCTGTAGCTTTTCCAATGCTAATATACCTTTTTTTGAGATGGGGTGACCAGAACGGCACCCAGTATTGAAAGGCTGGGCATACCCTGGATTTCTATAGTAGCATTATGATCTTTTTTCTGTTTTAGTAATCATTAGGAAAGGGATAGGTAATAACATTCTGTGAACTTTTTTGACTGCCGCTGCATTGAGTGGATGTTTTCAGAGAACTAGCCACAATGACTCCAAGATCTCTCTCTTGAGTGCTAACAGCTAATTTTGACCCCATCATTTTATATGTATAGTTGGGATTATGTTTTCCAGTGTGCATTACTTTGCATTTATCAACATTGAATTTCATCTGCCATTTTGTTACCCGGTTTAGTGAGGTCCCTTTGTAACTTCGCAGTCAGCATTGGCCTTAACATTTTGTAGTGTCTGCAAATTTTGCCACTTCACTGTTCTCTCCTTTTTCCAGCTCATTAATGAATACATTGAACAGCACAGGGCCCCGTGCAGCTCCTTGGGGGACCCTGCTATTTACTGCTCACCATTGTGAAAACTGACCATTTATTCCTACCCTTTGGTTCCTGTCTTTTAACCAGGAGCAGACCTGCCCTCTTAGCCATGACTGCTAACTTTGCTTAAGAGCCTTTGCTGCAGGACCTTGTCAAATGCATTCTACAAGTCCACTATACTATACACAGTACACTATATTGACTGGCTCCCCCTTGTCCACATGCTTGCTGACATGTGGACATGTTTTGTGTCAGTCTAATAGAGTGGGCCAGCATGATTTCCCGTTACAAAAGAGACTATTCCCCCAACGCATCACATTTAGCTGGCTGTAATTGCCAAAATCGCCCGTTAAGGCCTTTTTCAAAAGCAGGCATTACATTAGCTACCCTCCAGCCATCTTGGACAAGGCGATGTACACAATAGCTTACATGCCATAGTTAGTATTACGGCAAGTTCATATTGGAGTTCCTTCAGACCTCTTGGGCGAATACCAGCTGGTCCCGGTGACTTTCTTACTGTTTAATTTATCAAAACCTCCTCTATTGACGCCTCAAGCTGAGACAGTTCCTCAGAGCTGTCACCTAAAATGAATGGATTGGGCACAGGGAATTTCCCCCACACCCTCTACAGTGACGACCGATGCAAAGAATTCATTTAGCTTCACCACAACAGCCTTGTGTTCCTAGCACCATAATCATCCAGTAACCCCACTGACTTTTTTGGCAGGCGTCCTGGTTCTGATATACTTAAAAAGCTTTTTGCTGTTAATTTTTGTGTCCTTAGTTGGTTGTTCTTCAAATTCTTTCTTGGCCTGCCTTGTACTTTTACACTTGACTTGACGGAGTTTATGCTCTTTTCTATTTTCCTCCCTAGGCTTTGACTTCCAATTTTTGAAGGATGCCTTTTGCCACCACTTTTAGTCTGCTGTTTAGCCATGGTAGCTGTTTTTTTGTTTTTTGTTTTTTTGGTTCTTATACAAGTTTTTTTTTTTCTTATTATTTTGGGTATACATTTAGTTTGAGCTTCTATTATGGTTGAAGTTAAATGCTGCTCTGGTGGGCTTCTTTAGCATTTTTTCCCCTACAGCAGAGGTGGGCAAACTACGGCCTGCGGGCCATATCCAGCCCGCGGGGCCATCCTGCCAGGCCCCTGAGCTCCCGACCGGCCCCGGCCCCTCCCCTGCTGTCCCCCCTCCCCCACAGCCTCGCCGTGCCGCCAGCACGGCGGTGTGGCTGGCTTCAGCTGGGCAGCGCGGCTCAGGGGCAGATTTACAAGTGAACACAGGGTGCCCTGACATGGGCCCCCCCCCCAACAACAGGGAGACCCAGGGCCGGGCACTCGGGCAGGTCAGCAGCGGTGCACCCCCCACGGGGGCAGGGGAGCAAGTGGGTGGTGCGGGTGGCGGGAGCGCGGGGAACGCGGCCGGAGGACTCAGGAGGAGCACCGGGCGGCTGCGCAGCCGGCCGGAGAGAAGCGGCGCTTTGAAGGGGAAACTGCTGCTTTTCTCTGGCTGTGCGGCTGCCCCTGCTCCTCCTGAGTCCTCCACCCATGTTCGCAGGGCCGCATTCCGAAAGGGGCTGGGGGGAGTCCCAGGGGGGCGGTTAGGGGCAGAGGGTCCCGGGAGGGGTAGGCAGGGGACCGGGAGGGGGGTTGGATAGGGGGTAGGGTCCCAGGGGGCGGGGATCCCGGGAGGGGGCGGTCAGGGGACAAGGACCAGGGGGCGGGGGTTGGATGGGTCAGTGGTTCTGAGGGGGGCAATCAGGGGGTGGGAAGTGGGAGGGGGCGGTCAGGGGACAGAGAGCGGGGGGTGGTGGATAAGGGGTGGGGTCTCAGGGGCCGTTAGGGGCGGGGAGGCCAGGAGGAGGCGGTCAGGGGACAAGGAGCAGGGGGGGTGGATGGGTCAGGGGGTCTGAGGGAGGCAGTCAGGGGGGGGGAAGTGGGAGGGGGCAGATAGGGGGCAGGGGGAAGGCTGTTTGGGGAAGCACAGCCTTCCCTACCGGGCCCAACATACCGTTTCGCAACCCCGATGTGGCCCTCGGGCCAAAGTTTACCCACCCCTGTCCTACAGGGATGTTAAATTTAATTACATTGTGGTCATTATTACTTTTTGGACCAGATTCTGTGCTCCACTTACGACTAAACCAAGAATGGTCACTCCCCCTGTGGGCTCCAGGACTTGAGGCTCAGAGAGCAAGGAGAGGAATTGGAGCATGTTCTCTTGGAGTTTTGAAAAGATTAAACCTTCAAATAAAGCTCCCTTGCATCTAGGGTGACCAGATGAGAGGAAGAAAATATTGGGACACATGGGGGAGGGGGGGTTGTCCACCAGTGGAGCAAAAAAACGGAGTACCACGAAATATCGGGACAAATTGTGTCCCGACCAAACATTGGGGGGACAAACGCCTAGATATCGGGACGTCTGGTCACCCTACTTGCATCTGTCACTCCTGCCCACTATTCCCACTGCCACACGGATAGTCACGTGGCCTGCTTTCCCGCTCTGCTGATGTAGTGACTGGGAAGGCCACCAGAGGCTGAGTAAGCAGCATTAGGGCTTGGTTGGTTACAAACAGTTTCATGCTGTTGTTTATTTAAAGGGTCAAGTTCTTCTGGTGGGTAAAGAGGGACAATTTGGCCATTGGAATTAGTTATTGAGCTTCTGCGCTGTGGTTTCCATCACCCTAGTATTTGAACAGCTTCCATACACTAGCGCACATAGAACTGGCTAACTGAGCGATCTCACACTATGATTGGAAAAGGGGAATCCGCATCACACAGGTGTCTGGCGGGGCATGTCCCCACGGGGCTCATTTCTTGGTCCTACGCTATTTAATATTTTTATCAATGCCCTGGAAGAAAACATAAACGCATCGCTGCTCAAGTTTGCTGCTAACACAAAGGCTGGGGAGGACAGAGCGATTTTGAGCGCTTGGTAAACTGGGCAGAAGCAAACAAGATGAGTTTTAATATAGCCGAATATATACAGCTGGGAACAAAGACCATAGGCCATACTTACAGGAAGGGGAATTCTCTCCTGGGAAGCAGCAACTCTGAAAAAGCGTTGGGGGTTGTGGTGGATAATCAGCTGACTGTGAGGGCCCAGGGGATGCTGTGACCCAAAGGGCAAATGCAATCCTTGGATGCATGACCAGGGAAATCTCAAGTAGCCACAGAGAGGCAATTTCACCACTGTATTTAGCACCAGTAGTGTGCTACTGGAACATGGTGTCCAGTTCTGGTCCTCACTTCAAGAAGGATCTTGCAAAATTGAATGGTTCAGTAAAAAGCCACCCGACTGCGTAAAGGATTGGCCAGCGGACCTTATCGCGATAAGCTAACCAGCATGACTTCCTGGCATCTAACAAAGAGAAGGTTGTGGGTGTCTTGATTACAGTCAGCAAATACCTACATGAGGAACAAATATTGGATAATGGGCTCTTCAGGCCAGCAGACAAAGGTCTAACACGATGCAACGGCTGGAGTCTGAAGCTAGACAAATGCACGCAGGGAATAAGGGGCACATTTTTTTTTAACATTGAGGGTAATTAGCCATTGGCACAACTTACCAAGGCTCATGGTGGCTTCGCCATCACTGGCACCTTCTTATACTAAGCTGGGCTGTTTGTCGACAAGAGCTGCTCAAATAGGAATCTTTTGGGGGCGGGTCTGTGACCTGTGCTCTACACAAGGACCAAGTAGGTGAGCACAGTGGTCCCATCTGGCCTTGGGTGCTCTGAAGCTGTGAATTTGTCTTCACAATACTCAGGCGAGGCAGGGCAATCAGTGGTAGCTTCATGTTGCAGATGGGGCATTTAGGCGCTTTGGCACGGCACTGCATCAGGGCGCTGCACAGAACTCACGGCTTGGGGGCCGCGGGGCTGACGTGGCTTTAAAACACCTTTCTGCCCTCACAGTTCTGGACCAGGGCCAAATCTAAAGCAGCCCAAGCCAAGCAGCACTGCACTGACTCACTGTAGTAGTGTCTGCTAAGGCCCCAGCCCTTGCATACCTCCAGGCCCACGGCTCTCTTACCCAATTCCTGCCCTGGGGGCATTTGCCCCCAGCCAGATCTGGGGCTGCAGCAGGGGACGGGGACTCTCTCCAAGAGAAACGGAGACCAACATTTTGCAAAGTGTTCTCTGCTTGTGAGTGCCTTAATTGCTAGGTGCTCCAAACGACACAGCTAGGGGCTGATGTCAGAGGGGCTGATCAGCGGCTGTTGTCTTCAGCTGGAGCCATGGGCACGCAGACCATCTGAAAAGCAAAAGGAGTCTCAAGCTAGGGACCCCAAATCAGAGACCTGAGTGATTTGCCCAAGGACTCAAAGGGCACCTGCAGCAGAGCTGGAAACAGAGCCAATGTTCTCCCAAGTCTTTGTGCAGTACCTTGGCCACCAGAAAATCTTTGTCAAACCCGTCAAGGGGCCCCTCCAGGTTAAGCCTGAGGGCCACTGGCAGAGCGCTGTCATCGGGGAAGCTGGCACTGGTGCTGCCCATGCTCTGTTTATTCTGGGGGTGACTTGGAGAGCGGTTTCCCAGGCCTGGGCACTACATTTATTTCAAAGTATACAGTCCCCAAGGCCCTGGAAAGCACAGAATTCAACCCCAAACTTCAAGGTAACGTCACCAGGTAGAACCATTTTTGCCCCAGCTACTCACCTTTCAGGAGTTGTGTCATTTTTCTCTTTCGGGTAAAGTCACCTCCTGAGCCAACTGGTGAAGGAAATCACATTGACACTCCTGTCAATAGCTGCCATGGACTAGCAGGCGAGCTGCTCCCCTGAAGCATGGGGTTCCCTCCCTGCCCACTCAGCCGTGGCAGATGGCTAGCTGCACAGCTTGGTGTAACCTGGAGCTAAACCCAGTGCTTAATTTGTAATGAAGGAAGTGTCGGGGCTCAAGCAATGTTTTTACTTTCATAACTGACATGCCAGGCCCAGAGGTGCCGGGGCTCTGAACTGCCAGGCCCAGAGGTGCCGGGCTCTGAACTGCCAGGCCCAGAGGTGCCGGGCTCTGAACTGCCAGGCCCAGAGGTGTCGGGGCTCTGCCCTGGCAATAATTAAGCACTGGGTAACCCCCTGGTGTGACTTAGGACACACTGCACAGTGTTTGTCTTGCAAAGTAGTTGCTCTGTGTGGCTGTGAGTCATAGAAGCCTTTGGTGCCGCTCTGATCTGCTGCAGGGCGTGGCTTAGCGGTGGCACATTGCACACTGTGTTGTTTTTAATAAACCCCTTGCGAGCTTTTTCTCCGGTCCCATGACAGCTGTAAAAGGGAGGCACAGTGCCATGCTCGGCTACCCATGTGCTGCGTCGCAATGTGACAGGACAGTGAACAGAAGGCAAGCGAGCACAGAATTTGCTTTGGAAGCTCCTGCACCCTCTTGGTTGCTTTGTGCTGTTAATTTTCCAATGTCAAAGCCAAGCTGAGTGCTTCAGGCTTTTAGTGTTTGCATAGTTCTTCTTTCCCAATTCAGACATAAGAATATAACATAATACGTATAGTAATGTCTTTCCGGATGCACCCTGTTTATTTTAAACTAATGAACCCTGGAACACTCGTGTAGCCTAAATGTGAAAACAGGTCAAAGTCTGCACTCAGACAATGGGCCCAAGTGGGTTTAACACCTAAGACCAGAATTTGGCCAAGATTTTTTGAAGTTAAAAGGTTTAAAATGAAAGCTACTCTCCCCTGGCACACATCACAATGCAAGACCAGCCCCCTGTAGCAGCTCTGTGTTTGATGAACACTTCACAGCGCTAAGAACAATGGAAGATACTAATGGAGGAGCTTTGAAATGAGAGACAGACAGCAGAATAGCAGGCAGTGCTACAGTGTGCCTGTGGTTGCTTCTTACATGAAAGGGATTTGTTTCTCTTCATTGTGGATTGTTAGGCCTTTGCAATATTGTGTGAATACCAGCCCTGAGGAGCCCATTCTCACCTAGCTATCCAGGGCAAAAACTCTCCATGCTATGGCAGCATGGCACAGTGCACATTTAATACAAAACGCAGGAAAAGATGGTGTTTCCTAGGGTTACCATACGTCTGTATTTCCCCAGACATGTCTGGCTTTTTGGTTCTTAAATCGCCGTCCGGGAGGAATTTTTAAATATCTAAAAACGTCCGGGATTTTGCCATTATTATTTTTCCCCAAAGAAGCGTTGATCATTGAAGAAAGAGAGTGAATGTTGATCACTCGAGAGAGTGCCCGCTTTTCCCCCCTAGCTCCCAGCGCTTGCGCTGCAAAACAGCTGTTTCGCGCGGCTGGGAGGAGGGGGAATGCGGCGTGCTCAGGGAAGGAGGCGGGGCCGGGGTGGGGATTTGGGGAAGGGGTCCAATGGGGCAGGGAGGGGGCAGTTGGGGTGGGGACTTTGGGGAAGGGGTTGGAATGGGGGTGGGGAAGGGGGGCCGCGGGCGGGGGGCGAGAGCAAACCCCCCTGGAGTGTCCTCTTCTTTGAATGTTCAAATATGGTAACCCTACGTTTCCTAGCACACATCCAACCATAAAGGCCCAGTCCTACCCGCTACTGAATACTTGCCCCTGTTAGCTTCCAAGGGAGCTGAGGGCACTAGGGGCAGAATGTAAAGGTAGTTAGGTGCCTAAAGACCCAACCAGCACGTAGGCCCAGATCCTCAAAGGTATGTAGGTGCCTAACTCCCTCGTGGGCACTAATGAGATTTTCGACAGTGCCTGCGCCCCCAGTGGACGGGAATCAGAACTGCTCCTCCATTGAGCTGCAGAAACAGGCATTCTCTAGTGAGCTGCAGGATCTGACCATTACTGACCGCTTTTTGCTTCCAAATTACGTGCCTGGTCCACCTTGACGGATCAGTCCCCCATAACAAAGCGTGATGGGGTTAATTCGGCCCACCTGGAGGCAAAGTGGGTGCACTATGGTAGAGGAGAGCATGCTATAAGCGAGGGGAGAATGCTGCTTGGGTAGCATATCACACCCACTTTTACAGCGGTCAATGACCCAAGGCCAAACGTGAGCCAGCTCTTTCCCCAGCATGCTGCCCAGCACCATGGGGATTGGTGGGTGGGGCTAACGCTCCAGCCCATCTCTTCTTACCTGTGCAGGAAGGAGAATAGCAGCTCTGCAGAGACTGCTTCTCCCCACCTGACACTGTCACCCACAGGGCATGGGGGACACTATGTCCCCATCTTCTCCCCGTATACCCCGGCATGGGAACATGAGAAGCACCAGAAACTGAACAGGACAGCATGAGTTAAATTGCTTGGCTGTCCTAATGTTTAATAGCTGGACAGATTTCTTCGTTAAAAATAACTCTTGCTTTTGATTGATGCACAAAGCTAGAAAGAGGGGCATTTGTCTGAATCACCCCTCCCCGTCCCCGTGGCCCTGCACCAGATGGTGCCAGGGACCAACTAGGCCAGCGCTGCATTAGAAGGTTAATGTGTGCTGGCTAGGATAGAGAGATAGCTTGATGCAGTAGATCATTGTCCTTGCCCACAGCCTGCATGAGAAATAGAACTAATCGTGTGCTTCATTTTTGCATTAGGACAAAAATATGCAAATGAGTGTCTGCAGGACCAGGTTTATACATCGAGGGCTTCTAGCAATGAAACACAAACTTGAATTGCTGCTGCATGGTGACAAACTCCCAGCCCCCTTTTAAAAAATACATGAAACTCCCTTGTGCAGGGGAGTTTCCGATTACTGCTCTAATTCTCGCTCTTCCAGTGGGCGG
Organism: Platysternon megacephalum; assembly: GCA_003942145.1. NCBI lineage: Eukaryota > Metazoa > Chordata > Testudines > Platysternidae > Platysternon > Platysternon megacephalum. The sequence goes on along the minus strand of QXTE01000125.1, from coordinate 4,443,775 downwards.
ACTGAAGGCCCCGTTGGAGGAGGCCAGTGAGCCAAAGATTACATTACACTCAACAATCAATCACGCCCTTTTATGAGCCTGCTGAAGGTCCCAGGTGGGCCTCAATGAATTTCATCACGACTGAGTTATGCCTGACACCTTGATTTGCCCACATTGTAAACAAACACACCTGCCATTCGAGTTTGGTTTACTCACACATTTTTAGACATTCATTTTAACATATTCCTTCTCGGCTCAGTCCCACTCATCCCGGGAGGTGCTGTGGAATACTTGGTAATGAGGGTACAGGGCCGAGCGCGAATAGGATGTGCAAGCAGCTGTCACATAGCGTTTCCAGAGCGAGCATTTCTTTCCGTGAGCCATGCATGACTGCAGCTTGCATTGAAACATTAACTGCCTCCTCATCCTGCCATGGACTCAGCATCGCCTTCTCCCCAGGGCCCATATCACCGCTGAATACCAGCCAGACAGCACAAGATTCCAAACCACCATTAATGGCCCACACTTTGCATAATTACAATAGGCCCTCAGAGCTATATTTTATATTTCTAGTTTTAGATACAAGAGTGGTACATTTATACAAATAGGATGATCACACTCAGTAGATTATAAGCTTTGTGATGATACCTTACAAGAGACCTTTTGCATGAAGCATATTCCAGTTACATTATACTCACTTATTATCATGTTTTTACAAAACCATATAGACTGCACAACGTCACAAGCAACCTTTGAGAATGGTGTGAGGAGCTCCCTCAAGAACTGGATGCTGTGATCACGTACTCCAGGAGACTCCCGCCTCAGGCAAGTGCCCTTTGATTGCCCTGTGGAAAGCACAGGGCACTCTCACTAGTTGATCAAGGTAGCTCCTTGCAGCCGCTACAAAGGGAGTTTGGCTGATGTGCTTTGGTCCTATGATGGTGTCCCTTGAATAGATATGTGGACAGAGTTGGCACCGGGGTTTGTAGCAGGGTTTGGTTCCTGGGTTGGTGTTTTTGTTGTGTGGTTGCTGGTGAGTATTTGCTTCAGGTTGGGGGGCTGTCTGTAGGCGAGGACTGGCCTATCTCCCAAGGCCTGTGAGAGTGAGAGATCGTCCTTCAGGATAGGTTGTAGATCCTTGATGATGCCTGGAGAGGTTTTAGTTGGGGGCTGTAGGTGGCGGCTAGTGGCGTTCTGTTATTTTCTTTGTTGGGCCTGTCTTGTAGTAGGTGACTTCTCGGTACCCTTCTGGCTCTGTCAATCCGTTTCTTCACTTCACCAGGTGGATATTGCAGTTTTAAGAACGCTTGATAGAGATTCTGTAGGTGTTTGTCTCTGTCTGAGGGATCGGAGCAAATGCGGTTGTATCTTAGAGCTTGGCTGTAGACAATGGATCGTGTGATGTGGTCTGGATGAAAGCTGGAGGTGTGTAGGGTAAGTATAGGTTTCAGAGTAGCAGCCGTGTTAGTCTGTATCAGCAAAAAGAACAGGAGTACTTGTGGCACCTTAGAGACTAACAAATTTATTTGAGCATAAGCTTTCGTGGGCTACAGCCCACTTCTTCGCCGTCAGTAGGTTTCCGTCCACATATCTATTCAAGGAACACCATCATAGGACCTAACCAGATCAGACACACCATCCGGGGCTCGTTCACCTGCACATCTACCAATGTGATATATGCCATCATGTGCCAGCAATGCCTCTCTGCCATGTACATTGGCCAAACCGGACAGTCTCTACGCAAAAGAATAAATGGACACAAATCTGACATCAGGAATCATAACATTCAAAAACCAGTAGGAGAACACTTCAATCTCGCTGGTCACTCAATAACAGACCCAAAAGTGGCAATTCTTCAAAAAAAAAACTTCAAAACCAGACTCCAACACGAAGCTGCAGAACTGGAATTAATTTGCAAACTAGATACCATCAGATTAGGCCTGAATAAAGATGGAGTGGTTGAGTCATTACAAAACCTAAACTTAATTTCCCAATACTAATTTCTCCCTACAGTTACTCACACCTTCTTGTCAAAGGTCTGTAATGGGCCACTCTCTTACCACTTCAAAAGTTATTTTTCCTCCCTTGGTATCCTGCTGTTAATTGATTTATCTCATTATACTGACCTCACACTTGGTAAAGCAACCCCCATCCTTTCATGTATTTATACCTGCTCCTGTATTTTTCACTTCATGCATCTGGTGAAGTGGGTTCTAGCCCACGAAAGCTTAGGCCCAAATAAATTTGTTAATCTCTAAGGTGCCACAAGGACTCCTCGTTGTTTTTATTAAGACTGGGTTATATATTGTTCCATTTTCCATGCTCAATACAATCATTGCCACAATAATAGATACATGCTGTGCCTCTTTCTATTCTCGTCCAATTTTCCCCATGGGAACACACTATCTCAGTTTAAATACTGAGCAGGGTTGGTGAGAGAAAGCAATGTGCTCATGCTGTGTTAACCTTGGGTGTTAATCTGAATTTTAGCTAGCTAGTTATTCACCTTTCTCTCACAGCTTGCTAAAGCTGCACCAGGGGGATAGCTGCCAGTCAAACTGGAGGACATAGCAAAGGGCAAAGTTATGCAGGCTATTATGTGTCAAAAATCAGGGTAGTTGCAGGGTAGATGCGTTTAATTCCCGTACTTTGTACTTGTGACAAAAATGATAAGTGGACCAGCATGCAGTGTGGTCTGAATCCATTCAAGTGCCAGTGATTGCACCAAGAAATGGAAGTGATATCAATTTCCGTTCCTTTCTTTATAAACTTGAAAGGGACCTAGTAAGGTTAGCAGGTAAAGCAGCTGCCCTGCAGGGATCCCCATTAACTAGCCACATGTACCCACCGGGACTGCACGGTGGCATCCTAGTATTGCCCTAGGTAATAATGGCAGTATCTTGGAGCAGCAGAGGACGGATGGCCTTATTCTTTTTAATACGGTAGCAGAATGGGTCCTAGTGGGCTAGGCGCTGGAGAACGACGTGTGAGAGACCGTCCCTGCCCCAAGGAGCTTCTGCTCTAAAGAAACAAGACAGACAAATGGTAGGAGGGGAATCGGAGGCCCAGAGACTCGGCCAAGGTCACACAGCAGATTAGGAGCAGAGCTGGGATTAGAGCAAGGCAGACGTAGACTCAGCATTGGCCTGCCTATCTTCTGGGCACCAGGCTGCTTCGTGCAAGCCAGAGTCCCAAGCTGGGTGCCAGGGTGCTTTATGTGATGCATGGGGAGAGTGAGGCACCTAAGAATGGGGATCACAAAAGCCAGCAAGTGGCGGCCCCTAAACTAGCCAGCAGGAAATGCAGAGGAACTGGCTGTGAACTGAGCTCCATCCCTGGGGGGAGGGATAGCTCAGTGGTTTGAGCATTGGCCTGCTACACCCAGGGTTGTGAGTTCAATCCTTGAGGGGGCCATTTAGGGATCTGGGGCAAAAAATTGGTCCTGCTAGTGAAGGCAGGGGACTGGACTCGGTGACCTTTCAAGGTCCCTTCCAGTTCTATGAGATAGGTACATCTCCATATATTCTCTATTCTCAATCCCTCCGAGGAATTTAATGCCTCCCTCTGCTTGGGATTCGGAGTCATTAGCCTGCTCTGGCAGTCAAGCGTCTCAGCCCTTCTCCCAGAAGAATGAAGGGGAAGGTGGTGCCCCGCCTCTGGCCCAGTGGTTAGAGCGCTCATCTGGGAGGTAGGAGACCCGGATTCCAATCCTCCGCTTGATTTCCTAGTCATGGGGCCCATCAAAGAGTGAGAATGACCTTATAGCTGGGTGGTTAGTGAGACATCAAACCTCTGCTCCACATCAGGCAGAGTCGGGGAGTCCAACCGCAGCCTCCCACAGTGCAGGCTCTGAACACGCCTACGCCTACCAGCCAGGGCTCCACCGGTGAGACAGGCACAGCCACGCCTAGCCTGAGGATACCACACTGGGGCTTAGGTGTGCGCTGGGCAGTGGTGCACAATCTCCTGCCTAGTTTTTTTAGCTGCCTTGGGGAATTAAGCTGCAGAAACATAGGTGCATAGGGGCTTTAGGCACCTATAGGGTTAGATGCGGGCTGAGCCCTAAAGTGACAGGTGCCTAAATCCCTTTGTGGATTTAGCCCAAAGCCTCCAGAGTCCCAGTCCAGTGCCCTGTCCACTGCACCCTACTCCCTCCCACTTCCATGCTCACACCTTGTGGGTAGGTCCCAGGACTGGCACTCAGGTCGGGGTTCAGTTTGCCACTTGTCTGTGTGACCCTGGGCAAGTCGCTTAATTGCCGTGCCTCAGTTTTCCCCCTCTGTATAATGGGAATAACAGCCCTGCCCTGCAACACAAGCAGGGGCTGTGAAGAGACAGGCATTGTTTGTGAGGTGTTCAGATACTATGATGATGTGCGGGGGTGGGGTCGCATATCTACTGCCATAGTAGAGTCTGAAGCCATTCTGTCTATTGGCTGTACATGCTGCTGTATCGTGGAAGAGGTCACTTGGCAGGCCTGCTGTTCATTTCATTTTCTAACGTGCTTCACAGTTTATGGAGTAAGAGGGTTCCATACAATTTACCATTAAACAAAGAGACGAACCAATAAGATTAAAACTGCGTCTTTACCCAAACAAACATCCGCCCTATCTGAAGTTCCAAACCGTTTGGTTAACTTTTTTCTGTTTTTCTGTTTTTCATTTTCATGGCTCTGCTGCACTTCCTGACTGTGGACAGACTTGGAAGCAGAAGCGACAGGAAGAAATACAGCGGGTCTCACTGAAGCGGGAAGTATTGCCTAGCTCACAAGTAAACCCATTGGTGGGAGAGTCCCGTGTCACACAGGAGCTCTGTGGAGGCTCAGAATGGCTTCAGATACACATCTGACCTTTGGATGCCTATCAAAGCACAACCTGAGGCCACTGTGAGGTTCCCCCTTCAGCTACACCCTCACATCATGATGGTTCTTCTAAAGGTGGGGCTAAGCTGCAACAGTTGCATCCGCAGTTTGCCTCCCCATCTCCCAAGTTGTGTGTGAGGCGGGTGTCTTTGAATCCAGGGGGCTTTGGTTCAAGCCACTAGACCTAGGGATCATTTTCCACCGCTGTGACGAACAAATTCAGATTCAGGTTCAGAGTCCTAAATCCACCCACAATAACGGGGCTGATTCACATTTTCATCTCTGGGCTCTTCTTGCCGGTTTCTTTAACCCGAGGCCAGCTTTTGCAGCCTGGGTTCATCACACTTTCTTTAAATCCTCAAACACAACTTGGGGGACGGATCGCTCAGTGGTTTGAGCATTGGCCTGCTAAACCCAGGGTTGTGAGTTCAATCCTTGAGGGGGCCATTTAGGGATTTGGGGCAAAATCAGTACTTGGTCCTGCTAGTGAAGGCAGGGGGCTGGACTCGATGATCTTGCAGGGTCCCTTCCAGTTCTATGAGATAGGAATATCTCTGTATATTATTAAATTCCTCACTGCTGTAGTAGGTTAGGTTCTCTCTACTTAAGCAGCACCATTAACTAAAGGGGAGCCCAAACCCAAGCTCCACGCACGGCCAGATTTGGAATGTCCCTCATCCATATCACGATCTGACTGGTGCAGCTTCAGCCATCTATTATTAACGCGGTAAAAGCATTTTGCTGTTCAGAAATTGGTTCCGCTCCTGAGGGCAGTGGATTCAAAGATGGATAAAGTAGACGTGCAAATGGGATTCAAAGCTGCAGGTTATTTTAAATATAAATTCAAGCTCATCACTGAAGTTGTGAAGTTCTTAAAAAGGCAGGAGGAGCTCGTTTTCTATGGACACTGTATCTGGCCTTCACATGCAAACCCATCACTAAGGTGTAGGCTTGACACAGGGTATTTTGCATGAAGACGTTTGGTGATAAGGATGAATAGACCCCCTCCTCCCCCCCAGCCCTTTGTACACCACTGCATTCTGCCGCCTCCATCTTTACTGGGGCTTTGCTGGTTTTCATTCCTTAGGAATTAAAGCACCCGATTCAGCACTGGTGCAATGCCACTGAAGTCGATGGAGTGACACCAGGGATGAATCTGGCCCCAAAGCCCTGTTGGTTTTTTGTTTATTTGTTTTTAGACATAGAACAAGGGATATTTTTCCATCCACCGTTTGCTGCTGTTGCATTGTACCTGATGTGCATGTATCACAGAGGGACGTCACTTCCACAGAAACGGGTGACTGGGCAGAGACATGGGCTACCTGGCAACTAGAGAAGAGACTAAAATGAACCCTTGGGGACTAGATAATCCAGACCTGAAATTTGCTGTGTGCCTCTACAGCCATGGAAACACATTGTAGAAAATCCCCTTCCCCACCTGCTATAGGGCTTCGTCTCTTTCCCTCTCTGAAATCGCTCCCTTTATGAGTTTCAAACATGATGGCTCCTCTCTTCCCACATAGGGAAATTCCTCTTCCTGACCCTACAGCTGTGGCGGTTCCCCTGCTTGTCGTAGGGCTGGGACAGCTTTGCTGTGCTTAGGGAAAGGCAGGATTTAGGCTGTGGCCAGGGAATACTGTTGTATTAACTTGATGAACCCTATGGGCTCAAAGAGTCCAAAGTGTTAACATGATTCTGAAACTGACCCGCATTAAACAAGGTTCGGGGTGTGCTATACAGCCCCCACACCCTGCTTAGCACTGTGGCGCACACACCATTAAAAATCCTTCTAACCTTTTATTAACTAAGGAAAAACAATTAAGCTATTTGAAATGGGACGTATGAAGTAAGGCTTTCATTTGAACATCTCTTCTCCCTCGCCCTTTAGTCGGAGAGAGTTTTTAGAAAGACGCCCCCCCTTGTCTGACAGTCTTTTAGGGGGTATTAAAGATGGTACTAACTGTCCTTTTCAGGGGAATTTAGTTGAAAAGGACTAGAGCTGTTCTTGTTGTTAAACTCTGATCCTGCTTCCTTGTTGACAAAACAAGACAAAACGCACAGGGGGAGAGAAAAGAACAGAAAAGGCAGCTTCTCTCACTTGCAACCTCTCTGCTGGAAAAATTGGTACCAGCATTGGGCTGTTTAGGGCATTGCTTTTAGTTGCCTCTTTGGCTACAGGCTCACAGCAGTGTTGCAAAATATAGTCTTGGCTGGCTAAGCCAGACCCTTATTAGACAGAAGGCAAAGAGAGGGAGAGAGAGAGAGCGAGAGGGAGGGGAAAGGGAAGAAAGAAGGTGGGGAAGGAAAAGGACCCCTTGGAGGTGTGCGTGGGGGAGGAGGACGAAGTCTCATATCCCAGGTGGTGTTTGGGATTCAGCCAGAGGAGGGGTCCCTCTTTTGGCCTGGCCTGGTCAGGGCGTCTCTCAGAATCAGGATGACCAAGGGCCAGTGATGTTACAGTGGGTCCCGGGGCCCCAGGAGACGGTGGGGGTTGCAGCCATGATGGTGAAACTCGCTCTTTCCTCTGCCCTCATCTTTCAGTCAGCCTGTGTCATAGTAGCTGGCTTCCCCCTCCCCCCCCAGTCTCTTTTCCCCCTCAGGACCCCCAAGGGAACAATGGGCAGAATAGCCCCTCCCCTCTTTATTTTGCCCACCACTTAGGCCTAATTTCCAACACACCCATTTTGGTTCATTGATTCCCAGTTTCACACTTTCTGGTTGACCAGCCCTGAGCTTAACACAGCCCTTGAGTTACGTCCGGAACCCTTTTTAGTTGGACCAGGTCAGCCTGTCTCCTTTTTTGCACCTTTTCCCATCAACATTTGTTACTATGGGTTATTGTGACACTTTACAAATATCGCATCAAAACTGTGTCTGCTTTTTCCTCTACCTCTGTCCCAGTACCTGCCTCTTCGCTGTCAAACTGCAGCCATTATCCCAAACCCCCAGACACGGCAATGCACATGAACTGGGATTTGGAGTCAAAACGCTGCTGGTTTTATATTTGTATGTCCAAAACCAAATCCAGCCCATCTCTATTCATACTACCTTCCCGTGATGGGGTGTTCACCCCACACCAACCGTGAAGGGGTTACCGTGGCGCAGAAAGGACCAATTAACCTTATCCCCAGCTTCTGGGGGAGAGTCACGCTTGACTGATAACTGCAGCCGAAGCCCAGCTGGGGGAGGAGCTGGGCAGGGATGATAAGAAGAGGACCTTGAAAGCAGAAGCAGGCTGGAGGGAGCGAATCTGCAGTCGCTCTTTGGGCACAGAGGTGGGTAAGTGGAAACCCGGAGGGCTAAAGCCCTGGAACCCTGTCCCTGATGGAAGGGATTTACCCAGAGGAGTTGTGGGGAAGGCAGAATATGAAGAAGCCCAGTGAAAGAGCAGCAGACGTTAGCTGCGGCTTATAGGATCCCTGGGCTGGACGCTGGAGTAGTGGGCAGGCCTGGGTTCCCCTAACAGCCACTGGGGAAGTGGCACTGGCTGCTGAAGGATACCCCAGAAGGGGGAAACTATATAGGGACCTGGCTAGGAGGGTGAGTCATGATGAGAGAGCATCCCAAGTCCCGGAGAGCAAGAAGGGCCGTGGAGCAAGTGAACGACAGAAGAACAGAAGAACGGCCGTACTGGGTCAGACCAAAGGTCCATCCAGCTCAGTATCCTGTCTACCGACAGTGGCCAATGCCAGGTGCCCCAGAGGGAGTGAACCTAACAGGTAATGATCAAGTGATCAAGGGGCACTAGACCAGACAAGAGCTGATCCCCAGACCCAGCCACAAGGGGGCGCCTCCAGCAGTGAGTGAATCCCGTTACACTACACCCCGACACATTATTCATGCGTTGATTGGAAACACTCGTTTTCTATTGCTGCTGTTGTATTTGTGCCGCTGCTCTGCAAATGTCTCAAGGCTTGGAATTTTGTTGCCGGCTAGCTATTTGTCTTGCACAATACCAACACAAACGCTGCTTGAAATATGGCAGATATTATTGTTTAAAGCGGGAAAATAATTTGTAACAAACACCAAAAGCAGGATAATGATGTGTTTCATTACTGGGGCTTCATGTTGAGCAATGGCTAAGGTGAGAGCAGCTTTGCATGAAGTGCTTTGCAATTATGCGTTCAAGCGTATTCGGTTCTGGTGCTGCATGAAATCATAGTGTTCATAAATGAAATGCATGTATTGCCAGTCCCGCAGCAAAGACATTTCATTTTTGTTCTACAACTTGAGATTTCTCCCTTTACCAGTCCGAGGATTCCTGCCGCTGGGCTGCTTTCCACGCATGCATCGCTAGAACATTTGGGAACGTAACCGCTTACAGAGTTTGATGCAGTGTGTCTCTGCGTGTGCACGGGCAAGGGGCCACACAGCAGCATATCACTTCAACCGGCATCGTNTCCCTACTGCCTTCCATCCACCATCTCACTAGTGCTCTTGTTTCCACCTCCAAAATAGCATCTCTGTTCCTGCCGGTGGGATTCCCAACATGCCCCAGCAGCCTCTGCTGCCCTTCCGAGGAGGAGCTGTGTCAGTCTGAGACAAAAAAGCACATCCCAGGCCAGGCTGAGAAGGAAGCCGATCCCCCTGTTTTGGATGCCACGTGTGCATAACTGTTTATGATAAAAGCCCTACTGTGCCTGGCTAAACTTTACTTAAAGCAGTTAAGCTCTCTGGTGTTGAACCTCCAGGGGGTTTAATTCACTAAGTTGAAGTTTTATGATGCTGTTGTCTAACTGAAATGTGTTCACTCTGTCTCCAGATGTTGCTGCTAAACATTGCACTGATCTATCCCCAGGAAATTGGGTGGGCTTTGTTTTTCCATAACGCTTGGGAGACAGATGGTGTTCAGACGGTGCAGATGTGACAGCTTCCATTGCGTTCTTTATGGGACTTTTCTTTCCAGCTAAGCATTTATCTTAAAATGATAACCTTGTAATTTCCCCAGGGATCCTAGAATAGTGGACAGCACTGTAGGGCGAGTTAGATTTAAGTGTGCAAAACTGCAGCAGTGAGGTGTTTTGGTTTTGCCAAAACAAAGCCAGAGACGGCTTGGATTCCGGTCCTGTTTTATCCCAAACCTCAGTGTTTTGCAGGGAGAAGGAGTGAGGTGGATAAATGGCATCTGCTTTGGCCCATCTTTCTTTCTAATAATAATGCCTAGCTCTTTTTTGCTTGTAGAACTGAAAATCCTTTACAAAGGAGGTCAGTATCATTAGTCCCATTTTATAGATGGAGAAACTGAGGCACAGAGACACCAAGTGACTTGCTCAAGGTTATCCAGCAGCAGAACTGGGAATCAAACCCAGTTTTCTTAAATCTCCAGTCAGTGCAATAGTCACTGAAGCAAACCACAATACCATGGGGGTTGAGGAAGCATGTCAAATCCAGGACTCCTTCAAACCCTAAATGTTCTGGGAGAGGTGGCAGGTTAAAAAAAAACGATTCTGCCATTGATGTATCTTTACATATTATAGCCCAGGAGCTGGAATCAAAAAGTGCTGCTATTGAATCTACCCCACCAAGAAACAACATGACATGTAATTAACCTGGGGAACTCACTGCCTTGGGACATTACTGAGACAGAGTTTAGCAGTACCAGATTTAGTTAATTCCAGCAATTAGCTCCATTNTCTGGACGCGATACATCGATCCCCGAACGCGCTCCCATCGACTCCGTAACTCCAGCAGGGCGAGCGGAGGTAGCGGAGTCGACGGGGGAGCCGCGGACGTCGATCCCGCGCTGCGAGGACGCGAGGTAAGCGCGGGTAATTCGAAATAAGATACTTCGACTTCAGCTACGCTATTCTCGTAGCTGAAGTCGCGTATCTTATTTCGATCCCCGCCCCTAGTGTGGACCAGCCCATAGTTTAGCAGTACCAGATTTAGTTAATTCCGGCAATTAGCTCCATAATTGGCAGCCTCTACTTTGGCACGATCATGGGCTCTGGGCAGTGACATTCCCCGGTGTGGGTTGGAGCTGCGGGCTGGGGCTCGGGCTCAAGCAATTTTTTACATTCATGACTGATGCAGCAAGTGGCAGAGGTGCCGGATCTATGAACTGCCAAGCCTAAAGGTGCCGGGGTGCAGCCCTGGCAAGCCGTGGCACATGTTAAGCAGTGGCTAGAACTCAGTCTCCAGCTCCAAAAGCACAGGCTCCTGGCACTTGAATGAAAGGGGACCCTCTCTTAGCTACTAGCAGTATAGGGTTTATGAGAGTTGAATAGTTCTGATTCCATCCAGTAGAGGGAAGTGGTGAACACAGCCATAGAAAAGTCATTGGGATCTCTTTAATATTCATATAGCTGTGTATTATATCATACATCTATACGTACACGTGCCGGTACTTAGACAGATGGACTAGATGGTTCTCTCTAGGCCCCGCATCCAAACTGTTACAGAGCCATATCTAGAACCATGGGGGGGAATGGTTGTGAGAACCTATCAGTCCCAGGCTGCCCTGCAGTTCACAATTGCTGACTGACAGCGAATGGAGCAGAGTGTTTGAATATCTCCCCTGACGATTCAGGCAGGCGGTGGGGGGGAACCGGGCTCTGTAAATGCATAATCAGCACCTGGCATTCGCTCAGTAAATACCAAGCGATGATAAACCCTTGGAAGCAAGTGGTTTTTCCTCCTGTGGGTTAATGTTTTTATCCAGCTGAGCACCTGTTCGTCCGGCGAGGCAGATAAGTAAAGCGTGCAGGCAGGAAAGTGCAGGGTAGTGTCAGCTCTCTCCCGACAGGGCTGCACCTGGATCCAGCCTCCCAGAACACCAGCCGTGGAAGGATTTCAGGCATTGAAGCTGCTTTTACTTTCTTCTCCATGTGTCTTCGGGGGGGGGGGGGGGGGCTGCCCCATTCCTGTCCTCCGCTTCCCTTTGGGCTTCTAAACCTGCAGTGCTCTGGAAGCCTTTCTGGCCTATAGGCCAGTGCGGCATCTTTGCTCATTCTCCAAGGGCCTCCAGGTTAGCTCCATATATTTGTTTCAACCCATGCGACTGTACAATTCACAGGTTGCAGGACAGCCCTGTGATGTCAGGGAAGGTGACAGCAGGGCCCCCGAGATCAGGCATTTGCTGGGAGTTTAAAGAAGCCACTTGGGAGTGTGAGCCGCCTAATGAATGAGAAAGGGGGTCGGTGTGACTGCCCTGGTCTGCTGCTGTCAAACGCAGTGGTCTGGACCGTACCTGGCCCTACATGGTGTCCAAGGAACTATATCTCCCCTTGCCAGGCACAAACCCGGTCCTGGCCCTGCCAGCCCAGATAAGGACGCAGGATGGTGTGTCTAGATTGCCCAGTGACAGTGTTGGAAGGAGCTCTCAGTTTAGGGCCCACATCCCAGACGCCACCCCCACATCCGGCAGTCTCAACAGAAAGACTCTGCAAATGGGCTGTAAACACGGAATTACCGTCCCAGGGTGGCAGGTGCTCTAACAGTGAGGGAGTGCAGGGAAGCCTGTCCTGATGCTGTCTGTGCTGTAGCCCTTCTGTGGCTGGAGAGGGAATTGCCTTCTCCAGGGCGGGTTGATCTGCAACAGCTCATGAGCACCAAATCCACAGGCAAAGTTTAAAATAAATTGGCCCAATTCTCTGCTCACTTACCCTGGTCTAAACCAGGAGCAACCCCCCTAGGTGTAGGTGTGTTCGAGGAAAATCAGGCCTGTTGTGTTTACACTAGACTTGCTTCCGGCTCACAAGTTCACACTGCATTTCAGAGCTGAATACAGACTTCATCTGTGGAGGCTTTGAATGTGGGGGTCTGATTCTGGCCTGGCTCTCGTTTAAACCTGAGCCCAAACCAATGGGCTGGATCTTCAGCTGCCATAAATCAGTGTAGCACAAGGGAGGACCATTTACATCCGCCCTGGATCTGGCGCACTGTTTTCTAATGTGCTTCCTGGGCAGTCCCATTAAAGCACAATAGGTCTGATTCGTCCTTGGTGTAAATCACGCGCTGGCCCTGATTACACACCAGTGGAAGTGGGACTTAACCCCAGTGGTAGAAGCACGTCAGAGCAGGGATTTGGATCTAACCCTCTTCGCAGCTCTTCGTAACCTGCTCAGCTGGCGAGAAGTCACTCAGGAAAATGTACCAATGAGCCAAAGAGCTTAATGGTCTTTTTCTCCTACTGTGGGACCTTTCCGCTGTTGAGTCATGATTCAGCAAGGGGGGGGGAGGGGGGGGTTGTCATTATTGGCAGACAACCCAGCGAGACACTGCAGTCTGCTGAACACCTTCCAGGTTCCCACCCCCACTGCCAACAAATGAGGTGGGGGGAGCAGGTGCTGACAGATTGGAGAGACGCCAAGAGTACGGGAGCAGGCAGACGACTCTGCTGAGAGCAGCTGGCAAGGCAACAGCGAGAGTCGCTGCTGAGATCCCACTTCTTAAATTGGGGGGGGGAGGGGAGGGCTTTGGATAGGGCTGCCTGAAAGAGGCTAAATGGGAAACCATCCGGAGGGGCTCAATGACCCTGGATGCCAGGTGGAGCCAACTCAGCCCCTCCTGTGACAGAGGACAATGAAAACAGGAGGGAATTGGTATAAATTTGAGTTTGGGCTGGATCCAAGATCCCCCAGGCATGGGGCATCCGCATCAGAGAGTCTGCTCTGGGCTCATCCAGTTCTAGTGCTCAGATACCATGGTGATGGGCAAGAGAGAACCACCTAACGTGTAAGAACCCGGAGAGACTAAAACAGATTAGAAAAGAATGGTGTCAAACACGAGCAAAAGGAGACAGGCCTGTGAGAGGAGGTAGATCGGTAAGTAACGGGGGTGGTGTCACTTGGCGACAGTTCACACAGGCCTTCTCTTTGGTGCCAGTTCACACAGGCCTTCTCTTTGGTGCCAGTTCACACAGGCACTTGCAAACCCGTAACTCAAAGCAATATTCCGCTGAAGCTGCCAGGGCTTGGCTTGGCTTTGCGGTCAGTCCCCGAATTCCACGTGGTGCCCAGTGGCATCTGTCCTTCAGCCAAGCAGTGTGAACGTGAACCCAGGCTGCGGTTCAGGTTTTCCTGGTGTTAGGCTTTTGTGCACTAAGTCGTGTACATCTCTTCTTCCAGCAAAGGCATTTGGCAGCAGTGCTGATTCCGTCATTAAAATGTTTGCAAAGGAACAGGTTTCGGGGGGGAGGGGGGGAAGCGATGGACAGACCACGTACCGCTCGCTCACTCCCTCTGACACAGAGATCAGGGGAGCCAAAGGACTGCAACTACAACCAGCAACTGTGTGTATGGGTGGTGGGGGGTGGAGGAAGGGCCACATGGCCGGGAGGTCCCCGTGACCTCTGAACCCCTCCATGTGCCAGTTCAGGGACTGGCTACAAACTGGCCCTTTGGAAGTAAAACAGTAAAAACCGGAAGCAAAGAGAGGTAGGAATTTAAAAGCAAGTAAACAAGAGCTGGTGGGGGGGGAAGGTACAAAGCTGTGAGCCTGCATCTCCTCAGAGATTATGGCTAATCTGGCATATCCTGGATTGTCTCCCGCTCCCTCCCCAAACAGACCTTACTAAGCACTGAAAACAGCCAGCCTGCTAGTGACCAATGGAGACGGCAGCTCCCGGCAATGCAGGGCTCTGTCCTGGGGCTATTTGCTGGGAGCGTGGAAGGACAGAGGAGGCGTCACCGCTCTCGCCATCTGCCACCAGGCAGCCCGTGTGGAACCAGGCAGGCGTTCAGCAGAGGCAGATCAGACAACAGGAGCAGATTTGGAGATAAGAACTCAAGGTGACGGGTCCTTTCTGCTACGGAGAGAAATAAGGAGAGGGTGGTTGGCCCGAGGCTGCTCCCAGACACACCGACAGCTCCACTGCAGTCAGCGTAAAACTGGAGTGAGCAGCTTCAGAGTCCAACCCAGTTTCTCTCCTGAACCTTCAGATGGAGCTAAAGCAGTGTCAGTGAGCCAGGAGCTCCTCCCTGGGCCTGTTCCTGCTCTCCGGGACTTCAGCTGGAGCAGGAGCATGTTGTCTCTTTCCAACACATGGGTCTTCTCCTTCACCACTCCTCCGTCTCCCTCTGCTCTCATTCTGTACGCTGACATCATAACTGCAGATCTATGGACACTTCCATACATTCTAGGACCTCGCTCCTATGGAAGGTGTTATATTGAATTACATCAGGGGATGTGGTCAATTAAAAAGGGGTAATGGGACCCTCTGATCTCTCAGTGAGTCTTGGGGGAAGCTTTGGATTAGCTCGAATGGATGGGTCCATCTGCTGGCTCGCTGACTGCTGTGTCCCAAAGAGAAACACAAGCATCACTGGCATTTATCCCAGAAACATCACTAGTACCATGTTACCATGGCTGGCCCAGAGATGTACATGAGCAGCCTGTGTGGGACACTAGGGAGTCAGAGACATATCACAGCTCCAATCCCCCAGTGTGACTTGTTCAGTGGTTGAGGTACTAGCCTAGGATTATAGAGAGCTGGGTTGAAGTCCCTGCTCTGCCACAGACTTCCTGTATGGTCCTGGGCAAGTCACCTAGCCTCTCTGTGCCTCAGTTTCCCCTATGTACAAAGGGGACACCAGCACTGCTCCCAAAGGTGAGGAAACACATTAGAGGTTGTATTTCCAGACTATGGTGATGGGGGCTGGATGACAGATGGCTGCACAACTGATTTATGGCAGCAGCTTCTAGGCTGATCCCGGCAGTCCTTACTCCTTCAAGTAAGTCCTAATTTCACAAGCGTAAGGGTGCCTGCCCGTGTAAGCACCGAGCGGCTCATATCTTACCTACAGTGCACACACATGGTTACCTAGGTCAGCTCATTTCATTACTTTAATCAAAAGGCGTCAGCCTGGTCATTCTTCAATTCTATAATGAAAGTACCTGCTTCAAAGCCATGTGATGCTGCAGGGCTACACACACACACACACACACAAAATGAAGCAGAGATCTAAGGCGAACAAAAAATATTCTTTAAAAATGAAACCCTAACACACTTAAGTGGAATCATTAAAATACAATCCCTGGCTTGCTAATAAGTTCTTCTGATTATTACCATATGTAAATATATGTCACAGAGTCTAATGTTATAAGAGTCCAAATCTCACAGCATCAGCTACTGGCTTTAATGTGAAAGTAGTTGCTTCAGAAAAAAGAGGAGAGAGAGAGAGAGAGAGAGAGAGAGTGTGTGTGTGTGTGTGTGTGTGTGTGAGAGAGAGAGAGAGAGAGAGAGAGAGAGACATTTAAAAAATGGGAACTGGGGACACACACACACACACAAGTTAATAAAGGTTCATGTGTCCCAGTTTTAGAAAGAACCTCTACTTACTTCGTAAAGAACAATGGTTCCACTTCAGTGCTATTTTCTCCCTCCTTCTCCCACTGCAGATTGTGTTGTAAGCTCCATAATGACTTATTTACAGATTCAGCAAACGGCTAAGGTCACAATGACCTTCCCATGTGCTGACTGGCTGGTCACAAAAGCTACTGGGGACTGTGTGGGTCTGGCTAATACGGTCTCCCTCTGTAGTAAGCCCACTACTTGCTTGAGTTAATATTCACACTCACTCTGGGCTGTGGTTTCAAAAAGCCAAGAACAATTAACCTGACATAACAAATACCTGTCTCATCATATTTAAACCTGGGGGGGTGACAGGAAAAATAATTTGTGCTACTTGGCTTGGATTTATTGGTGAAACACTTTGAAAAACAAATCCTCAAACAATGGCTCCTCTAATCAGCATGTCTTTGTCCACTTGGCATTGAATTTGATTTATTAAGGCTTGCATCACAGCACATATACTGTACAGTATTTGAGGGGGGAGGAGGCCTTCGGTTCTACTGAGATCTGTTCAGATGCCTTTTTTACTAATAAAGAAATAATTAACTTAAGAGAGAAATTAAATAATCTCAGAGCCATGCTCATTGTCTTAATTACTGCAGTCAATCAAGGCACTTGCTGCAACTATACATCAAAGGCTATATTTTAAAAAAATCCCCTTCCTCAAAAATATAGTACCATATTATAGAACAGGAAATACATTAGACAGTCAACTGCACTGATTTCAATCAATCTCCCTCACTTTGTCTGCAAGCCAAATAATTATAGTACCTCCTTTTAACAGACCTGTTTATTTCACACATGCACAGTCCCAAATATATGTATACATTTATACACAGCCACACACACACATATCTATCTATCTATCTATCTATCTATCTGAATATTATGGTATTATGACTTTGCAATGACATAATTAAAGTTGCATTCTGCTTTACGCTTAAGGTGGGAGTTCAACCTCTGTATGATGATCACAATTTACCTGCCCCAAATTTTCAGCACATCATCTCAAAGCAAAGCTTGAATTTTCTGAGGAGGGGCAAGAAAATTGGTTACTGAGTTTCCAAGTTCCAATCAATTCAAAATTCAAATGTTCAAGTTCTGAGATTCATAATTTTTCACACTCTTCTAGCTTAAAAACTACAAACTGGAGGAAATCGATGGCCATAAAGAAAGACTGGTGGATGCTTTGGAGGTAGGTATTTGGTTAATTAACAAAATATGAGTGTACTTTATCATAACAGAATCCTTATGTGTCAGAGGCAGTCCAAGGAGAACTAGATTTATGACTACCAATATCTTCTGCAAAAGAGAGGAGCTACTGGATCGAAGAGTGGGACTTTTGTACAAGCTGAACACTCTCATGATGACCAGGATATTTGATACTGTAGCTGTCGCTTTGTTGCAGATTCTGCAGTTCCATTTTCATGCCGATTCTGTTCAGGAGACTCCCATTGCCTACAATGGCTTTACAGCGGAGCCCGGGGGCTTTTTGCTCACTGAATGCCAAATGAAACATTTACAGCAACACGTGTGTATGGCCAGATCATGAGATGGTGCAAATTGGAAGTCAATGGAGCTACATTGATTTATACCAGCTGAGGATCTGGCCCATGGACTGTACCGTGGGGATACTTGCCAATTTTCCCTGAGGCAAAGTCCTCAGGGTCTGCCCCCTTCCCTTGCACTGCCTTATAATGACCACAGAAAACACCTCGATTGTCAGAAACACTGAAGATGAGCTAATGAGAGATTTTTGTTTTTACAGTGATTGTCTAAAGGCAACTAGCAAATTTGTAACTACCACCACTGCCACATGTGCAGTCTGTGCATGTTTAAATACATAGCACAGAAACATGTATGTATTACATAACATGCATCCACACATATTATAGCCACACACATAAGCCTCTAAATGTATATTTTGAAATGTAACCCCTCCCCACCCCGATGACGTGGCTAATTCCTGGGCAGGATACACAGTGTAGTATTTTTGCTGATAAAGCAATAATTCCCATTCTGTGAGGAACTGACAGGTTTTGAATTGCCTCATGTTCCCAGGCTTTAAACTTGGCACCAAGTCAGCCCCTGCAAATGTTCCAGTCCAAAGGAGTCTGGCTGTTCATTATTACAGGCCAATTCTTTCTCGAGTATGAGGTGCCAACTGCCTGGGAGGGAAATCCAGGAGGGGCATGCAGGGATTCGCCCCTTTCTACACACTGGAGACGTGGATTTTCTGACAGAGGAATTTGCCTCAGAAATCATAAGCTCAAGTGCAGGGAATGGCAGTGTTTTGTGAAAGGAGGAACTCAAACCAACTGAAATCAGCACAGCAAATCCGGTGCCTTGCTAAGTGCTTATTTACCTGTATGATGCCTGGAGTGCACGATAATCTCATAGTATATAATATACCAGTCAAAGGCAATAGTCTGAATGCTTGAAATTAAAGTTAGCAAGAAAGGTAGCTTCAATCTTACTGTGAGGGAGGATGCACAGTCTTGTAATAGTGTCCATAATTCTCGACAATAATGGTTAAAGAAAAAAACCCACCACAAGCACACACTGGCTTCTACTCCTGGACAGCCATGGAAATCCTGATCCTCTTAATCTCCCTGTGCCTTGGTTTCTCCACCTGTGAAAGGATGATAATAATGTCTCCTAACAGAGGCATTGTGAGGTACAACTCACTACTGTTTGTGAAGCAGTTTGAGATCCTTAGATGGAACTCGCTGTAGAAATGCACCGTCATGTTGACTATTGTCGGGTCAGGAGGTACATGTGAAAAATCAACTTGGTTGCAGTAACTCCAAGTGATGGGAGCCCCAAGGGTGCAACCTGGAATTGGGGTACAGCTGAGCCCTCTGGCATACCCATCTCACACTGTGATGCTGTGACAAGCCGCAAACCCCTCCAGGTCCTGCACTCACACAGCCATCCCCAGGCAGGGACACACCCAGCTGTGTTATATGAATGCTTTTGCCAGCCACTCATGAACCAACAATAGAGAGGCTCCAGCCAATTCCCAGCTCCCCAGCCTAGGACCCCAGAGCTGTACCGCCTTGCCCTGGTCAGAAGCCTTACCAATGTAAGCCTGACCAGCCGTCAACGTGGAGAGGACATACACCAGTTCTTGTTCCTGAGCAGATTTCCCTTGCACTTCAAGCAACACTCTGTTTTAGGTAAAAATATAAAACAGATTTATTAACTACAGAAAGACAGATTTTAAGTGATTGTAACTAGTAAGCGTATAGATCAAAGTTGATTACTTACGAAATAAAAGTAAAAATGCAATCTGAGCTCTATAAACTAGACTGGATTTGAATCAAGCCATGTCTTACACCGATGGTATTGATACACAGGTTGGGATTCTTCTTTCCAGCCTGCAACCACCTCCCCAGTTCAGTCTTTGTTTTCTAGACGGGTTTCCAGTTGTTGAGTTGTGGGGGGAGTGAGGCCAAATGATGATGTCACTTGCCCCTTTTATAGCTTCTTCCAACTTGCTGTAAAGACCTTTGCTATGATGTGAATCAAGCAGCCTCTATTGTGCACGTGCTGTCTCTGAGAGGTTTCCATTGTATAGTTCCTGGTGTAATCCTTGTGAGTGTGTGTATTCCCCTTAATTAGCCATCAACGCTGTCTGGCCTCTCCATTGTACCTGAAAGGCTAGCTGTGGGTGTTTCCAACTTCACAACATATTTCAGTAGCACACTCATAGGAAAACTCCATAACTTCACATACAATGCCAGCACATACAATCCAACAGGATATTCATGTTCAACAGATCAAGACTTTTAGAATGATACCTCACGAGGCATACTTTGTACAAAACATGTCCTAATTATATGACAGTGGTGAATATGGGGGTGCCAAGGTGTTACTGTGGGGTACAGAGTGTCACACTCCACTTAGTGGAATTTAGTTCCAGATGGATGCCTTTTTCAAGTGAAATCTTCTGTTTATCTGCAGAATGGGTACAGCATGATCAACAAAACCCACGGTTTCCTGAACTCCCATGTAGGAACATCTATAGAGGGGAGAGAGGAGTTTGGGCTCCACGCTTATGGGGTTTGGGTTTCTGTGCTGACTGACAAAACTACACAAGCATGATATTTTGTCCTCTGAGAACACGACAGATGACCAGCTCAGGACATATCAACCACTAAACAGATATTGGGGAACCTGACAGGTACCACTGACCCGGACTGTCTTTGAACTAGAGATGTCTCTATAACACTTCAAACCCTATTAGCAAAACCCTTCAGTCCTTTCCTCTCCTTAAACTCCCCTTTGATTCTGTCCTGCTTAGAATTCCTGTTCAAAGCCAGGGCTTTGTCAAGCCAAGCCTTAAGAATCTCCATCCTTAGAGGTTTTTAAGGTCAGGCTTGACAAAGCCCTGGCTGGGATGATTTAGTTGGGGTTGGTCCTGCTTTGAGCAGGGGGTTGGACTAGATGACCTCCTGAGGTCCCTTCCAACCCTGATATTCTATGATTCTATGATTCTAACTCACAGTTAGTGGCTACGGGCCAGATTTGTCCTTGGTGTCACTCCACTGGCTTCAAGTTACATCAGGGACAGATATAGGCCACTGTCAGGATCCTTCTCCTCCTGTGCCTACAGGGTTGGAATTGAATTGACCGGAGGCACAAGATCAATATTTGCAAACCCTGAGCCATTTTTGAGCCCCTACTTACTGATTCTGGGACCTTCGCTCATGCTGAATAGTGTCTTTCTATCAATGGAAGCAGGGCTGAAGTGAAGCTCTGCTCTGCACGATAAGAGTATCTGAACTCTAGCGCTCTGAGTGAAATCCATTCCCGTGCAGATGACCAGTGCAAGGCCCATGCACCATTTAAACTCTTCTTAAGTCCTATATTGAGAGTTTAAGTTTGACTTGAATGTTGCCTAGATCTTGTGTTGGCCCTTGGCACAGGAGTGAATTTCACCCTGAGAACAGGATTTTGTTCACATGAATAAATATCTAGGGAATTCCTGTTCTTGGCATAAATATCTGTGTTTGCACGAGCACCCGGTTATTGGGTCACAAACAAGAGTATTCACTATCCATTATTCATCATTCACTGCTTGCTATCCTCCTGTTTAAAAGAAATGTACAGCTGTGGTGGTGGTTTCGTGATCTGGTTCCTGGTCCTGGAACTGGACTGCTGAAGCCTGTGTCGCCAAAGAACACGCAGAGGGTACTGCGTTGCAGCATGCATTCGTGGAGAATTTACACCGACTTTTCCGAGCCTCTGGGAAGGTGTCCTTCCGAATGCAGCCGTGCTTTCTGAAAAGCCCATTTGATATTTATAAGACTTTATGAACTTGCAAAATCTTTCAGAACGTCCAATCTGTGCATCATCTCAAGTGCTCCTCTTCAAGGGCCTTTTCTCTCCATAAAATTGTGTTATTAACTTTCCGAATCTGAGTGCGTGACTTGTTAAATCAAGGGTGGCTTCAGTGCATATGTCTCAACGTTAAAAACTGGTCTGTTGGAACTACAGAAATAAAATGTTCCAGTAAAGGAGGAAGTGCCATGAAATCCTTTAGCCCAGGCACATCTGAGAGTTGGAAGTAGTTCTCAGCCTAGCATGTCCTGTTCTCTTTACTCATATGAGTGAAACACACTGACCCCGAGGCTGGAAAGTGAGAACAAGCCAATATCGGGGCCTTTTGAACTTGCAAAAGATACAGGAACGCCAGCAACTTTGGAAAGCTGTTAAAGCTTCTTTTCTTAATGCACTGCTTCTTCCTCACTGCACTATCCTTGGTAAAAAAAATAAAACAAAAGGAGAATTGATTTTTAATTTTTCATCTAAGCCAACAAATATAATAAGCTGGATTTCAGCCAGCTGTCTCCTGTGTAGCAACCAGACACTTCAGCAATCAGCCACAAACGCACACCTTACGACCCACTCTACCAGTCAAATTTCAGAGATTCATAGATTTCAACCCCAGAAGTGACCACTGTGATCACCTAGTCTGACCTCCTGCAGAACACAAGCCTGAGAATTTCACTTTGTGATTCCTGCACCATGCCCAGTTACTGTTGGCTTACCTAGAGTTTATCATTGGAAAGACATCCAATCTCAGTTTAAAGACAACAAGTGACAGAACACCCCCTCATCCATGGGCAATGTCACAACGTTAATTCCCCTCATTGTAATCATTTGCAGGTGATTTCCAGTTTGAATTTTTCTAGCTTCACCACTGGAAAATGCAGGAATCGCTGTGGGAGGTTCTCTGGCCTGTGTGATGCAGGAAGTCAGAGCCGATGATCGTAATGGTCTCTTCAGGGCTTGGAATCTATCAGTCTTCGACAATGGTCCCCATGTTGACAGGATTTCAGTGCCAGGTTACAGGTGTATGGTACATACGTACACAGTAATTGCAATGGTCCCACAGCCGCTCCTCCCTCCGGAGTGCCTGCCAGCTTTACAGTCCAGTGGGGGCTCCATAGAAGCCCTGCATTGAATGAGTGGTTGGGAACAATTCCAAACTACAGCAAACTCACTGACTGTTTCCTCAGGCTGACTTCAAATAACGGCGGTGTGTGAAGCGGGGGAGGGGTTCAAACAGTTCCAGTGGAATTGGGCTCAGGCTCGTCAAGGGCTGGTAAAGAGCCCCTCCCTCCCCCCCTTTGTTCGTTTTACTCCTGGCTCTTTTCTTCCATCGTGGGGCCCTAACTTAGTGCCCTGAACCGTGTGGTCAGGGCTATGCTTTGCGCCCCTAACGGTGTATTTGGGGTCCCATTTAGTTCCCCAAATGGACCATCCAGGGCCCCTTTTAGTGCCTGCAATGGTATATTCAGGGCCCCATTTAATGCTTTGTAGATTTCATAGATTTTCATTGATATCCACATCAAAGCAGGGTAGGATATTATGGGGGTTATTTTAGAGAAGCTGAAAAAAGAGAGTTTAGATGTGGCTGATTGCAGAGGACAAAGCTCTGACAAGGGAGCTGCAGCATACAAAGGGGTTCAAAATGAAATTCAGCAGGGAACTCAGTAACCATCAATGGCGAATAGCCAGGATGGGCAGGGATGCAAAACCATGCTCTGAAGTGTCCCTAGCCTGTTTGCCAGAAGCTGGCGGTGGACGCCAGGCGGTGGATCACGCGATAATTGCCCTGTTCTGTTCATCCCCTCTGAAGCACCAGGCATTGGCCATTGTCAGAAGACAGGATACGGGTCTGGATGGACCATTGGTCTGACCCAGTATGGCCATTCTTATGTTGTCTTATGTTGTGAAGCACTGGAATGGGTTCCCTAGGGAGGTGGTGGAATCTCCTTCCTTAGAGGTTTTTAAGGTCAGGCTTGACAAAGTCCTGGCTGGGATGATTTATTTGGGGATTGGTCCTGCTTTGAGCAGGGGGTTGGATTAGATGATCTCCTGAGGTCCCTTCCAACCCTGATATTCTATGATTCTATGATCTCACAGGCTACCCACTCACTCAATCCTGTTAGAGAAGCTGCTGCAGTGGCTGTTCCCAAGTTTAGTCTATTTCCTGGAATTGTTCAAAGACTGTATCCTTTGTTCTCCACTTCTACTCGTCATTGGGATGTGTTGAAAGAGCATATTAGCAGTACGGGGAAATGCTAGATCAGGACAAGATGGTCACAGCCAGGGCTGAGGCAATCCATTCACTAGAAAATCAGGGTGAGGATATTCTTGATTTAGATGGGAGCAAGGCTTCACACAGTTTTACACCAGACCTGAAGTTGCAAGCTGATCGCTTGCAAATGACCGGTTCAGAGTTTTCGTTTCTTGTTTTGGCAGAAATGTCGTCTACTATCTTATCAAAAATTAATCTTGGAAGCAAAACACATTGCAGAGTCCGGATCTTGACACTCAAAGAGCTCACCATTTACTTGGTGGAGATGCTTTATGGGAATTACGATCTCCTGGGTTCATTGCATGTAAGGCAGCTGCTGCTTCACAGGTTGAAACATGAGGCGTATCCATGCAGTTCAAAGGGAAATGATCTTGAAGCAGAAAAGTAATGCTGGGCAAACTCGCAAAGGACAAAAGTTCATCAGATCTTGAAAGCAAGGGGTTTAACTCCATCATGGACACAATATTAACATAATTTGACGGTAGGATGAGTAAATACAATGAAATTGGAGACAGGTTTGCTTTTTTGATGAGAGAGAAACAGAAAGTCTGAGCAGTGAGGACCTAAAAAGGCACACAAAAATTAGCATTTAAACTGTCAGAGTTCTGAGAACAAGATTGAGCTCGTCACCAGCTTTTGCAAGCAAATTTTTAAGAATGACTTCGAAATGAAGACGCCCATTGATCTTCTTAGCTACAGTCACAACAGGTCTTTAGGTGTGAGTTTCCTTAACACAGGAACAGCACTGCATATTTTTTGCTATCTTCCTATAACCAGGGCTGCTAACAAGAGGAGTTTCAGCAAGCTAAAATTAATCAAGACCTATCTAAGAATGTCCATAGGGCAGGGAAGGTTAAGTGATCTGGCAGTTATTTCTATAGAGAACGCGGCACCAAGGCAGATAGACAGACTGGGATGAGCTAATTAATGCAATTGCTTCAGAGAATGCTAGGAAGGTCCCTTTGTAAAAGCACTTAGTGGTGATTGTGTTTTGCTTTTTAGTTTTGTGGCAGGCAGGAAGAGGGCCAGGATTTGAGACTTTGAACGGGGCCTGGAACATCCTTGGCACAGCTCTGTTAAATAATATCAAGGCAGTGCGGTTATTCCAGGCAGCAAGAGGCAGCGAATTCCGTCGTGGAGATGCACTGTTAGAAAGCACCCTGACTTTCACTGACACCAGCCTATAACTGGGGAGAACAACATAACATGCTGGATAGGATCAGAATGAATGGGGCGGGGGGGAGTATTCATAAAGAGAAGAGCAGTTAAAGAAGCCAGACCTCAGCCATTCAGGCTACTAAAAGGTACGTGGACACTGGAATAGAAGACACACAGCACAGCCGGCCCTGGTCAGCTGACTCAGGCTCCTGGGGATTAGGCTGCAGGGCTAAACATTGCTGTGTAGACGGTCGGGCTCAGGCTGAAGCCCATTGCGGGGTCCCAGAGCTCAGCTGAACAACGACACCACAATTCTACAGCCCCGTGAGGCTGAGTGAGCTGATCTGGGCCAGCTGCAGCGTTTCATTGCGGTGTAGACGTAGCTTTGACCTTACTTTTAGGGTAACAAGCTCAAATCTTTGTTGTGGGTATTGATATCCCCCCCACCCCATGTGTCCCAATATTGGGAAACCGTCATCACAGAGCGCCAGCGCGTAACTAAAGCAACCCTGGGGCAAATTGCAACTGTTCGAGATGTGCTCAGGAGCTTTAGAGATGTTGCAACCAGGAAGCATTTAATTATACCTAAAAGACCATGGAAAGAGGGAAGTTAACCATGGGCTGTGGAGGCATCACAAAAAGCCTGGAGCAGGCTCTTCCACCCCGGTGCAGCCAGTGTGCACAAGTGTCCTATGTACCGTACCAGTCCCAGTCAAGCCTTATTCTGACGCCTTAGCCTTTTGCTGGCCCTCTGCACAGGGGTGAATTTCACCTTCTCCGGGCATTCATGGAGAGGGGTTTAAATAAATAAGGGCCTTTTTGAAATGGTTGCCTCTTACTGTCTCTCCTGGCTGTCCATAACCTGTACATTTCATATATTTTGACCCTGTCTCGCCTACAGCTGGAAACATGTTGCTTGGGAAACTCATCTATGTTTTAAATCAGTGGGTAAACTTCCCCCTGGCAGGAGCCACAAACCCTCAGATAAATGTGGAATAAGCATTAGAAGAGGACTGATGTGGCAGTTCCGATTAATCCAGGTGCCTTTCTTGAATAATGATAATTGTGGCTCCGCCCAGCTACACGTATAAAAAGAATTTAATCAGTAAATGGACTGGCACAGGAATTACCTCCAAACCAACCTCACATTCATCCAGGGCTGTTCCTAGAATTGTATCGAAATAGGTGTTTTCACCCTGAAAACTTCATCTTTCACCTTTGATGCTGATTCAATTCCTCTTTGCACAGAAGGCAGATTTTGAAGCTTCACTCTTGAGAGCCTGGCTTTGCACCCATCTGCGTGTCCCATTGAATAGCAGACAAGATCTAACACACGGCAGTGATCTTAGCCGCAGTTTAGTTCTAAGACTCTCATGACCCATGATTTAAAAATGGAAACTGCAATGATCCCCAGCTTGGTTGCTAGCAGGGATGAAACCCTAGATCTGCAGAACTCAAGCCATAGGCCTTTAGCACATGAGCTGAAAGAACAACTCCATTACCTGGTAGCTGTAGTAGGCCTTTATCAGCCGTGGCTCAGCCAATGAAGGCAGATACAACACAGTTAGCCAGTGTTACGGTAACATCGATACTGTTCTGGTTTCTATAATTATGGATCTTCATTATAATAAGAACAAGAATTAACAATTAAACCAACAAGTAACACCTTGATAATCAGCCGATGTAAAGAAGAGACTGGAAGCGCATCTCACCCCTGCAATGCTTTGGAAATCAGAGGTTTTCAAAGTTGTTGGAAGGTAAGTTCTGTTTAAAGAAAACATGTTTGGTTAATGACATTCTTATCTGTGTGTATTAAGGTAGCACCTAAGCGCCCCAATCTGGGATCAGGGCCCCACGCTGGTAGGTCCAGTGCAAACAAGTAACAAAAAAGGCAGCCCCTGTCCTAGGTTTCCAGTCTAGGGCCAATGTTTCCAATTGCTCAGAGCGGGTGTATCCCTTTGTGTGCATCTTTGCAGATCTTCTTGCAGGAATAGGGCCTAGGCACGCGACTGGATGTAACAGGGGAATGAAGCAGACAAGGATGGGAGAGGTTGTGCAAGGGGGAGAAGCTAATCATAAAAGGGGTCTTGAAAAATAACTCAAGCTCCTTCCCCATGTATGTACATGTACACATTATACAGAATGTAAAAATATACACATACTATACACACAAACACACTACATAAATGTACAGATACACAGAGTGTATATTGCAACATTTTCCAGCTCTTGCTGTTTATGTTTGTTGAGGTATGTAATGGGCAAATCCGGCATACTNCACAAGTACTCCTGTTCTTTTTGCTGATACAGACTAACACGGCTGCTACTCTGAAAACTCCATTACCTGGTAGCTGTAATAGGCCTTTATCAGCCGTGGCTCAGCCAATGAAGGCAGATACAACACCGTTAGCCAGTGTTACGGTAACATCGATACTGTTCTAGTTTCTATAATTATGGATCTTCACTATAATAAGAACAAGAATTAACAATGAAACCAACAAGTAACACCTTGATAGNCGGCGGGAGGTCCTTCGCTCCGAGCGGGAGTGAGGGACCCTCCGCCGAATTGCCGCCGAATCGCTGGACGTGCCGCCCCTCTCCCGAGTGGCCGCCCCAAGCACCTGCTTGGTCAGCTGGTGCCTGGAGCCGGCCCTGCTTTACTCATTCTGTTCAAAAGGGAAATCCCCGTTGATTTTGATGGGAGCTTTGCTTGAGCTGGGGCTGTGAGATTTGGCCCTTAGTTCTCATGCTTGTTAATGTTCTAGGAGGTATCCCTGTCTGACCTTTTCATGCATTGAAAGGTCCTTTGCTATTTGTCTGTTTTTCATATGTGATTTATTACCTTATTAGCAGGTTTGCAAGAATTGCCATTTAACAGTGTGAGCAAAAGTCAGCTCAGGGGTAACACCTTGGGAATCGCTCTGGATTTACACCAGGGTTAAATTTGGCCCTGTGTGTTTAATATGATTAAGTTCTCCATTTAAAAAGCAATTCTAGGTAATAAATATTAAATACCCAGCCAAATAACTAAGTGCATGATGATGATTGGATCCTGAATTTAAATAAGCCCTTGACACTTCTCCTGAGAAGGCGCCAGCATCTTTTGAAAAACACATTGCACAGAAATATAACGTTATTACCTGTGGCACCCAGGGACCCCAATCAGGGATCAGGAGCCTACTGTGGTAGGTGATTCTTTACAATCTCTTTCTACCAACTAGTCCCTTTCCTGTGGTTTCAGCTGCTCTGCTGGGCAGAAAATACTCAAGCTGGTTCCATCCAGTATAGTAGCTAATACTGCCAAGCACTCCTAATCCAGCTGCGTTACCAGCCCTTCCTCGGGAGCCAGATGACCTCCCTCTACCCACCGATTGCATGGCTGACATCAGCAATACTGGTGTTTTAATGAACGGGCTATAGTTCCTAAGTACCACAGCCCCCTGCTGTTCAGAATTAGAGCTGCTCCATTGTGTGTCATTGGCCCTCTATTCAGACTAGCTAGCAAAGACTCTCCTTTGGCACAAGTGGTAGGAGCCGGGGTGCTGTAGCTAGAATATTCTGGGTGGTCCTGGTGTGCAGCCAAGAGACCACCGTGAGAATACTTTGTGCTTTTACAACAGGGGTCGGCAACCTTTCAGAAGTGGGGGGCCGAGTCTTCATTTATTCACTCTAATTTAAGGTTTCGCGTGCCAGTCATACATGTTAACGTTTTTAGAAGGTCTCTTTCTATAAGTCTATAATATATAACTAAACTATTGTTGTATGTAAAGTAAATAAGGGTTTTAAAATGTTTAAGAAGCTTCATTTAAAATTCAATTAAAATGCAGAGCCCCCCGGACCAGGGGCCAGGACCCGGGCAGTGTGAGTGCCACTGAAAATCAGCTCGCATGTCGCTTTTGGCACCCGGGCCATAGGTTGCCTACCCTGTTTTACAACATCTCAGACTGAATTGGGCCTCACAACACTCTTGGAGGTAGGTCAAGAGGATCCCCCATTTTATAGACAGGGGAAGTTGAAGCTCAAAGTGACTCAGGACGGAAAGTCTGTGACAGAGCTAGGAACAGAAACTCAGGTCTCTGCTCCGAGCCCAGCACCATGCCGATACAGTGGGTGGCCTCTCTCCTCTCAAGCTGATGGACAGCATGAAATGGGGCCAGCTGGCCAAGTACTGGAAAAAGCAAAACAACGTGTGGTGGAAAAATTGCCAACAGAGCGTGGCTGGGTCCATTGCAGCTTCCTTCAGAAAACAGTCACGTTTCTGCCTAGTCCTGCCAGCTGCTACCAGGACGCTGCATGACATGCGAGTTAATGGAGCTGGGTTGCTATACTGTCCCAGCCGGAGAATGATCAGGTGGAGGAAGCAGAGAATGGGCTGCTGATGTTGTTTGTGCATCGGGGGCCCTGAATTTACACTTGCTCAGACAGACTGATTAGCCTCAGCCCCTCGCCTGTTCCTAGAACAGAGGAAGGTTGTTTGGGGGCGTCCAGGGGATCTGAGGCTGCTGGTACTGCTACGACTGTGCGACGCTTGGCATCTGTCCCCACAATGCTTCAGAGGGATCCAACATTTTAATGACTAGGAAGAGCATCCGCAGTGACACCAGAGAAGATACAAATCACAAGCGTGATCAAGCCTCAAGCTGCAGGGCTTAAGCTGTTTGCCAGAAACTCCCCCCTCACTTTTCTCCCCTCCATGCTTGTCTTTTAACACTGGCTCATCCCAGACCATCACTAGAGACAAGCAAAACAGATCCCCCACCCCAGCCCCGTCCCCTACTTGCCCTATTCCACCCATCACTCTCTTTTGGGCTCCTTGAAGAAAGACGTGGTGGGGGGAGAAATTGGCTTCTGGAGCAAGCTTCATCAGC
Organism: Platysternon megacephalum; assembly: GCA_003942145.1. NCBI lineage: Eukaryota > Metazoa > Chordata > Testudines > Platysternidae > Platysternon > Platysternon megacephalum. The sequence continues at coordinate 4,414,004 of QXTE01000125.1, read as the reverse complement.
CTGGCTGCCACCCTGGCCTTTGTCATCCAGATCCTAAGAGATGTCCTGACTAAACTGGCCCAAAGAGAGGGAGCCAGATGACACTGCTACCTCCACCAGCTCTGGCTGAATCCCAAATGCCACCTGGGTGTGAGATTTTGCTACAAGTCCCACACCTTGCCTGCTTGTGTGCGTGCCCTTTTCCTTCCCCAGCCTATTGCTTCTCTTTCCTATCCCTCTCCTTGTTCCTTCCCTCTAAGAAGAGTATGGCTTAGCCAGACAAGACTGAATATGTTGCAACACGGCTGTAAGCCTGGGACCAGAAAGAGGCAGCTAAAAGCAATGTCCTAACAGCCTGGGGCTGGAACAAGTTTGTCAGGTCTGATCAGACCACTGCCATGCCTGTGTTCTTCCAGCAGGGAGGCTCAAAGTGAATGTCAAAACCAGAGAGAGAAGCTGCAAAGCCATCCCTATTCACTTGTTTTATTCTTTCCATCTTTGAATTCAGTGGTAGCAGAACACAGATCCAAACCACTCGTTATGACAAAACTGATCTCAATCAAATATGTCCTCTTTTTTAAAACCTTCTCTCCACATAAAACACAGTATTGTACCCAAGAAGGGTGATATTTATCCTCCTTTCACCACTGGGGAAGGTCTTAACTTCAGTTGTGTCTCTGATGCCCATGAATTATGGGTAGCTCTCACTTGTGGAAGATAGATATTCCCCTTCATAGGCAAAATAATTCATGTATAAATTATACTGGAATTTAACACAGCAAACCAGTATGCCCTGGAGATGTTGCAGGAATGTCGAGAAGTGGGGTGATGGGAGAAGATAGGGGGACCTAGGCTAGCATAACATTCCCTTCTGTCCCCGCCAACAGAACTAAAAGGGATGGCATTCAGGTTGATGTCCCTGGTCTGAATCAGGCACCATAGGATCTTGAACCTGGGTCTCCCACATTACAGGTGATGGCCTTGGCTAGCCTGTGGTGGAACGCTCTCATTCACACATCAGAAATTCCATCCTGGGCCTGAAAAACCTTTCCCAGGAAAGTTTAATTGAAACATGATTCCGTGAAAAGTTTTGGTCCCAACAAACAGGCATCTTCTGATGCACAAACCTTTTGTTGAAAAGTTCTGGACCCAGTCAGCATACGTCTGCCTCGTTCTCATCACTTCTACCGTGCTCAGTTAGAGAGACTTGATTGTATATCAATAGCTGAGGAGAAATGCCTGAGCAAACATGGAATCCTTTACACAAAGGCACAATTCTTTAGGGTCCTGCTTGAGTACTTTGCTGAATCAAGTGCTTAACTTTGAACGTGTGCTTAAATCCCACTGATAGCTCGAATCCCACAGATTCAGTGGAATGTGGAGAATGGAACTTCCAGTTCCTGAAATATTTCAAGATTTGGCTTCATTTCAAATTGGGATGAAAACTGAACATCTCAAAAGGGAAACTTCAAAAAAATTGATTTACATGTTATTTTGTATTATATTATAATGCTTAATTTAAAAAAAAATCAAAACAAAGTAACTTCAAGATGAAAAATCAAAACATTTGATTCCAAAAATGTCAAAATGGGACATTTCCATCTTGTCAGAACTCTCCCTTTCCCCCACGGTTCTTGTTCTAAAATGAAAATTCTGGCAAAATCACCCTGATTTGGCAATTTCCATTTCAATGGAACTACATATTCTGACAAAGTATTTCCATGCAAGTGGGGTCTATATAAGCACTTAGGTGCTTTGCCCTGGGACTAACTGTGAGAGGGGCCCAGTTCTCTACTGCTGCTTGCCCTTGGATTGGAATAATGCCCCTGAACTCAGTGGGAATTATTCTCAACCTGCAGGGAGGGGAGGATGGTGCCCCCGTGTACATTAATCCCTCAATCTGTGCTATTATTAAATGAGACAGGGAATAGCCAGCCAGGAAATCAGGGTTATATCGGGCTGCTACTGTCCTTGTCCTCTGAAACAGCATCACAGAAGCCTCGGCCCTCTCTTGAATAACCAACCACCCCAGATGGAACGTAGGTTTAAAACTAGTTCATCTGAAAAGCCAGCTGATCCCCCTTCTAGAGCCTCCTGCCCAGCACTACGCTGGAAATGTGGTTAGAATACAGGCCCCCCTCGACTGAGAAGCGAAATGAGGAACTCTTGCCTGAGAAGTTACGGCATTACAACGGGGGCGTCTAATGGTTCAGGCACTGAGCTGGGACTCAGAAAACCTCAGTTCTGTTCCCTGCTACTAGGTGATGTTGGGCAAGTCACTTCCCCTCTCAAGGCCTCTGTTACTTCACCCGCCCTTTGTCTATTAGACTGGAAGCTCCCTGGGGCAGGAGTGCCTATTAGTATGTGTATGCACAGTCCCCAACACAATGGGGCTCTGACCTCAAAGCCCCCAGATGGTAACTGTATCATAAATAAATGGACTGAAATCTACTCAGTACTGTTTGCTTCATGGACATTCGATTCTATATTGAATATTTTTCTGCAAATTCTTCAAAATTCTGTATTATCAAATTAATTATTGCTGCTTTGATGATCGTTAAATCCAGATCTTTGCAACTTCACAATCAGGCACACTTTGGCAAGTGAGAAAAAGGCAGAAGAGACATGTTTAAACCACCATAGAGAGCTCGATTCAGCCAATCTCTATCATGTCCCCTGCTGGAGAGTCTCCTGGGGTGGGAGTCCCATCAGCCTGACATAGGAGGCCTGGTTTGATCATGCCCCCTATCTGAATCCTCTTGTGGCTCCCTATCTGCTGTTGCATTCAATTGAAGTGTGATGGCCACCACTTTAGTCATCAGCAGGGCTTGAGCCAGGGACCTCCACTGCTAATAAAATGAGGAGTCTCTACAGCTTGGGGTGAACGGCCAGCCCCCAAGCTGGGAGCTGTAACTGGCCCATAATCTCTGTGGATCAGGCACAGAGGGAGACACAAATCTCACGCTGACCAGAGGGTTACGCAAGCTCCTTCAAATCTCTGGGCCTCATCACTTAGTCTCCTTGTCGAACTCCGTGTTGCGCCCTCATCCCCTCTGCCCTGCCGACATTCCCACCTTGGTCACCTCTCTGTCAGCTGCTTGCACAGTCACCTCGGTGCCTTCTCCACGCAGCCCCCTAAGCAGGCTATGACTTCCAGGAGCTCGTCCACCAGGCCTCTAAACCAGCCTCTGCAAGATCCCACCCCTGCCATGCTGCTATCAGTGAATTTGGCTGCCTTATTATGATTATTATAACAATATGCATGTTTCCCCTTCCCCTAACCTCTGTCTACTTGTCCTTCTGCCTGTCACTAGCTTCAGGGCTCCTTGGTGCAGAGATTCTTCCTTCTTGTCTGCATGACTGTGCCTAGCTATTCCTGGATTATAACCATGAAGACAGATGGGGTGAGGGGTTATATCACACATGGTACCTGGCACTTGCCTATTGGTTTACATTTTCAATGTGCTGGCTATGCCTTAAGGCTGGGATGTTCAGAACAGCCAGATTTGACTTTAATTGGGAATGGAGTCCCTAAATTCCATTGGTGCATTTAAAGAATCCCGGCCCAACTTATTAAGATAAGCAGTGCGATATTTTGGGTGCTTCTCCAAATCAATACACTATCCACAGTGTCCGTATATTGATCTGTCTTAACACTGACTCTACTACAATGCAGCAGGCAGATGTCTGTATTTGCACAGAACAAAACCCACATCAATCATCCCCAAATCACTTTGATCCTATTTATTGACGTTATCTTTGTGAAATATGTTCCTTTTAACATTCAGCTCATAGAAGTTCAGAATAACGAGACCATTAAAATAACTGAGCACTGTCTGAGATCAATTAAAATAAATTGGAAGGAATAAGGACTTTAGGGGAAAAGTTGCGTCATCAGGGAATTCACACTTGGCTGTTTTCTCCCTCTGCTTAAATATATACAGCATGTATGGTAATACCGCCTCCACTCACAGTTATATACAGCCGAATGTCAGGGTTATTTAATCAACCAAAAAACAAGGTATTTCTCTTTTAAAGTGGAAATGATATTGCACACATTTCAGTAGTCTTTCAACTAGTCTATACTGGTCTCTATATGTTTCTATTTGTTTCTTCCGGTTCCAGTTGTCGGGCCAGTAGCTCCAGTAATTATGGCTCCAGTTCAGAAAAATATTTAACCACATGCTTAAGTTCATCTTTATTTAGCCAAGCATGTGCTTAAAGTTAAGCATATGCTTAAGATTAGAGTTTTCAAAGGGACCTACCAGATTTAGGCACCCAGCTCCCACTGAATTCTGTTGGAATTTGGGCACCTAACTTCTTGAGCTCCTTAGATAAATTACAGCCCAAGTGCTTTGCTGAATAGCAATCGACAGCTCAAACAAGGTCTATTGGCCCACCAGATCCACTGCTCTCTTCTAAAACCTAGCTGGTAACCAGAACTAAACTTCAAGTGGAAAAAAGGGTCACTGAATTTCCTGGGGAAGGGAAAGGCTTCTGGAAACGTGTAGTCCCTGACAGCTAGTATGAGACATAGGCTGTGGGTGTGTAAGGAGTTAAAAATAAGTGGGATGGGGTTCAGGGAGAAATGTAGCAGCAGGAGAGAAAGTACGGGAAGCAGAATCACAAGAAATTAAATTAATTAGATGTATGGAACGTCTTCCTTCATTTGGGAGGAGACGGGACTTGGCTAGTTTTTTACATTAGACATATATGGATAACTCTGGCATGATCTTTGGAGGACCTGAATGATGCTGTCATGTGAGGCTGAGGTAGTCTAAGGCCAGGTCGACCTAGCTCACACCACGAGAGAGTTAAGACAACATAGGCCCCGGCACAGACACTCCTGTGTCATGGAAAGACAATGATTATGGCACAAGGCGTATTGACTACACCTACAATTTTAATAGCTATCACCACACCAAAAGTAGGGCACAAGTTCTGCTATCTAAGATCAATTGTATCAGTTAACTTATCTCTAGATGATGAGATTAATTCTCACATCAGAAAGGCAGCTACTACATTCGGCCAGCCAACTAAATGCATGTGGGATAACAGGAAACGAACATTAAATGCCAAGATATGGGTCTTCCAGAGGTGCTTTCTGAGCATGCTGCTGTATAGTGGTGAGACCTGGACCACCCATAGCAGGCAAGAGAGAAGGCTAAATACCTTCCATGCCTGCTGTCTTCACCGTATTCTAAATATCAAGTGGGAAACCAAAGTTCCTGACCCCAAAGTACTTGAGAAAGAAAAATCACCACGTTTGTATTCTCAAACACAGACATCTCTGTCGACTTGGTCATCTGCACAGGATGGATGATGGATGCATTCTAAAGGGTCTCCTGCATAGAGAGCTTGGGCCAACCTAGACTCAGGTTGAAGGAGGTTTGCAAGAGGGGCTTGAAAACCTTCAAACTTGACACCACAAGCTGGGCAGGTACAGCTGACAACAGGCCATACTGGAGGGCTGTGCTGTATCAGGGAGTCAAAGAGGTGAAGAGAGAGGGCTGAGAGAGAGGAAAATGAAGCGAGAAAAGTGGAAAGCACAGCAGGCATCAAGTGCTAGTAGAGTGCTGGCTTCATCCGCTGGCCCTGCGCCTTACGCCTGCATTAATCTGATGCAGAAATCTGATGAGGTTCAACAAGGACAAGTGCAGAGTCTTGCACTGGAAGAATCGGAAGAATCCCATGCACTGTTACAGGCTGGGGACCGACTGGCTAAGCGGAAGTTCTGCAGAAAAGGACCTGGGGATTACAGTGGACGAGAAGCTGGATATGAGTCAGCAGTGTGCCCTTGTTGCCAAGAAGGCTAACGGCATATTGGGCTGTATTAGTAGGAGCATTGCCAGCAGATCGAGGGAAGTGATTATTCCCCTCTATTCAGCACTGGTGAGGCCACATCTGGAGTATTGTGTCCAGTTTTGGGCCCCCCACTACAGAAAGGATGTGGACAAATTGGAGAGAGTCCAGCGGAGGGCAACAAAAATGATCAGGTGGCTGGGGCACATGATTTATGAGGAGAGGCTGAGGGAACTGGGGTTATTTAGTCTGAAGAAAAGAAGAGTGAGGGGGGATTTGATAGCAACCTTCAACTACCTGAAGGGGGTTCCAAAGAGGATGGAGCTCAGCTGTTCTCAGTGGTGGCAGATGGCAGAACAAGGAGTAATGGCCTCAAGTTGCAGTGGGGGAGGTCTAGGTTGGCTATTAGGAAAAACTATTTCACCAGGAGGGTGGTGAAGCACTGGAAGGGGTTACCTAGGGAGGTGGTGAAATCTCCTTCCTTAGAGGTTTTTAAGACCCGGCTTGACAAAGCCCTGGCTGGGATGATTTAGTTGGGGTTGGTCCTGCTTTGAGCAGGGGGTGGGACTAGATGACCTCCTGAGGTCCCTTCCAACCCTGATATTCTCTGATTCTCTGTGGTGAGGACTGTCACTCAAGAATTGGACTTTTTAGCTACTTGTGATGCTGCAGCAGGACACAGTAACTGATCTGCTTTGGTGCTTACGCCATCAAGACAGATGGTTGCCATCTCTATCTCAGGTTTAATTTAAAGGATTCCAACTCTGTTTGTTTTAATTTGGCTGGGAATATGGGACGCTCATTTGGTGTCTCCATCTACACATGAATGTCAGCTGGCAGGAACTTGGGTCCTGAGAAGTATCATCTTCATAAATAGCTTTGTGCAAGCAGCAGTTCTCAAAGGCAGGGAAACATTCATAGCTAGCATGCTGGTTAATTAAGGTAATTAGTATATCTCTGAACATTAGGCTATGCATGGGCTGACCCTGGTGGCTATCAGCAAAATATAATCTGGATAATTTCTAGTATAAAAATTGAATGCATTCTTCAAAAACAATTTCTAATTATGAAGGCCAATTATTTTGGGGAAAACCTGTTTTTGTTTTACTGGTACAATATATTTAATTACAACAACACCTAGTGGACAAACATTTTTGTAGAAAACTTTCTCTGTCTCCAAATAATCAGATTTCTTTTTGTCATTTTAAGTCCTGATTTAGTTGCATTACTTGATTGCGAACATGAGCATCATTTCCTGCGTTATATTTAGAGATACGCTTGGCATTATAAACACTTGCAAAGGTGCCAACAAAACACTCATATGCAAGTGGGTATCACAATCTGCCTGGTGCTCAAAAATGTGTGGCCAAGACACTCAATACCACAGGCAATTGACAAAAAATAAGGGGCTGGAACGGAAGTTGTTTTTTATCGTCAGCTTTCCGCAGAATGACTAGGGAACAGAAGGCTACGGAATGAAAAAAAACTAATTTTGCTGTGTTGGACTTTTTTCACCTCTTTGATACTCCAGGCATCCTTAAACTTGAAAATGGTACCTTGGATTCTAAATCTGATCCCGGGCCAAATTTTATAGATCCAGATCCAGTGATCCCTGGCTCATTTCTGCTCAAAGGTGACAGACTCATACCCCAGGTATGACAATTAGCAGCCTCATTCTTATTGAGCCTCATTCTTATGGGGTGAGGGATAGCTCAGTGGTTTGAGCATTGGCCTACTAAACCCAGGGTTGTAAGTTCAATCCTTGAAGGGGCCATTTAGGGATCTAGGGCAAGAAAATAGAGGGGGATTGGTCCTGCTTTGAGCAGGGGGTTGGACTAGATGACCTCCTGAGGTCCCTTCCAACCCTGATATTCTATGAACCCAACTCCATTGAAGTTAATGGAGTTATATCAAAGATGAGTGTGGCATGGCCTAGCAATCCTGGGAGCCAGGAATTATTGACTTCCTGTCCCAGCTCAGACACAGACTCCCTTTGCGATCCTAGCAAAGTCCCTGGTCCTTTTTTCTCAGTTTTCCCCATCTATACAATAGTGATAATGGTTATCTACTGCCCAGAGCTCTGGCATGAATTAATTAGATATTTGTAAAGTGTTTTGAAGACTAAAAACACTCTGTGCTGTAAGTGATATTATGTATACACAAGTTTTCAGCTGGAAGTGTGTGATCTTACAATTGTGCATTATGGGATAAACAAGTGACAAATACTAGTGATAAACATGGAAAGAAAACAGTCCTGGTAAGAGTGCAAACGTTTACAGTCCGGTGAAAGGTAACTGAGGATAACAACAAGAGACCATTGATATTTACTTTGGAAGTGAGATTCACAGGGGGCTCATGTAATTTACACAGGCACACTTTATACGGGGGGAAGAGTACTTTGTGCTGGACGTTGACTCCNTTAGCAGCCTCATTCTTATTGAGCCTCATTCTTATGGGGTGAGGGATAGCTCAGTGGTTTGCGCATTGGCCTACTAAACCAGGGTTGTAAGTTCAATCCTTAAAGGGGCCATTTAGGGATCTAGGGCAAGAAAATAGTGGGGGATTGGACTAGATGACCTCCTGAGGTCCCTTCCAACCCTGATATTCTATGAACCCAACTCCATTGAAGTTAATGGAGTTATATCAAAGATGAGTGTGGCATGGCCTAGCAATCCTAGGAGCCAGGAATTATTGACTTCCTGTCCCAGCTCAGACACTGACTCCCTTTGTGATCCTAGCAAAGTCCCTGATCCTTTTTTCTCAGTTTTCCCCATCTATACAATAGTGATAATGGTTATCTACCGCCCAGAGCTCTGGCATGAATTAATTAGATGATATTTGTAAAGTGTTTTGAAGATGAAAAACACTCTGTGCTGTAAGTGATATTATGTATACACAAGTTTTCAGCTGGAAGAATGTGATCTTACAATTGTGCATTATGGGATAAACAAGTGACAAATACTAGTGATAAACATGGAAAGAAAACAGTCCTGGTAAGAGTGCAAACGTTTACAGTCCGGTGAAAGGTAACTGAGGATAACAACAAGAGACCATTGATATTTACTTTGGAAGTGAGATTCACAGGGGGCTCGTGTAATTTACACAGGCACACTTTATACAGGGGGGAAGAGTACTTTGTGCTGGACGTTGACTCTGAGGCCCTATCTATGCTGGGGGCCAGATTCTTAGCTGGTGCACATTCACGTAGCCCCATTGAAGAATCTGGCCCAGAGATTTCAGCCGCTGGAGGAGTGTGTTGGTGCAAAGTCCTAGTGCAGACATGATTTACAACAATGCAATTTACCCCAGTTCAGTGAAATCCTAGTGTAGACAAGGCTTGTAGCAGTGCTATAGCAGTCAGGAAATCCCCTCACACTGGGGTATTCTGCAGACTCAGAGCAACAGGGAATTGGGCCCTCTCCATAGGATGTCATAGATTCATTCCGCCTAAAAGACCTTCCCTTTAGTCTTTTCACTGCTTTTCTTCTCTTCCGTCCACGATGTGAATATAGCGCGTGACTCTCCTCTGCCTTGGATCTGGTGTCATCACTTACCCCTGTGCAATGTGGATGGAAGACGCTACCATTCTGATTGGGCAGCATAGATGAAAATGACGACACGGGGTGCCTGTCAGCAGTGAATCAAGCCTTGCATGTATTCCCTATGTCTGGGTCTTGCACTGGTTTTATCTGACGGGTCCCAGTCAGGTTCACTCTTCTGGGAAAGGCCATTCCGCTAATGGGCTCTTTCCTTCCATTAAGGGATTATTTTTCTAAGAAAGTTTGTTTTATGTCCGACAAGTTCAAAGTAAAGTGAGGATCGCAGGGTCGGACTTTGATCACTGCAAACTTGTTTCCAAAAGACAATATGCTCTTTCCCATTGTGGGACGCAGTTTTCATTTACCCTGAAATGTTACGTTCTGCCCTAACTCATCTGGGACTTGGGATTAGAAAGTGAAGTTTGAGCAGCCAGTCAAACTGCTGAGCTCTGGGGAGAGAGGAGCAGCGTGAGACTTTGGATTCCCCTGAAGCGAGACTACGCCAAGCCTTTGAAGTCTGTTTCCTTTACTCGGCCATCCGACTTCTTTGTGGTGTGCATGGTCCCTGTCACGAAGATTTGCATCCCAAAAGGAAAGACTTGAAAAGCAGCTGGGTCAGAGCTCCTGCATGTACGAACCAGAGAGTTCACGGACTCCACTCCTCTATTAGCTGCATCTCACCAAGGCCTTTGAACCCACACAAAGGAATTCCTAATGCACAATACCGATACCGGGGCTCCAATGAGTCTCAAGGCAGTATGTCGGCAGGAGGGAGGTTAATATGCCTGCAGTTTTCTCCCCCCACCCCCACCCCCCAGCCAAGCCTTGCTCTGCCAATCTTATCCCCTGTCGAATGCACAGATTGTAGGGGTGGGGTCTCGTCTGTCCGTGGGGAGCACAACAGAAACGAGGCAGCCTGCACTCAGCTGGCAGGCGGAGGAGCTGGACAGGGCACAGACCTGCTAAAAAGAATATTAGGCGGGCGAGTTCTTTGTGCTGGGTGCCTCTCTGGCCTGGGCAGTTTGGAAACAAGTTTGCCTGGTTTCGCTTTCACGTGCTGTACAGACAGGACTTGCAGCAGTACCCAAAGCAAAGCCTGACCTGCCGTGTGGCCTCCGTCAAGCTACGACGGGTACAACTTTAGAAAGCAGCTCGGTGACTTCGGCGCTGAAGTCCCACTGACTTTCAAAGAGGCTGAGAAAGCTAAATACACTTGGCCTGGCCTAGCTGAGTGAGTGATGGGCTGAGACAGGGAGGAGGGGGTGAGAACAGTCACAAACATCTGATGCAGATAGACCCCCGAGGAGGAGGAGGAATGGTTCTGTACAGGGGGGCAAAGCTAGGATTTGAAATTAGGAAACTGAAAATGTGCCTGAATACAAAGAAAAGTTTCCTGAGCATGAGATCTACACAAAGGGGGAGATCTCTCCCCAGGGAGACAAGGGGAGCCTCATTGATGGAGACTCTGAAAACCAACCGAAACAAACCTCTCCAGTACAGTGCTGTGGGAAACAAGCCTGCATTGACAGGGAGATGGTCTGGATGACCCAGCGTTGGCAGGTCTCTATGGTACAAATGCACACACCAGGATATCTGACTGTACGGCCTCTTCTTTGATAGAGGTCCAGGAATTGCTCTTTGTTTGAGTTCACTACGCCACACGCAGCTGCTGTGCATCAGTTTTACTCTTCCCTCCCCACTCTTACAGGACTCTGGGTGGTGCCCGCTGAGTATCCCCAGTCTAAAGAATACCAGCTTTTCATGATAAAGACAAGATCGATAAGGACAATCCTATCTCCACGCAGTGCAGAGCCGGTCCCTACCCTAGACGGTTGGTCTAATGCTTTGGCCAGTTTTAAAACCCTGATCCAGAAGAAGCGTGTGCAGGCCCCAAAGTTCAGGGGTATTCGGTCTCAGCACATTTTTCCCAGGCAGCTCTGGTAGTTTTCATTAGGGCACATAACATAACATGTTTGATTCACCGTCCCAGCCCTGGGGACTGTTGGTTTGAGTTCAGATGGGGCAGGGAGTTTCGCGCCACGCACTGCAGTCTAACCATGGCTACCCGTTAACGTCATTAGGGTGAGTGCTGAATGGAAGTGCGGTCGAAGAAGCCCATGACAGTGAGGATAAGAGTTACTCGTATCAAAGATGTCGATGAGGCTTTTCTGAGGCTAACCCAGCCGTACACGTACTGCACACTGCATGCTAATGCGCCCGCCATGAGCCAGGCCTGTAGTGAAAGGAGTAACTCGCATTCATGCAGCGTACGAATGACTCATTAACATCAGCGCTGGGTGGGGAGCAGGATGGACTACGCTAGAGAACACATGCCAAACGCTGCTTTGAAAGGCCAACGTCTTCACAGGATTTCTGAAATGGGCATTGGTGAGGCCAGGCGCCTACCAGTACGGGGGCCAGGGCAGGGCAGCCCTGGTGTGAGACTCCTTAGACCTCTTCGAGTCGCTCCACAAATGCACCTCAAACAAAGAGAAATGCATTTGAAAAGGAAACGAGAGCAGTGGAAAGATAAGAAATGCTGCAAACACTCCGTGTAAAATACCCACTGCCAAACGCCCGGGGGAAGTCAGCACTACGGGGATGTGTAACAATCTCCATCGTGCTGCCAAGTGAGGTGCCTGCAGCATCCATCTCTCCTCCTGGGATGAGGGAATCCCTGCAGATGCAGGAACAGCAGCAGCTGGTTACGGTTCGAGTTCCCAGGGTCAGTGTTCAGACAACAGGAATGGCTGCTCTGTCGCTGAGTCTCGCAATGCAGCACACAACTCCATGGGCGCACCAGAGCGAAAGGGAGCAGCAGCAGACACACTACCAGGTAGCAGAAGTCATTCAACATGACTAGGTAGGACCTTCCCCCTCTGCCCAAGATATTTTCTGGGGCTCCAGGCCTGCACCTCCTGCTAATTTGCACGAGCTGTAGATAGCTTCTTCCACCCAAGGGTGCTAATGCATGTTCCAACCATTCACGTATTTAGCCTTGCAATGGTCTTTGGAGACAGGACAGTTTATTATCCCCATTTCATAGCGGAGGAAACTAAGGCACAATGAGAGGCAGCTTTCAGAGCTTGGGACAGAACCCAGCTTCTTGGCTCTCAGTTCTGGGCCTGGGCCACCCACCATCCAGGCTACCTTCTCCATGGCGCTCCTCATGCAGTGAATAAGTAGTGATTTCTTCTCATCCTCCTCATTCAGCGGGCAGCCTTATTTACTGCACCCCAAAACTCTGTACTGAATACAGCCGTATTAATTTCCTCCTGGGTGTTTCAATGGGGATCTCGCCACAGCATCTGATTGTTTCATAAACATTGAGACCACAACGGACCACTAATTTTGGGTGTCCAATTTGAGACGTCGACGCCTTGATTTTTCAAGGTTTTTACAGCCCGTTGTATGGTCAAAGCACAGCTCCTGTGGATTTCACTGAGCGCTCAGCACTTCTGCAAATCAGAGCCCAAGGTCTCACATCAGACACCCAGCCCTGGTTTACACTACAACCGCCTGTTGATATAACTGTGTGCATCGCTCATGCCGACTGAGCTCCCGGTGTAGACAGCGCTCTGTCGACATAGCTACCGTCCCTCGGGGAAGTAGAGTATCTACGCTGACAGGAGACTCTCTCAGCGTCTTCACTAAACACGACAGCAGCACAACTGCGCTGCTGCAGCACGGTCAGTGTTGATGGAACCCACGTGCCTAATTGGGAGATATCTCGTTAAGAGATCTATGCGGGGAGAGGAATGAGTTGGGGCTGGGTCCTTGTTGCTGGGCAGATGTACAATTAGCTCTCCACACCCAGAAGTTTCTGGAATTGGGTGTGGTAGTTTGGGGTTATCTCAATAGGTTCCTATTGCTGGACTCCGAGTCCATGAGGGCAAGCGGTCAGGGCAGCTGCTTTGCAAGCCGCCATGTGCCCCGTGTGACCCTGAGCAAGTCCCCTAATCTCTCTGTACCTCCGTTCTCCATTTGTGCAATGGGGATAATAGCACTTCCCTATCTCACAGGAGTGTTGTGAGCATCATAGAACCATAGGGTTAGAAGGGACCGCGAGGGTCATCTAGTCTCACACGCTGCTGAGATGCAGGATGTGTTGTGTCTAAACCATCCAAGGCAGATGGCTCCAGCCTCCTTTTGAAAACCTCCAGCAAAGGAGTTTCCACCACCTCCCTGGGCGTCTGCTCCATTGTCCTGCTGTTCTTACAGGTAAGAGGTTTTTCCTGAGATTTAATCTAAATCTGCTGTGCTGTAGTGTGAACCCATCACCTCTGGGCCTGCCCTCTGTGGCAAGAAAGAGCAACTTTTCTCCATCTTTTTTATGGCAGGCTCCAAAGTATCTGAAGACTCCTATCATATCCCCCTTAATCTCCTCTTTTTCAGACTAAACATACCCAGTTCCTTCAGCCTTTGCTCAGGTGGCTTTCATTCCTTCCTATTGATCATCTTTGTCGCTCGCCTCTGGATCCTTTCCAGTTTCTCTACCTCCTTTCTATACATTAGTGACCAAAATTGGACATGTGGAAGATTATGAGGCACTCAGATATGACATCAGTGGGGGCCATATGCGTATCGAACCCCTTCCTCTTCAAGCTGCTGCAGCTGCAGTTCTAGGAGAGAGCCTTTCTGAATGAAACGGAAGTGCCATTCCAAATGGGGGAAGAGACAAAAGGGCATGAAATGTGCTTAAAAGATAAATAATTAACAAAAAGAATAAACAGGGCTGAAATAGTCAAAACTGAAATGATTTATAAATTCTACTGAACAGTCACTTACTCAGTATTTAATCAATTATCTTTAAAAAAATCTCCCATTCGGGTTCCGGTAGAGCCATTCGATATCACGGGTACTAATGTTCTGATATGGCAGGGGTAGGGTGAGAGGGACGGAATTTACCCCTGAGCTTCAGAAATAATAGTGGGAGCTGCAGCTTTTACACGAGTTTAAGGTCATTTTGTTCCATTTAGAATTATGGGAGAAAGTGTGGCCTAGTGGTTAGACCAGAGAGCTGGGAGTCAGCACTCGGCTATCGATGGTCTGCTGCCTTGGGCAGGTAACAATTTCCCTGTGATCAGAACCAGCTACCAGCCCCCACCTCGTTCTGTTAAGGCAGTTTGTTAAAGTGGGAATGAGGCATTAATGATCAGCTAACTAAAGCTCAGTGGTTATTGCCTCCTTGTTGTATTTGATTTCTCCAGGCGGATAAGCAGAGTCACAGAATAATCTGGAGATTTTGGCAAGACCTGGGTAGAACTTTCCCCAGACTGTGGGATTTTGTCAGGAATTTTAGCCAGAATTTCCAGCATTTCTGCCCCTCTTTTAACATGACACAACAAGGCACCAGTGGTGTAAATGGGCCCAGCCCCGCCAAAGCTAGTGGGGGTTTTACCTGCTTTCATTACTCCCGAGAGAGCAATTCAAAACTATTAGGAACATAGTCGCGGGAACTCGGGGCGCAGGGCGTGATGCATCACTCCCAAGTTTTACGCGGGGCTCTGCTCCTGGCCCCGCGCCCAGGACTCCACTGTCAGCTCCATGCCCAGGGCTCTGCTTGTGGTCCCGGGCCCCCTTACCCTAGTCCAGGTCCCCCCCCCCTCCCGGAGACACAGCTCTGTGCTTGGCCCCAGCTGGGGGCGGGGGGGGAGGGGAAAATGGACAGGGGTAAAGGGGGCTGGATTTCAGCCCCCCCCTCTATTAAAAGTGCTCCAGCGCCACTGATTGGGAAGGTTGCTCATGTCAATTTATGCCGCCACATCTTATGGTCATATGACAGACCTGGGTGCAATTCATTAGCCCAGGTCTCAGGAACTGCGAACACTCCATAGACCTGTGTTCACTACGGTGCCTTTGCTTTATAAATACCAGAGACAGAGAACAGCACCTTCTGCACTCCGACGACAGGATAGCCTTTGCAGCAGAGCACCGATCCTTTGACAATTTCTCCGGTTACTATGTCTCTACTTCACTGCCCCTTGATAGTTATTTTTGATAAATGCCATTGCATTTATGTAGCAGCAGGAGACTATTATCCTGTGACAATGGTCTGTTTTCATTGACATTATCTCGGAATTATTCTAATTTTATGTGGCTCAGATGAGTTCCACTTAGAGGCGCTTGGATGGTACGCTCCGGAGAACAGCAGAAGCTACCAACAAAGTACTTTTTATATCAAGTCAAGGAATGTAATCATACTAGTTTATAATATAATTTGGGTATTAGAACTGTATGAATGGCTGCCTCTCCCCCAGACTATCAGGAGCTGAAAGTCATGTCATGTCTCTTTGGAAAAATAATTTCCCCTAGATTTTGAAGAAGGTCTAAGATTTTATCTAAGGCCTTGATTTAATTATGATTTGGGCATTCTTAAAATACCTGTTCCTCAAACAGGCCCCTCGGGGATAAACTATTCGAACAGATCACCAAGCATTAAAACAGATCACCTACAAAATATGGCTGCCGTGGAATGTAAATGGTACATAGGCACTAGGCTCTTCAGGGGTGAATTTCACCTGATCCAAGCAGTTTTCTTTCTTTTTCACCATTTTTAGTGGACTCATTTTTTATTATCTATTGATTTTGTTAATTATTTTAAACATTAACGCATTTCATTAAATGATCGTGCTTTTCTTGACCTTTCAGAATTGATTTTTCTCCAACTGAAATGATCGAAACTCTGTGTGAGGTCTGTCATTATGTCACCCAAAGAAGAGAGCCATGGTCTGAGCTTCATGTGATGTGAGATTACTGTATTCAGAGCAGTTTATATGGTTCACTTCATTACTTGCTGCTTCTCCTATTGGGAGCTCCTGTACAAGAAAGGATCTTTTAAAAACGAGACTCTTTTTGGAAGCCGTGATAATACTTTCTTCTCTTTGGAAATGCATATCGCTTCCCAGCAGTCGTTTATCACACCCAAAGCCCATTAAATAATTCATCACAAATAATTTAGTGGACAAAATGTGCCCTTCATCACAAATAATTTAGTGGACAAAATGTGCCCTTTTTCCAGTCACAAATTGTCTGTGGGCAGATGACAATTTTCTCAAATTTGCTATTTGAAATTATTTGAATACTGTCCGCAAGTAATGATTGCCTGGGGACTTGTTAGTGAGCAGGCTGTTGCAAAGATTTGATATTTGAAATCTGAACTTTGAGCTGATTTGATGGGAAACAAAAGTTGGAGATGTTTCTGTGCTTGATTGGATGAAAGTAAAGCTGTGAATCAGGTTTCTGAGTCAAATACTTGTGATTATTAGTCTGAAAGTGTCTTTCTGCAAATATTCACTTAACATTAATTGTTGTAGTGAATGTATAGGCAAGTAACCTCATTTATTGTGAATTCAGAAGCCACACCCATGATTGTGCCAGGCACTGCATAGACACATTATGAAACAGTCCCTGCCCCCAAAGAGCTTACAGTCTAAACAGACCAAGGGTGAGAGGGGAAACAGACACAGAGAGATGGAAGTGACTTCCCAAGGTCACACAGCAAGTCGGTGGAGGAGCTAGGAATAGACTCCAGGCATTCGACGCCCAGTTCAGTGATCTATCCAGTAGCCCAACTGCTAGATTGCAACAGAGTCAGAGCAGACGAGAGGAATTTGAAGACTGAACCCAATCCACCCGCGCACATTTGTGTAAACAGTCCAATGGGTGTGTCAGAATGTGTTTGTTCATCCGGCTCCGATCACGGGTACGATGGCAAAACTTGAAATTAAAGATCTCTGTGGGCTAAACCCAGCTCGTATTTGCATGATAAAGTTGAGAAGTGAAGAGATGTTAATTGGGACATGGTGGAGTTATGGGGCGGGAATTAATTCAGTGTAATTATTATTGTTATCCCTCGTCACCCAAGTGGATAGCCAAAATTCAGGGTCTTGTAAGTTGTCTCCATGAGGAGAAACTGATGATGGAGTCTGGTACTTCTTCAATGCAATCCTGATTACTTACAAAGTCCTATTCCCTTGAACACAGTAGGAATCAAACAGCAGGAGACAGTTTCTTTGCTCATTAGTTCCAAGCCTCTTTCAGCCATCAATCTACCTAAAAAGCTGTCTCTATAGGCATTTTTCCTCAGGGCTACGCTCCCGGTGCTTGTTCTGGCTGTCTCCTTGGCTTGCTTCTGCTTCGCTCTCTAAACACACACAGCTCCATCAAACAATACTTAAACCCCTCCATTTGTAGTCAGCCCACAGTGAAACCCCTCTGCCCACATCGCTCAATTGCCTGATCTGAGTCGCATGTGGCCTGTGGTTTGGGTGGTGGCTCCCATTGTTTCAGCCATCTCGTTCCATAAAGGAGCATCATTGTCTTCTGAATGAAGGGTGACTGTTCTGTCCACCAGCTCCAATGAGTTTTCACCCACCCCAATTATATTATATTTGAATATTTATATTATAGTCATGCCCAGAGGCCAGGATAAGGCCCCTTTGCAGTAGGTGCTGTATAAGTCGGGCCAAAATAGAGAAGTGACTTTCAAATCAATAATTTGTATCTAGATTTACAATTTCCCCCTCTGATAATCATATATATATATATATATATAGAGAGAGAGAGAGAGAGAGAGAGAGAGTAAATGCCAGTGTTCCCCTTTTGCCCCTCAAGCCATTACTGGCTGATTTCTTCTAGGCATCAATGCAGAGGGGAGGAGAGATTTGAAAGAGGAAATCTCATGCCAAGGTCCCCACGCCTCAGTGGAATACTGACAAATATACAGCTGGATTCAGTCGGCTCCCCTATGTGGGAGTACTGTTGAAATAGGCATTAGAATTATAAGAATGTGTTTAGACTTTATGGAATGCTTGTAGCTGCTACCTGCATTAATCTCACTTATAACATCTGTATCCCATAGCGTCAGGTAATATTTGAGCGATTGTATTGTCAGTCTCAGTAACCGTGTAAATCACCAGACAGGAGCGAGACATTAACTAGTGCAACATGCTGGTCTCCAACAGGAGTTACGTCCTGCCTGACAAGGCAGACCCATCGACTAGAGTGGAACATTAAAGAGGATTAAAAGTTGTTTACTCTCCTGCCCCACCTGAAGATGAGTCTTGCAAGTGAATTCTTCCCATTGGCTGAGTCTGCAGCCCAAAGCAGAAGGGAGGAAGGGAATAAAAACCCCTAACAAGGAGGAACTGTATCTTTATGATGTTTGGACTTGGGGGGGAGGGGGGGGTGGGCAAGGATTACTAGGTATAAGTAGAAGATCCCCAGAGCTTAGATTGAATTAGCCCTAAAGGACATATAGAGCTTGCTTATGGTCACATTGTACCTCAAAGTAGCACCCTGGAACCCCCATATTCACCAGTGTCATATGATTATGAGATGCTTTGTACAATGCATGCCTTGTGCAGTATCATATCGAAAGTCTTGATCTGTTGAACCTTAATATCCTGTTGGACTGTATGTGCTGTCACTGTGTATCAAGTATTGCTATATGTGCTACTGCAATATGTTGTGAGGTTGGGAAACGCCCATGGCCAGTCTTTCAGGAGGGACAAAGCAGCCGCCATCAATGGCCAGACAGGCATTAATGGCTCATCAAAAAGAATCCACTCTCCCAGTGACTCCTCCGAGAAGTCACATACGCAGAGGGGGGCCCAACCCACGTCACATCAAGGATCTTTCTAGCAGCTGGAAGAAAGTATAAATGAGGGTCGGTGTCGTCATCACCTGGCCTCTCCCGTCCCTCATCTCAACACCTGGAAGATCATCTGGAAGACAAAGACTTGGAAGTAGGGAGATTAGTCCCAGGCTGGAAGGGAGTCCAGTCTGTGTATCGAGGAACGGTGAGCTGCCTGTGACATCCTGCAGGGTGAGAGACTGCTTGAGTCACATCTTGCTTAGTCTGTTAAAGTTAGAATTTAGACTGCGTTTCTATTTTATTTCTTAGGTAACCAACTTTGATCTGTATCCCTCCTACTTACAATCACTTAAAATCGATCTTTCTGCTTTATATTTTACCTAAAACAGGGTGTTTTTGGTTGAAGTGCTTGGGAAATCTCAGCTCAGATTACAATGGCTGGTGCATGTTCACTTTCCTATGAAGAAGTGGCGAACTTATTAATGAGTTTGTACTGTCCAAGGGAACCTTGAGCAGTGTAAGATGGAATATTTCTGGGGTGCAAAGCTGGGAGCTGGGGTGACTGGCTGGTGCCTCTCTCTCTGTGTGATTCTTGAGTGGCTCACGGAGTATTCATGCAATTTAGCTGGGTGTGGGGCTCCACGTGCTGATGGCTGAGTGATCACAGCACCTGGAGGGGGTTGCTGCTTGTCACTGGCACAGCTTTGTGAGAAACACCCCAAGTTGGAGCATTAAGGGGGCACAGCTGTTCCACAGATCCAGGCTGTACCCTGGAGATCCCGACACACTTATTATAGAAGCTTCTATTACCTTTTGAAACATAAGATTGTAGCTCATTTGTGTACCTGTGTTTACCTGTTTTAACCTTGTAAATAACTCTTATTTCCTTTTCCTATTAATAACTCTGTATATGGGTTATTATAGGATTGCCTACAAGCATTGTCTTTGGTGTGAGATCTAAAGTGCAATTGACCTGGGGTAAGCGACTTGTCCTTTGGGACTGGGAGTAACCTGAATATTGTTGTGATCCTTGATGTAAGGGACCATCTATCACAAAGGCAGGCTCGCCTCCGTGGCAGGATAGATCAGCCTGTCTGTGACTCCATGTTAAGGCTGTTCTAGTGCCTGAGGAGTTTACACTTGAGAATTGGTTGGTGAAATTGAAGTATAGAACTCACAGCCAATTCGGGCTCTGTGCCCTGGTTCTTCACGGTCTGCCCGGGAGTTGGTATTCACGCTCTTGAGCCACTGCAGGACAGCTTGACATCAGTCTCCCTGTTTTGAAAACTAAAATGAAGGAATAAGATCCACTGAAATAGACAGCAGAGGAATATCTTTAAACCTGCAGGTAGTTAGCAAACTTCACTTCCCCGGTGCCTCGCTTAGGGCTGCTTCGAATTGTGATTTAAAGGAGGGTCATGTTTTTATTCAGCTGGAACGTATTTGAGGCACTTGCTCACTGATCTGATGGCAGAACGGAATGGTAATGATAAGCTGGCAGTATATTAGCTAAAGTGAGGCCTCCAATGCTAGCACACTTTGTTATCCAAAAAAGGAAACACATTATGGACTCCTTTCCTTTCTAGTGCACTTAAACAATTAAAAAAACTGGCTACTTCCAAACAGAAAATATTATTCTCTGAAGAGCAGAAGACTAGTGGAAAAATTCAGAGCAGGTGAGAGGAATGTGAAACCCGGACACAAAAAGGAAAACAGCAAGGAGTGTATTAGTCGTCTCTTCCATAGCAAGGCATTTCTGCTGCAGTTCTAAGGAAGCAGCTGTGTAGTCATTGATCAGTGTCTCAGCTGAGAATGTTTTATGCAGCAGGAGCTGCACACATTGAACATCTGTTAATGGGCTAACACTCCTAAAACCATCACTTATCTGGGTCTGTCAAGGAAGGGAATACACAAATGTGCAGTAAGCCCCTGGTTTAACTGGCTTATCAAAGCAATATTCCAGGCATCTCAGGTTTGAAACGAGGTAATAGTTTGAACTGCAGCAAGAATNGTCAAGGAAGGGAATACACAAATGTGCAGTAAGCCCCTGGTTTAACTGGCTTATCAAAGCAGATATTCCAGGCATCTCAGGTTTGAAACGAGGTAATAGTTTGAACTGCGGCAAGAAGGAAACTGTCACGAGAACTTTTCTTTCCTCTCCAATACACTGACGTTATGTGTATTGAGCAACAACAACTAAATCCTACCACAGGAACTCAAAGGGATATAAAAGGCACTGTGTATATATTTTTAGGATATGAAAATCAGCTAACTCATAGGCTGAGATTGGAAATTTTCTTCTTAGATCTGCTATTCAATTAAAATAAAAGTCTCTGGATAACAGGGTAGGAAAAGGTTGTTAGTGTTGGTGTCCTGGCCAGATTTGAGTTTGGGCAAATTTCATATTGCCTATTTCTCACGCAAACTAGATTCCAGGTAAAATTCTCAACTGCACCATTCATGTTCAATGACACAACAAGGTAACAAGATCCAGTGGTGGAGATGGAAGTTAGAAAAATTCAAACTTAAAATAAGGTGCCAATAGTTAATAGTTAGGGTAATTAAGTATTGGTGCCGATTATCCAGGGAAGAAGTATGATCTCCATCTCCTGGCGTCCTTAAATCTTAAATAAATACCAGCCTGATGTCAAAATCACGGAGTGAAATTCCCTGGCCTATATTATGCAGGAGGTCAGACCAGATCAGTGGCTCTCAAATGAATTTTGCAAACGCAGGGTGGCTGCAGTTCTGACAGTTAAAATGTTATACTAGTGACAGTCTAGTCACGTGGTTATCTGGAAGTGTCATGTAAATAAAACAATGAATCGTTCCAATATAAAGAATAAAGAATAACACATACCATTAACGATGCCAAAAAAGCAGCCCTCCAACACTGTTCACACATGAAGTCCTTGGTAGCCTCAGGCAACCACCATGGCCACGCTTGAGAATCACTGGACTAGATGATCGCAATGGAGGTCTGGAGATCTATGGGGCAGATCCTCACCTGGTGTAAATTGTCACCGCTCCATGGAATCTATTAAATGGAGACACAACATTATATGCAGATGACACACTAGAGGCATCATGGCCAACACAATCTCTGCCTCACCTTTGCTTCATGCATCTTTTGAAAAGGAGAAGTGATGGACAAAAACCTGGTAGGACCTTGTATGAGAGATGCCAAAGAGCATCCCAGCTCAGTACTGCCCTCTGGGAGCTCTCAGAAATGAAGGAAGTGCCCTCTCAAGGTACTGATGACCCTGCCAGAGTTCAGAGGTGGGTCAACAATACCCATGGTCAACTATCAAAGATGGCAGAGAGATACAACAATATCAAGATGCATGCTTGATCTTCCACCATTGCCGTGGGTTCAGCTAACACAACCAATGTTGTCTCCAATGTGTACCCTGGTCTGAAACTGTACCGACTGAAGCCAGAGAACTCTGGGGACATCAACACCTGGATTCTCCACTACATTGCACCTTGGGCAGTCATTAGTACTCGTGCAAAGTTGGCGTAAAATACCGCCATTCTGACTTAGCTGCACGTTGCACAGGTGTAAAGATTGCACCAGGTGGCAAAGTGGAGCTGGGGGACAGCCATTCTTAGTTGAGGTGTGTGGGGATGCCTTCAGTCTAGGGGGCAAACAAGACCCCCCCCTCCAATAGAAGAATACAAAACAAACCCGCTGAGCTTCCTCTCCCTTCCCAGGGAGAATGGGGAGTCAAAGTCATTTCAGCAGCAGCATTTGCATATTTATAGGCACCATTTGCAATGACTGATATTACTCCACGTCGATCAGAAACTTTAAAAAAAGAAAAGCAATCTCTTACCGCTCTGCAAGACATTAACGGCAAGTCTTCCAACGGCTCATGACATCCTTAACTCCCAGCAAAATTTCACTTACGCTCCAGATTAATGAAGGGCTTATAAATGTTTTACATGCAATGGCCATTCTGCCCTGCTGGAAAGCATCTATAGTATTTATTTACTTACATAAGATTGGCTCCTCTGGGCACTGGGCCCAAAAACAACAATCATCTTCTATGGAGGTGGCTTTGAACCAAGCCATCTTGATGAAGCATTTCTCACAGCCCCATTTACAGCTGCGAATCAGCCAAAGCACCCAGCTACAAACAAAAACACCCGTATGAATTGCAAAAGCCACTCCAGCACATCGGAAGCCAGGTTTGGCAGAAAAATAGATACAAAGACATCTTTTGTGCTGCTGTCTTTTGGGCTCCTTAGTGAAAAGTGAAGCTTGCAGGGTAATTTCAAGCAGTGTAACATACTCCTGAATAGCTATAGATAACACGGACAAGTCAAATTAAATGAGCTCGCTAATATTAGCAACAAAGGCATTCACGCCTGTGTTTGTTATTACTTGAGGCATCTGGGCTGAATATCCGATCCATTCCCAAATTGTACGAGTGGATAACAGATGCTTTTTTAAACTCTTCTATTCTGTTTCAGTTCTTATTAAAGCTGCTTGGGGAAAATGCATTTTATTTTCCATGAAAATTTTAAAAGAAAATGTTTGTTTTTTCATTTTAGTCAAAGTTATGTGCAGACTTTTTCTTTTCTTTTTTTTTCTTCAAAAATAAATGTTTTTTCTTTTCATTTTTCAGTTTTCAAAAATCAAAATAAATTCAGGTTTTGGTTGTCAAAAAACCTGGAAAACTTCCATTTATGTGGGTTTTTAGTTTTTCAAAAACAAAAGCCTGGATTTTTGAGAAAACTGGACATTTGCTCATAAAAATTTCTATTTGGTCCAGTTTTGATGAAAATTTTGTAACCAACCCTCCCCCCCGTTCTTATACTACACACACCACCATGATCTCTAGGGTCTTGGAGTCAGACAGTGTTACTGGGACTTGAAGGTCCCGATCCTGCCAGGTGCTGAGCACCTCCTAAGAGGAGCTAAGCATCCCGAGCCAGACTGCTCACACGAGTAAGGCTAACCCAATCAGGCCGGTGGGCTGCATGTGCAAGGACTAAGGGCAGTGGAGGTGGGGGGCGGACTGAAAGTTAGGGAGCCGGCGCACAGCTCAGAGACCACCACCGACCATTGCCAATGAGTCGCAGTGCACAGACAAATGGATGCTGGTGAAATTGCCGAGCATAGATGATGAGCACCAGCTCCCACACCAGACAGCCGGCCCTCGACTGACACAGGAGGGGCAGGGCTTAGCCCAGGGGTCGGCAACCTTTCAGAAGTGGGGGGCCGAGTCTTCATTTAGTCACTCTGATTTAAGGTTTCGCGTGCCAGTCATACATGTTAACGTTTTTAGAAGGTCTCTTTCTATAAGTCTATAATATGTAACTAAACTATTGTTGTATGTAAAGTAAATAAGGTTTTTAAAAAGTTTAAGAAGCTTCGTTTAAAATGAAATTAAAATGCAGAGCCCCCCGGACCGGTGGCCAGGACCCGGGCAGTGTGAGTGCCACTGAAAATCAGCTCGCGTGCTGCTTTTGGCACACGTGCCATAGGTTGCCTACCCCTGGGTTAGACCATGTTTCTGGTCACTAAATAAACACGAATGGAAGACACCCAGGGCACAGAGGAAGGAGGTGCCATTTTCCCAGGGCCCCTTTGCTGAGTGCAATCAAACTTGCAAAGGATCCACCCCACACCTAGACCCATAAACTTTAAGGCCAGAAGGGACCATCGTGATCATGTAGTCAGATCTGCATGTCTCAGGCCACAGAACCTCGCCCTCCCACTCCTGAAATAGACCCATAACCTCCAGCTGAGTTACTAACGGCCTCAAATCATGGCTCCAGGTAGAGAATCTGCGATTTATTCTAGTTCAAATCAGCAAGAGACCCATGCTCCGTGCTGCAGAAGAAGGCGAAAAACCTGATCTGGGGAGAAATTCCTTCCTGACCCCAAATATGGCGCTCGGTTGGACCTGGAGCATGTGGGTGAGACCGACAAGCCTAGGGAAGAATTTGCCGTAGTAAGTCGGAGCCCTGCTGAGAGGCAGGGCCGGAGGGATGGGCCGTTATCCAGCTATCCATGGAATCCCCCTGCCTTGCTGAGTGGCAGCAATACCAGATAACGTCGACAGTGTCACCCGGAAGGAGGCTGGATGTTACCCACCGAGCTCTGGAGTGAGCACGGATACACCACTACACTGAATCACTGTGACACGCAGAGAGGAGCTTTAAATTACCTCCTCTCTCAAGGACACCGGGCTGTGCTCAGAGGTCAGACAAGCAACATCTACCTGCTCTAAGCACACCGCGTCTCTTAAGCCGGATGAGGCTGGAGAGTCTGGTGGCTGGATCAAAGGGAGAGGCGGGGAAGGGGGGAGAAAACTTGCTGGGATTTGACAGGTGCAAAATGGATTTTCTTCTTCATTTAGCCTGTTTTGCGACTCTTCCCCCTCCCCCTTATTATTTAACTTAAAAGCAGCAGAGACTCCAGCAGCACAAATCCTTCGACTTTGGAGGAGGGGCGAGATGAGGGCTGATCATTTATTGCCCGAAAAGACATGAGTGAAGGAGGGACGTCCCTAGGATGCTAACGGGCTGGGAGCGGCGGCTGCATGGGGGAACCGCAGCTCACTGTGGGCTCTGCGTCCGTGGGGAAGGTCCTTGAGGTGGTTTGACACCCAACGCACCAGGCCGATATAGCACCATTAGTCCCCGCCCAGGGTAACAGGCAGCTGCCCTACACGAGGAAGCAACTGGGACTGAGATGCCAAATTCCCCCTTCCTTGCCTGGGGGGCAGGGAGGTTACTTCACCTCTTTGTGGGGTGCAGCTCATTCCCATGGGCGTCCAGACCAGGTGCCTCCTACTCTCTCCCCTCCCCTGCTCCTTACTCTCTGGCGAGGGCATTATATGAGCAGGCCCTGCTCTCCCCAAGAGGCAGTGACTTACTCCTCAGGGCAGTGTCCCTGCCCAGGCTGGTAATGGCTAGCAGGGGCGGCCTGGCCCATAATTATTGGCAGAGCAGATGCTTTCTTGGTTCCTGAGCCAGTTCCCACCCCAGCTGCTCGGTGCCCCGTAACCAGCTCGTTCCGGGTTAGCTCCCTGCCCAGCGTTCTCGCCCCTTTCCCTTGTTGGCTTTGTGGGTTTAAACGCTGAGGAAGCGTCATCAAGTCCTGTACCTCCATTGCCTAGGCAATCGCTCGCTCCGCGCAAGGCACGCTTCGGCCCAGATCCGGGGCTGTGGCCGAGCCGGGCGTGGGGCGGCTATGGGGGGCTGTGTGCAGAGGGAGCTTTAAATTATCTTTAAGCACCTCCCCCACCCCCATCATGGGTCTGCATGGCCACCCGGCTGACTCTTAGCACCTTCCCAGGCTGCTCTGCTTCACATGTGACTGCCTCTAAGGCCCCGGGGAAGAGAGGAAGGATGGCCCAATGGTTAGGGAACTAGCGAAGGCCAGGCCTACACTATAAAGGTAGCTGAAAAATCCACACCCCCGAGCGACGTAGTTAAGCCGACCTAACCCCCGGTGTAGGTCAACAGAAGAATTCTTCCGCCGAGCTAGCTACTGCCTCTCGGGGCGATGGGTTAAGTGCCACGATGGGAGAATAGTGAGTCTCTACCCCGAAGCACTGGCTTAAGTGTAGACATCGTTTAAGATGCGAGAGCCCTGGGTTTACGTCCTGGCTCTACCGCCGACTGCCTATGGGGTCTTGGACAAGTCCCGTAGGCTCCCAGTGCCCCTCTGGACAGCGGTGATGAGAGCACTGCCCCAGGGGCTGTTGTGAGGAGAAAAGCATTAGGGATTATGAGACTACAGTGATGGGGGGGGATGCAAGTTCCACAAAATAGGGGGCATCTCAGTACTTGGAGCATGGTGGGGTGTAGATGTTCCCCATCATGCCCTCCTTCCTCTATCCACATCCCCTATGCCAGGGACTGGGGGGCGAGGGGGACCTAGGAGAGCCCGATGCCAGTGGGGAGTCCTATGGCTGTGCTTGTAAGTCTGCCATGTGTCACCCTGCGCGTGTTAGACCTTGAAAACTGCTGGATCTAGAGCGTATACTAGAGGCTTCCTGCTGGGGTGACTCTTCCCCCAGTGGCCTCAGCAGCACTAACAGAGCCATCCTTGATTCATAGATTTTAAAGCCAGAAAGCGCCTTTGGGATCATCTAGTCTGGCTTTCCGCATCACAGGTCACAGGCCATAGGACTTCCCTCAATTGATTCCTGCTGCAAGTCCCATAGCAGGGCTCAAACCAGAGCAGATCTCATTGAAAAACATCCAATCTGGATTTTAAAATGGCCAGTGATGGAGAATGCAGCAAGTCCTTCTCTAACTTGTGTAAAAGTTCCCTGAATGGGAGACATTGGGCTTGTGGTGCTGGAAGTTCTGCTGGCTTCAGCAGCTTCTTTGTCAAATGCACCTTGGAAAAGGGTTTGGGGTGGGGGAGGGAAACCAGGGTGGAGAAGTTTGAGTTTGCATTCATGAAAGTGCCGGCTTCAAACATTTCAAACTGTCAGCTCTCAAACTTCTGCCTTGGTTTAAAATGGTCAGCGTGGCCTCGCTTGCAAAACTCTCAATGAAATATGCAACGTAGGCGGAGTTTGAAGTTTCTGGCTTCAGCCAATTTTTTAATTACAGGAGAACAAGATTTTTGATCCGAACATATGGGAAGAGTGGAAGTTGGAACTCAGCTTTAATGGAGAGGCGGTAGCCGCGAAGACTATAAATGAGAAACCCCTTTCTTCTCTTTGCATTCCTGTATTGTGAATTCATTTTATTGTGAACAAAAATCGTTAATTAAAAATTCTGAAACCAATACTCTTGTTTCCCTTTCTCCCTTTGCACTGGCTCTACCATGGCAGCTCTGTTACTGCAGTCTGCCTGGAATAAACTTGGAAGCTCCAACTCCCTTAGTGTATGAAAATCTTAGCCTCCGTTGTCACTGTTTATCAATGCTGCAGGGCTGCTCCATTCTTCACACGCTGTGTCAGGTCCCTGGAGATATTTAGTTTAATCTAGTGCAGATTTTACCAGCTATCCAAATTCGTCTTTAGCAGACATGCCGCACACTGATTATTAGCTGCACAAACATGCATACACTCCTGTGTGTCCAAGTTCACGCAGACGGTGTCAATTTCAATCTCTCCTCATTAGGGACAGGAAGACTCGATTTGGAGGACGTTTCTGGAGCTTTGGGTGCGTATCCGCTCCGTATACAGACAAACTTTCCATCAGAATGGCCTTCAATAAAAAATGCGGCTCGCTGTGACTGTGCTGGAGCCTCTTTTGCGTTTGATTTTGTAAATATTCTAGCGAATGAGCCCAACGGCCGGATTGCTCATGAAAATGCCGCATTCCTGTGAAGGTTAGAAAATCTTATGGTTTCTATAGCACCCGTCACTGCTGCTGTAGCGGGGTGCACTCTTCACTGCCGCGCCCCCTTATGGCTGGGCCTGGCATAGCAGCGCTTTCCCGTCTGGCGCCCCCTGCAGATAGTGGCTCCGGTCTTACGGCAGTCTCCCTCTTCTTGCGACTCGGCCTCTGGCCAGGTCAGAGGTTAGTCCCATCGCTTCCAGCGTAACGAAAGTACAACTAAAGTCCCAAAATGTCCCAACACAAAAGATCCTACTGCTCCCTCTTGGGCTATTCCTCAGCCTGTCCTTGTGGCTCAGTTCTCAGCCCCATGATGGCCTCCATAGTCCTTGCAGCAGGCTTGCATGCCCCTTCCTCAGGACTGGTAGCCCAGTCCCCCCCAGCTGGACACACCCTCCAGGTGCAGCAAGGGGGGCTCACTGAGTTCTCAGATGCCTGTTAACCCTTTGTTCACCTGTGTGGGCTAGAGACCCCTTCACAGCTATCTGTGCCACAGAATGTGAATTTTGAGTTTGAAAACATGAGTAACACACAAGCAAACCCGATTCATCAAATCAGGGAACACAAACAATATGTATAAACATCTCCTTACTGTATGTTCCATTCTATGCATCCGAAGAAGTGGGCTGTAGCCCACGAAAGCTTATGCTCAAATAAATTTGTTAGTCTCTAAGGTGCCACAAGTACTCCTGTTCTTTTTGCTGATACAGACTAACACGGCTGCTACTCTGAAACAATATCATGTGACCTATCTGCCCGATCTAAACTAATCAAGCCAGCTTGAATTTCAAACGTAAGATTCTCACTATTAATTGCTCATGAATAAACTACAGACTAAGAATTCCTGGTAGAGCTTGTTCCACAATGAATTGTGGGTAGCAAATACTTTAGCAACTATCCTGAGCTGTTATTCAGAGCTAAGTCACAGGCTGAACAAGAGACTAAATGTGTTGATTAAATTACCCGCTATGAATTATTTCCATGGTTCTGGTGCTTTTCCACAAGAAGAGCTCATTGATTATAATAAATATTTAAAATATTACATAGTTTGGCAATGTGAAAGACTATGAAGCACCTACTCACTAACACAGAGAATCAGCCCCTGCTTTAGCGATTGCAATGCCCTCCCTCACAAGAGCCAAGTTCTGTTTCCGAGCCCTTGTTAGCACCTATGAAGTAAATTTGAAATGATTTAGAAGAAAGCCAGAGTTTGCAAGAGTTTGCAGCTGACTCCATTGAGTTAGGTGGGGGTTATTACATGGGACGTGTGCGGCACTCAAATCTGGGTAACGTTTTGGTAGAAAGTAAACAGTTCTAGTGGAGAACCAACTAAATTATAGTTCAAAAGATGACATTAGGTTCACCTCTAAGGCCAATGCTGAATCGTTCCTAGGGTATCATTTTATTGCTTTGTTCCATTTTGTTTGAAATGTCTCGTGGGATAGAGGCCATACAGTATGCAAAATCCTGGGGTTAGCTTTATTAGAACAACAATCAGCTCAAACCTTCTCCCCAGGCTTGGCACCTCCTCAGGTTCCTCTTTTGCGACTGATCTGCCCACACCCAAGATCCTCTCTCCTCTAGTGAGTCACTCCTATCTCCATTGTATCCAGGTGGGCTAAAAATTCACCTGCTTCAGTGAGTCAGCAGAGTTCACTTTACCCTTTCCCAGCGGGATCAACATCGACTAAGAGGGTGGAATGTTTCAGGCAAACACAGCCAGCCTGAAACAGGCTTCCACCTTTTCCCTATTTAAGTTAATGCTATAAAACATATAGATTCCACCCACCCCCTCTGCTGTTATATTTTTCCAGCAAGAAGAGGTGTATGGGGGATTTTTAAGCATCTCAGAGACGTCTTTGGTAATTGCTTCTTAATTACATTGCTGCATTTCTCCTTGGATGCATCCGACTGAAATCTGTATTCCAACCATCTGCCCCCACCTCTCGATGGCAGCTACTCAAATCAGCTGTTCCTTCAGTTCTCATTCCTATTAGGTTAACAATCTCTGCATCGTAGCTTTGACAAAAAGCTTTTGAACTACAGCTTTTGTTTTAATGACAGAACAGCATATGCTGTCACTCCTCTGAGCACTCTCCTAAGCAGGGATAATGCTCTCAACTTCTTTTTTAAGTGAAGCATTTTTCCACCAACGGCCCTCTGTGTCCCAGCACTCCCAATCTCATTATCTTTCAGTGGCTGTGAAGGCAAACATGGCATGGAGGAGGCTGGAATGATACAGGTTGTAATGTAAAAGAGACAGTAACTAGCCCGTGACAGAAGCAGACATGAAAAACAGGATTGAAAAATAAGCAGAGGAGGTTCCTGTCAGGTGCTTTGGCGCAGATAAAGAAAAATACACCAAGTGTATTCAGTCCAGACTCAGCATCCATTTCTGTTTAGACAATGAATGCCTTCATTATAGGACTCCCTGTATTTGTTGTAACAATTACTAGAGCTGCATAAGCATCTTGTCTGCCGTCTGGTGGCTGGACACGAAGGTGCCCATATGGAAGGTGCTTTCCATATGCTTCCCACAGCCAAGGTCAAACCCGGACCGTAATGATCACAAATCTGTGTGGTGTGTCTTTCTTGAGTGACTCATCCGTGAGAAGATAACAGCTTGCCACTGCTGCCAGCTAATGGAGTTACTCCTTTAACTCAAGTAGCAGAGGTCTGTGCTGTGGGGTGAAAGTCAAACCCTGCTGATGACCTGTGGTGGAGGGAGGGGATGTTGTTAGAAGAGTTTTCTAAAATAGGAAGCTGATTGAAGGGATAAAATCAGTTGGAGCATCATGGGGAGGAGGGCTGGGGGGGGAGGAAGAGTGGTGGCTAGGAGGGGGAATAAAGAAATTACCACCCTCACCTCCTCACTCTTAAAGGTTGGCACTGGCAACATCTCATCCAGGTGAGCCAAAGGGAGCTTCTTCCTGACTGGGATGTACACGTTTACATCTCTCTGCTGGGGAGGTCCTCTAGTTCTGAGAGCAACTGTAGTTCAAGATGGCTGCCACTCCCAGTTGAGTCACACACACTGTGCTCTCACATATGATTTTTCTTGTTTTGCTGTTTCCCTTAAAAGTGCAATAAGATTTCAGATTAGCTCAGAGCAGTGCGAACCAATGAGGATCTGTCAGTCAAATCATGCATTTGACAACGTGTGCCAAATTTTGCAAAGAAATCTGATTAAAAAAAAATAAATCGCTATTTGCCCAGTGATAGCTATGAATATGGGCCCTGATCCAGCAAAGCACTTGTGCGGGTGCTTAACTTTACACACATGTTTAAAGTCAACCGCCTACTTAAATGCTTTTCTGGATCAGGGCCATGGTGTATACTGCACGCAGTTCTGGTCACACCATCTCAAAAAAGAAATATTGGTATTGGAAAAAGTAAGAGAAGGGCATCAAAAATGATTAGGGGTATGGAGCAGCTTCCATATGATGAGAGATTAAAACGATTGGGATTGTCCAGCTTAGAAAAGAGACAATGAAGCGGGGGATATGATCGAGGTCTACAAAATCATGACTGGAGTGGAGAAAGTGAATCAGGAAGTGGTATTTACCCATCACATAACACGAGAACCAGGGGTCATCCAATGAAATTAATAGGCAGCAGGTTTAAAATAAATATAAGGAAGCACTTCTTCACACGACACACTGTCAACCTGTGGAACTCAGTTGCTAGAGGATGTTGTGAAGGCCAAAAGTATAACTGAGTTCAAAAAAGAATAAGAGAAGTTAATAGAGGATAGGTTCATCGATGGCTATTAGCCAAGATGATCGGAGATGAACCCCATGCTCTGGGTGTCCCTAAACCTCTGACTGCCAGAAGCCCTCTAATTGCCCGGTGCATTCCCTCTGAAGCATCCGGCACCAGTCACTGTTGGAAGACAGGATCCTGGGTTAGATGGAACATAAGAATGGCCACTCTGGGCCAGACCAATGTCAACTTGAATTGCATTTGACTTCCAAATTTAAGCAAAAACTAACACTGACATTTTTGCACTATTTGTCCCGCTCTAGATCCTAGATAACAATGAACTCCATACAGTTAAGGCGGGATTTTCAGAAGCTCTCAGTGGTGGCCTAACTCTTCTCCCCTTGAAGTCAGTGGGAATTTTAACCAATGATTCCAGCGGGAGCAGAGTTAGGCCAACGACGATAACGTTTCAAAATTCCACCCATTATATACAGGCAACAAGAGAAGGTGCCCAGAGCCTGGGATAGGAGATTTTCACTATTTCCTTTAAAAAGCCCAAAGAAGCCAACAATCCTATCACATATTTTATATTTCATAGATTTGTGTTTAAATTGATGAGGACAAATCCACTAGAAGAATTTATCAACAGCATCGCTTTCCTTATTTATGCTGGATGTGCCCCCTTCCTCAGACTGGCAGCTGGCTCCATGCGGTTGATTTATTTTAGAAAAGGATTGAGTAGTAGAAGAGTGAAGACAGATAGTTTGGAAGGCTTCCAAAGGCCTCCAAATGCCATGCTTGTTATTAGAAGAAAAGAAGAGTCTGTAGGGCACCGGATGAGAAAGGACAAAGTCTTTTGGAAGGAACTGAATTACCTTCATCTGCTCCGACTACTGCCTACAGCTTTGTCCGTGCTGCCCCATATGAAATAAATGAGTGGAAAACAAACTGGCCATGATTTTAAGCAAGTTCAGCCATGTGGGCAGCTGGAGTGGAGAAGTTCCAGATGTGCAGATGGATTAAGCAGAAATCAGTTCTCCTCCAACTCAGATCTCCATGGGAAGATGCAGAAGTGACGTTCACATAATGGCAGGCCTTTATTCTCTGATCACAGCACCATTCATCATTCACCTTTCTAGCATCATTACCTTTAATACCCTTTGCAAACACCAACTAAAACCACAATGGATACGAGTGTCTGATTCCCCATGGCAAAGAGTTCTCAATCCTCCAAGTAAAAGGGTTCTTGGGAACTATTAGGGACAGAAATAGCAGCCCTTGCCATCTTCCTGTTACACCTTGCCAACCCCAAGTGTTCAGATATCATGTGTCAGGCATCAATAATTCATGACCTTGGCTTTAAAAAGTCAGACTGTAAAAAGGAATAGATTTGGGACCTTTTTATTGGCCTCCTGGCTTTGGAGTCTTGAGAGGTCACATTTTCTCTTCAACCACGAGAGATAGTCACTTGATTTTGAATGAAAGAAATGATTTTCACATATTCACCTGACTCCAGGAGCTGAGGCTTTAAGAAAAACACCAAATGCTGTGAGACGTGTGATCAAATCACAAGATTTGGTGACACTGGATGTTGTGTCTCCCTGGAAGTGGAGTCTATGAAGGCGAGCATAGAATCCCCCATTCCTTCTGCTCCTTTCCAGGGTAACTGTATTCTCTCCTGGCCTGGTGCTCGTTCCTGGGGCTATAGGTGACATGGGTTAAGTGTGAACATTTCTAACCTGTCATTCTCTATTTCTGCAAACCACTGCAGCGTCTTGCTTCTTACACGTTACCCAGAGCAGAGAAAAGGAAACTGCCCCTCCAGGTTTTGTTTCACATGTGCACCCCATTCCTTAGCAGGCGGTTGGGAGATGTGGGAAGAAGGGTGCAGGTTGGCTGGAAGTGGCTCTGGGAAGGCTGTCCCTGAATGAAAAGGGCAGTGCTTGCCTTTCAATGGGAAGCTGCTTTGCCTGCCAGGCACAGGGCAGCCTCTTCCTCCCCTGCAGGGGAATTCAGAGGGGGAAGATACAAATCAACCTCACTTACACCATTGAAGTCAATGCAGCTCTGCCCAGGGGGAGGCTCTTGGGGCCAGAGTCAGTTTCTTTTGCAGGGGCTCAGAAGGAAGTAGGAATCTACATGCTGGAAAGTGCTCAGCGTGGGATGCTTTGAAGGACGTTACTGGTACTGGCAAGCTGCAGGAGGCAGAGAATTGCATCAGGTGGTCAGTGCAGGCCCATCTGGCTGGCGAGCTAGAGAGAGGCAGCACGTGTGTGTGTCCGTGCGCATGCACGAATCAGGTAACTTACCGGGAAATATTTTCCCTTGCTCTGCGTCCCTCTCTCTCTAGGATTTGACTCCCTCAGCTTCCTCGCTCATTGGGCTCCAGATTCACTTAACACTCAGCTCCATGGGTGCCACCTCGAAAATCTCATTTCAGAGATTCTCAGATGTTAGGCCCCAGAACACTGAAGGCCGCTTACCGCTCACTCCCCTTCACTAGGGGAGCAGGACTGGCCTGCCCCGATCTTCCTGGATGCTCTACAGGGGAGGAGGAAAGCTCTCTCGCTGGACAGAGAGTGGATATCGCTGTCAGAGCACTAACAGATCTTGCTGTAGCCCTTTGTAGTGGCCAGGGAGGGTCCCTGGTGCGCGAAAGCCTGACACCATCTGGAGATGCTGATGGGATTTGGCCAGGTTGCTCATTTCAGGTTTTTTACAGCATGAAATTAAACAAAGTAAATAAACCACAGCCTGGTTGAAGCTTTAGCCTTCCCAAGGCAGCTGGAATTGGACTTTAACGGGACAGCGTCTTAATCACATGAAGCCCCCAGCCCACGCTGAACTCCCTCCCACCCAGAAAAGAGGCGTTCGTACTTCGGCTGGATTTCAGGGCAGCAGTGGGAAATTTAACCCACAAGGAGCAAATTTCTCCCTGTCCCTGCGACACACAAACCGTGGAGACAGGAGAATGCGACACAGCAGTTGCTCTCTAGTGGCTGTAGCCCATAGATGATAGAAGCCCCAGTGCTATCATAACGAAAGAAGGGTAAAGGCCCGTGGCTTTGGGGCAGAAGGCGTTGAGTTCCTCCTCCACTTGCCACACGTGTGGATATAGGCTCTTCTGGGTATGCTACAGGATGTCTGTCTACATCCCTTCACGCACCATTCAAAACAAAGGGCTGCACTGGAACTACTCATCAATGGGACACAGTAATACCAGGGTACAAAATATATCGGAAGGACAGAACAGGCCGTGCTGGTTGGGGAGTGGCACTATATGTGAAAGAAAGCGAAGAGTCCAATGAAGTAAATATCTTAAATGAACCAAACTGTCCCATAGAATCTCTATGGATAGTAATTCCATGCTCGAATAACAAGAATATAGCAGTAAGGATATATCACCGACCACCTGACCAGGATGGTGATAGTGACTGTGAAATGCTCAGGGAGATTAAAGAGGCTATTAAAATAAAAAACTCAATAATACTGGGGGATTTCAACTATCACCATATTGACTGGGTACATGTCACCCCAGGACGGGATGCAGAGATAAAGTTTCTTGACACCTTAAATGACTGCTTCTTGGAGCAGCTAGTCCTGGAACCCACCTGAGCAGAGGCAATTCTTGATTTAGTCCTAAGTGGAGCACAGGATCCGGTCCAAGA
Source organism: Platysternon megacephalum (assembly GCA_003942145.1). Lineage (NCBI taxonomy): Eukaryota > Metazoa > Chordata > Testudines > Platysternidae > Platysternon > Platysternon megacephalum. The sequence goes on along the minus strand of QXTE01000125.1, from coordinate 4,378,398 downwards.
GGTGAATGTAGCTGGACCACTTGGTAATAGTGACCATAATAGAATTAAATTTAACATCCCCCTGGTGGGGAAAACACCCGAGCAGCCCAACACTGTAGCATTTAATTTCAGAAAGGGGACTACACAAAAATGAGGAAGTTAGTGAAACAGAAATTAGAAGGTACAGCACCAGAAGTGAAATCTCTGCAAGCTGCGTGGAAACTTTTTAAAGACACCATAATAGAGGCTCAACTTAAATGTAGACCCCAAATTAAAAATCATAGTAAGAGAACTAAAGAAGTGCCACCGTGGCTAAACAACAAAGTAAAAGAAGCAGCAAGAGACAAAAGCGCATCCTTTAAAAAGTGGAAGTTAAATCCTAGTGAGGAAAATAGAAAGGAGCATAAACTCTGGCAAATGAAGTGTAAAAATATAATTCAGAAGGCCAAAAAAGAATTTGAAGAACAGATAACCAAAGTAATAGCAAAAAAAATTTTAAGCACATCAGAAGCAGGAAGCCTGCTAAACAACCAGTGGGGCCACTGGACGATCGAGATGCTAAAGGAGCACTCAAGGACGATAAGGTCATTGTGGAGAAACTAAATGAATTCTTCACATCGGTCTTCATGGCTGAGGATGTGAGGGAGATTCCCAAACCTGAGCCATTCTTTTTAGGTGACAGATCTGAGGAACTGTCCCAGATTGAGGTGTCATTAGAGGAGGTTTTGGAACAAACTGATAAACAGTAATAAGTCACCAGGCCCAGTTGGGATCCACCCAAGAGTTCTGAAGGAATTCAAATGTGAAATTGCAGAACTACTAACTGTAGTTTGTAACCTATCATTTAAATCAGCTTCTGTACCAAATGACTGGAGAATAGCCAATGTGATGCTAATTTTTAAAAAGGGCTCCAGAGGTCTTCTTATGGATTGGTAACTGGTTAAAAGGATACTCCCAGCTTCTCAGGCATGCGCCCCCTCTGGAGCATAAGCCCAAAATTATACCGTTGTGCGCGGCACAGGGAACTGTACAGCTTAAGCTCATAAAATTAACTACAAAAAGTAGATTTTAAGTGATAGCAAACAGATCAAAGCAGATTACCTAGCAAATAAACAAAAACCACAAACTAAGCGTAATATACTAAATAGATTGGATATGAATAGCAGATTCTCACCCTAAGAGAGGATACAAGCAGGCTGCAGTTTCTTCAGGGGCAAGCTGCTCTTGCTTTACAGGCTGGAATCCCCAGGCGGAATCCCCAGGTGTTTCATACACAGGCTAGAAATCCCTTTAGCCTGGGTCCAGCACTTCCCCCAGATCAGTCTTTGTTCCTCAGGTGTTTCCAGGAGTCTTCTTGTGTGGGAAGTGAAGAGCACCAGGATGATGTCACTCCCTGCCTTATATAGCTTTTGCATATGGTGGGAACACTTCGTTCCAAAGCGTGGTTCCCAGCCCAGCAAGATGGAGCCCAGAGACATGTGGTCTGGTCACATGTCATTGTAGAGTCATAACAGCCAGTACTTGCAGGCTGTCTGTAGCGTTCTCAGGAAGGCTCCCCGGGTGGGAGATAAGCTTCTCCTCAGGCCTATTGTTTTTTTCCTAATGGACCATTGCCCTGACTAGGCCCTTCCCCACCCACTATCTAGACTGAAAGAATCTTTTCTAGTGGGCGTTACCCAGGTGTAACTACATCTGAAATACAGATCATAGAATCATAGAATCATAGAATCTCAGGGTTGGAAGGGACCTCAGGAGGTCATCTAGTCCAACCCCCTGCTCAAAGCAGGACCAAACCCAACTAAATCAGCCCAGCCAGGGCTTTGTCAAGCCTGACCTTAAAAACCTCTAAGGAAGGAGATTCCACTACCTCCCTAGGTAACCCATTCCAGTTCTTCACCACCCTACTAGTGAAAAAGTTTTTCCTAATGTCCAACCTAAACCTCCCCCTCTGCAACTTGAGACCATTACTCCTTGTTCTGTCATCTTCTATCACTGAGAACAGTCTAGATCCATCCTCTTTGGAACCCCCTTTCAGGTAGTTGAAAGCAGCTATCAAATCGCCCCTCATTCTTCTCTTCTGCAGACTAAACAATCCCAGTTCCCTCAGCCTCTCCTCGTAAGTCATGTGCTCCAGCCCCCTAATCATTTTTGTTGCCCTCCGCTGGACTCTCTCCAATTTATCCACATCCTTCTTGTAGTGTGGGGCCCAAAACTGGACACAGTACTCCAAATGAGGCCTCACCAGTGCTGAGTAGAGGGGAATGATCACATCCCTCGATCTGCTGGAAATGCCCCTACTTATACAACCCAAAATGCCATTAGCCTTCTTGGCAACAAGGGCACACTGTTGACTCATATTCAGCTTTTCGTCCACCGTAACCCCTAGGTCCTTTTCTGCAGAACTGCTGCCCAGCCATTCGGTCCCTAGTCTATAGCAGTGCATGGGATTCTTTCGTCCTAAATGCAGGACTCTGCACTTGTCCTTGTTGAACCTCATCATATTTCTTTTGGCCCAATCCTCTAATTTGTCTAGGTCCCTCTGTATCCTATCCCTACCCTCCAGCGTATCAACCACTCCTCCCAGTTTAGTGTCATCTGCAAACTTGCTAAGGGTGCAGTCCACACCATCTTCCAGATCGTTAATGAAGATATTGAATAAAACCGGCCCCAGCACCGACCCTTGGGGCACTCCACTTGATACCGGCTGCCAACTAGACAAGGAACCATTGATCACTACCCGTTGAGCCCGACCATCTAGCCAGTTTTCTATCCACCTTACCGTCCATTCATCCAGCCCATACTTCTTTAACTTGCTGGCAAGAATACTGTGGGAGACTGTATCAAAAGCTTTGCTAAAGTCCAGAAATANTCATAGAATCATAGAATCTCAGGGTTGGAAGGGACCTCAGGAGGTCATCTAGTCCAACCCCCTGCTCAAAGCAGGACCAAACCCAACTAAATCAGCCCAGCCAGGGCTTTGTCAAGCCTGACCTTAAAAACCTCTAAGGAAGGAGATTCCACTACCTCCCTAGGTAACCCATTCCAGTTACCTGGAATACAGATACATAATCAATATTCATAACTTCAGATACAAAAATGATACATGCATACAAATAGCATAATCTTGTTAAGCAAATCATAACCTTTCCAATGACGCCTCACATGACCTAACTTGCATAAATTATAATTATGTCATAATCATATCATAATAATATCACCGTGAAGAATATGGGGTGCCATGTCACACACTCCTCCCCCACTTGCACCATTATAAAAAGCAGGACATTTTTTCAACTAGACACCTGGAGGAACAGCAAGTCCCCACTGGGTTATGTGACAATTTGTTAGGGTCTTGAAGCCCATAGGAAATGATCCAGGGATGATGGATGAAGGTGTGAAGCTGAGTTGTCACTCCACAACCGAGGCATTAATCAACTGTCAGGATTGCTAAAGGGTCCAGCCGGGAAACCAAGAATTGGGGCCAGCCGACTGCAGTTGAAGCCCCCACCCCAACATCTGCTGAAGAAGGAATGCACCGTGGCACTCTGTGAATTCCCAGCGCGATGAACAAGCAGCAATGAACAGTCCCTTCGATCCCTGGGCAATCAGCCCACATGAAAGCACTCTTTCATTCGTTCAGGTCAGAGACACAAATTTATTCATGAGACCCACTCGGCTGTCGAAAGCCCATAACTAACTGCATCCTACACACTCCGCCAGAGCTCCCGAGCCAAGCAAGCTCAGGGCTTGCAGACAAAGATCCATGGCTGGAAGTTGAAGTTAGACAAATTCACCCTGTACCAAAGGTGCACCAAAGACCTCCAGGTGCTTTTCACAGGTAGGCGAGTATTGTTCTCTCCATTTCATGGACGAGCCAGATGAGGCACAGAGAGGTGAGGCTACTTGGCCAAGGTCACAGAGTGAGTCACTGGGATTTCACTCAGGTGTTTGGATTCCCTGCCCAGCCCACTTCCGCGTCAGAGCAATCCTCTCCGGGAAGCGTGGCCTTGTCTAAGGAGCTGTTGTTTTAAGGCCGCACCGTGAAACATCCATGAACCTGCCACTTTTCGGTCTTAGAGCAGAAATAAGGAAAGGTCAGAGTAACTTAAACACACCGCTGTGCTTTTACTGGTTATTAGGTGAGGGCCGGAGGGCATCTTCCTCTGAGGCCCACTTAGCATCCACCCTGGGGCTAGCAGAGAGGCTGCAGTTCCAAGGAAGGATGTGCACTCTCTGAAGCCAGCTCTTGCTCCCTCAAGTTTTGTTTCTGCACAAAGGGCAGAGAGATCTCTTCCAGCCTGAATGAGCCCAATTCTGATCTCAAGACAAATGTGAATCAGGCGAAACTCCAATGACGTCAGCTAAGCCTGTGACAAACTTTATTTGTGTATAAACCCCAATACATAACTAAAAGCTGGTGTGAGATCAGAATCTGCCCCGAAGCCTTAATTTAGCTGAAGATAACAGAACCGGAATGAACAAAAGCAACATTTCCCTGGGAGAGCACACTGTGTGCGCACCGTATTACTGGGAGTTATTGGTATTACAGTAGTGGCCAGGGACTAACCAAGATCTGGGCTCCATTGCGCTAGGCGCTGTACATAACAACAGACAGACCCTGCCTCGAAGAGTTTACACCCTAAATAGACACGACAGACTCCGGGGGAGGGAAAAGGTGTAACACAAGCAGAGTGAGCAGAGTGCAAGTCTGCAAACAGCATGGTTGTGCCAAGTTCTCTTTTGGTGGTGGTGTGTGGGAAGGAAGCTCCAGAGGGTTGAAATCATTTCTGAGTGGAGTTTTGTCAGGAGCAGATTAGCTAAATGGAAAGACTAGGGAAGGGAGGGAGGTCGAGGTGAAGAGATTGTGAGGGAGGCCAAGAGGATGAAGACAGAGCAAACGGCCCATCAGCACAGAGGAGACAGAGTCCAGAGCGAAAGCTGTAGAAGGCAAAGTGATTGCATCAGCCGCGGCTGGTGGGAAGGTCCCTTCTTAAGCTGCTCTGCGGCTTCTGTCTCTGTCCATTGCCTGCAGTTTGTTTCCTTCGTTCCCCCAGCCTGCATATCTGCAGCAGGCTGCGCTGAGGTGAGCACCGACGGGTTGCCGGCACCATTGTCACATCTCAAACCCAAATCCCTGGCCACGTACCATGCCACAGCCAGACTTAGTTTCCCTATGAACCTTTAAGTCAAGTGGAGAATTACCCTCCTTAGTATACAAGACGCAAGCAAACGGTAGTCAAAATAAAGGCATTCAGGACCAGACTGTGCTCTGGACACACTGGATTACTGAGTGACGGCACTGGGTAAAGATTACAAAGTATCATTTATTGGGGGACGGAGGGGGAACCTCTCCAAAGGTAATTTAGGGAATACAATTAACAAACATGATCTTTGCCATGTTCGATCGCTTGGTTTACATTGCCAGTGTCTCGTAAGGGTAATACAGGGGTCTGTGCAGTAGGCTGACTGAAACGGTGGTGAAATGGTCAGACTGGCAGCATGAACAAAAAGATCATCTCAAGGGACCACTTCGTATAATTGCCAGTTTGACGTCCTGGGTGAGAATGAGCCTGTGCTGCACAATTCGTGTCTGGATCCAGATTTCAAAATGAGCCCCAAATGTGGGTACTCTAAGCTGGGTGTCTGGTTCAGCCCCTTGTAGAGACAGGCGCCAGTAATGGAATAATGATTGATGTGGAACCAGGTCTGGGCTCCCATTATTCTTAACGTACCTTGGGGGTGTCTGGATTAGGGAATGGGGGGCTTGGTTATGGCTATTATAAAATATAAAGGAGATCTCTGTGAAATTCTGATCAAAATCCAGGTTTGGGTTGTGAATTTGCCCCACGAGTTCAGGTCCAGGGATTTGATTCATGCCTATCTCTAGCTCCAGATTTTGTTCTGCAGATTTAACACATTTAATTTAATATCTATAGCTATGGACCCAATCCGGCTCCCTTTGCAGTGAATGGGATTTTGGCTTCAGACTTCAATGGGAGAATGGGAGCAGGACTCAATATTTACTGCATATCTGTAGAATGTGATATCTGCATCTTTGCACACACACTAATAACTAGAAAAAGCCAATTGAAAGCTGGGAGCTATACTGCGGCATCTTTAGGTTTCACAACACATCTGATATCCCCTGAGCTAGCAGAAGAAGCCTGACACTATCTCACTCTGGGATATTAAACTCCTCCACCAGATCAAGGGAGATTTGAAGCATCAGATCACCACAGCTGACCGGTTTAAGTCATAAACCTCTGCTGAGCAACTGCCCAGAAGGGGTGCTGTCAAAACAGGGGAAGATTAGCTTGCATTTGTCCGGGAGTAGCCTTTACTCAATACACAGATATTTTCTGCTCTCAGACACGCAGCTGAGAAGAATGTTTCTTGTCCTTACATTCTGGAACACATGTGCAGCAGAGTGAATGAATGTAACAGACTTCCAGCAGCAACGGTCAAGCCCAGTAGCCAGACAAATGTTCAAACCCCGAAATGACCCAGAAGCCTGGATCACGGGACGCTCTTTGCTGGAGGTCTTAGCATGAGCAGTGTCCAACGGAACGTGCAGCAAACTTGTAAATTCACTTGCTCAGCACCTGACCTGATCAAATGTGCCATGGGGAAAGGGCGGATCCTTCCCAAGAGGCCGCAGTGTGCTCTTCAGAAACGACTTCAGCCCAATGGGGGGGGGGAGGGATAGCTCAGTGGTTTGAGCCTTGGCCTGCTAAACCCAGGGTTGTGAGTTCAATCCTTGAGGGGGCCACTTAGGGATCTGGGGCAAAATTGGTCCTGCTAGTGAAGGCAGGGGGCTGGACTCGATGACCCTTCAGGGTCCCTTCCAGCTCTATGAGATAGGTATATCTCCATATATTATAATATTAATTATATATTAATATTAACACCATGGGCCATTCCACACCCATACCCCATGGGGAAGGCCAAGAAGATTTATGTAGGATCCCTACAATTTTGTGACCCCTACAGAAGACTCCATGCTGTCCACCTATCCAGCCACCTCTATGCGGAGCACAAACTCACTGGTTTTTCCACCAACAGATGAAGGCTGGGATTGACCCCGAAAGTACAGTAATTGCTAATCACCCTTTGTGAGCCACGGGGTGCATTTTGTATCTGTGGCCCAGGCCTCTAAAAACCATCTCCTACGTCCAGCTCACTAGCCTGCAGCCATACCACCCTGGAGCTCGATGCTGGCAGAGCTCAGGAGCTAACCACGCCCAGGCTTGCTCTATGACTGGATGGGAAAGAAAACCCAGGCTGCAGAATTTAGTGGCTGAATAGACTCTGCTCTGTCTGCTAAGTCATTACAGAATCAATGCCCCATCATGGTGCTAGAGGGAACGCACGCTGTAATGCTAACAGCTACATTTTCCAGGAATACGTAAAAAAGGATAAAGGACCTAGCTACCACAGATCAGTACCTATTTCCATGCTATTTCTTTCTTTCTGGTGTGGCCCACAATCTGCTAGGCACTTCCCAGAATGCAGGTGCTGGGAAAAAAGCCCCTAAAAATTACCCCAATTTCAAATGGATACAGAATTCGTTGGCACTTTCTGAACTAAACTGTTCTGCACATGAATACAAGATTAGTTAGATCTCAAGATTTATTACAGAAGTTAAAATAAGAAGAGATTAACTTCCACACACTCATTTGTAAAGTGTTTTTTGGATCTCTGAAGATGAAAGTGGCTGTAGAAATGCAGGATGATAATGTCGTGTTTTTTTAAACAAGACTTTAACACTTAGCTGAAAACACTGTGCTCTTGACAGTTAGATTGGAAAAAAATTCAGAAGAGGAGGAGGGTAATTTAGGGAAAATGTCAGAGAAATACCTTTGTGATCACTTTCTGTCAATTGCTAGCATGTACTGTGATTAGCTGCTAAATAAGGCTCCCACACGGCAAAAAAACACACACACAACTCACATGAAGAGTCACATTGAACTTGAGCCTGGGGGCCCCTCACTGGGGATAAAGTTAGGCAGATAACGAACGTACCATTTGTGAACTGGAAAAGGAAATCAGGGTGCACGGTCGCCCCTCTGGCCTGCAAAACCATGTGTGCAGGGGAAGAAAATGGCAGCTCATTATTCCATTGGGGTCAGGCTTTCCCGCTCCAATGGAACAGAGCACAGGGCCCACCCACAATCCCACAAATCAGACTCTGAAGGATTAGCAGTAGACATGGGCCATCTGCTCTGAGGCTTTGTGTCTCTGAGTCCCTGGTGCTCCTCACCATGGTAGCTGAGCTCTCCACAAACAGCAATGAAATTAGTCTCAGAACACCCTGGTGAGGCAGAGAAGCATCATTATCCCCATTCTACAGCTGGAGAAAGTGAGGCACAAAAATAAGGTCAAGCGACTTGCCCAAGGTCACACAGGCAGTCTGTGGCAGAGCGAGGCATTTACTCCAGATGTCCAGAGCCCCCAGTACTGCATTAACCATGAAACCTCCTCTGGCATGCACCCTGTTTATTGTATTTCTTTGTCTCCGTATTTCTACTGTGCCACTCTCTATGGTACCTAGGTACCAAATCCCTAAAGCCTTAGCCTCCCCCTGGAAGGACCTCTATCCCATTCTTAATGTGGTTGCATTCCATAGATCTTCTTTCTTTGGAGAGGAATCTGCGGGAAGGAGAGGACGCGCGTCTCAGGAACACCCCATGGTTTTGCAAAGGTAGCAAGGTAGCCATTACAGCTTGGTTGCACCAGGCAGGAAACAAAGGCCATTGTTCTGCAAACACTTATGTAAGTGCTTAACTTCACACATGCGTATAACTCTGAGGTCAATGGGACTAAGCAGGTGCAACTCTTTTTGCCGGATCGGGGCCTAACCCTCGTTCTTTCGCTCCCTCTCTTGACACTCAATAAGATCCCCAACGTTTGACCTTTGGAGTTTCTGTGACGGGGAAAGTTTCTCATGCCTCAGCGTATTTCTGCATCACATGAGGAAGAGACAAAGGAAGAGTCTGCCTGAAGGTATTATTGCAGCAAGCAGACTAATGGGGCCATTCATTATCTTTAATTATATTCATAATCATATGGTGATTAGAGCACAGTCATAAATTAAGATACATTTGAACACCTTTCTAACACCTAGGGTGACCAGACAGCAAGTGTGAAAAATCGGGACAGGGGGTGGGGGGTAATAGCAGCCTATATAAGAAAAAGCCCCAAATATTGGGACTGTCCCTATAAAAATGGGACATCTGGTCACCCTACTAACACCTTATAGTAAGTGAACTTGTTGGGAGTAACTCGGTTGTCACCTTAATGGGGTGCAGGGGCCAGCTATACTTTGGCACGCCATGGATCTCAAAGCATCTTGCCTCTTGGCAGGGACAGAAGAACTCAAATAAAACAACTGGAAGGACGGATTGGCCTTTGCTCCAGTCACACAGGACTGGTGTGCTGCCTGCCCCCTCAATACTGACCAGGTTTACGCTCTGCCCTGGGAAGAGAGCTATAAAGTGATAGTTTAATAGCAATAAGGCAGCTCAATAATAAAAAGTATTTCTTTTTATTTAACGCCTTCTATCTCAGGATCTCATGGTACCTTGCCGACATTGGGCCCAGCCCAATGCGAGTAGCCCCTTTGTAGTCAGAGGGACTGCTGGTGTGACTGGTGTGACTGGTGTGACTAAACATTACTCGCACAAGTAAGGGGTGCAGGATCAGATCGGTTAATGAACTGAGCTTCACAACACTCCTATGAGGCAGCTACCAAGCAATAGTATTCTCCCCTTTTCAAATCTGGGAATCTGCCGAGGGAGGAAATGTCACACACCAAGTCTGTGATAGAGCCAAGAATAAAATCTAGAGCTTTTAACTTCCAGCCCTGCATTGTAATTGCTGTGCCATAAATTAACGAGAGGGGATGCAAGAAGCATTTCCAGAAGCTTCATCCTCAGCTTGAACTGAACCTTCTTTGACAGCGTTCATTCCTTTCCCCCACTCCTTTTTCATGCACTTCTGGGTGGGACTTGAAGTAGAAACACCAAATTGCTGGGTAGAAATGCAACTGTGCCAGTAATAAACACAATGCTGGAAAAATCAGTCTAGGTTTGAACGCTGAGAAGAGATGAGCCCCAAACCAAACCTAGATCCACACCTCCCCTGGCTCCCACACTGGTGAAATTTAACCTTGAGTTCAGATCTATTATCTGAGTCTTAGACCCTCTGTAATTTGGGGTGAAGTTTTAGGTTGGCTCTTATATCACATGAACCATATTGCTTATCCCTAGGAACACAGGTAACTTGCTCTTTTGATCAGTGTAACCAGGCCCTTCAGTTCTTTAAAGGATGCAAAAAACTCCCCTTCAAGTGCCATATTCTGCTGTCAGTTATAGTACTGCAAAGCCAGCACAACTCCGCTGACTTCAGTGGAACTACTCCAGATTCACATCAGTGCAGCTGAGAGCAGGATATGTCCACAGGAGCTGGAGGTGGAAAGGACCTAGATGGTCATCTATTCCATCTCCTTCCCAGTGCAGAGCTGTTCCCATTTTAACAACGAGGAGTCCGGTGGCACCTTAAAGACTAACAGATTCATTTGGGCATAAGCTAACACAGCTACCCCTCTGATACTTGTTCCCATTTTGTTTGCTGATGTTTCAACTGTTAGGATACCATCCTGATTATTAATTAATAAACAAACAAACCCTAGTTCTTACCCACCACTTTTCATCCATCGCTCTCGAAGTGCTTTACAAAGAGGTTGGTATCTTTATCCTCATTTTACAGACTGGGGAAACTGAGGCACGGAAAGGGGAAGTGTCAAGGCCACCCAGCAGGTCAGTCAGCCTAAATGTTCCCTTTCTTAACTGCCTCCCATTTCTCCTCTTTATCTCCATCCTTTACTCCTTTTAGTTTGGCAAATTGTTCTGCTCCTCTGTGGTGTTTACACCATTCAAATATCTGTGGGCTCTTTCACCGCGGCTCGCCCTTCCCCATCAATTCACGTAGATAGCCATATCTGGCTCTTTCAAACACTCCTCCGAAGTCAGTCCCTCTAGCTCTCTGACAATGTTGCTCTTTTCTGAACTCCCTCCAGTGTCTCAACATCTTTCTGGGAACGAGGTGACTAGTTTTGTGTAACTCATGCAAGGTAGCCGGCTTCCCTTGCATAGGCTGTCCCAGATCCAGGGTGACGGGTTGTGTGTATTGCTAAAATTTCTGCTGAAATATCCCCTCATGAGAGTGGCCTGTATTAAGAGACCAGCTGCTCCGTGGCCGTACAGAAATGGATTCCCTAAACCCGTGTTCATTTTATTTATATTGTTATTTGTTCATATATAAATTTACCTGGCACTCAGCCCCGGAGAGCTCTGGGTGCGTCACATCATAAAACAATCTATCAGCAAAATCATCAATAGGGGAAGAACTACCCATATGGGCACCAGACAAGCTGCCGCTATTAACTTCCTCGTCCGTGCCAGAGCAAACCCCTAGCGCAGACACGCCGTATTAGCGTGGTTTGGATTTAGCTGCACCTCCAGGGTTGTTCATGATCGTATTATCTCGGGCTGCTTTAACCAGGTTTCCCTCACTGGAAGAAATAGATAAGAAAAGCTTAGTCAGTGATAAAAAGAGTGACACCAAGGACATGACTTAAAAGCGAGATAAAAGAAGGCATCTGACTGCAGTATTTTATCTGTGAATACATCTGGGGGTCACAATTACTTTCAAACAGGAGAATTTCATTGCTGAGATAGGGGCTGATCTCGCTAGCTGCCAAGCGCCTTCTAGAAGGTGCTAAGGCCCGGATCCACAAAGCGAGGCAGGCTTGTTGTGATGCACATCTCCCCTGCCCGCCGGACTGGAGCAGCAATGCACATGCCTGGAGGTAGAAAGTTAGGCACTAGGGAACTTTTACAGTGAAAAATGTAGGCACTGAGTGAGTTTAGCCACTGACAGGGTTAGGCAGCATAAGAACGGCCGCACTGGGTCAGACCAATGGTCCATCCAGCTCAGTATCTTCCAACAGTGGCCAATGCCAGGTGCCCCAGAGGGAATGAACAGAACAGGGAATCATCAAGTGATCCATCCCCTGTCGCCCATTCCCAGCTTCTGGCAAACAGAGGCTCGGGCAGCTGAGCAGGTTTCATGGGCTGCAGCAGCGCCTCATTCTGAGATTTAGGCAAAGTATCACTGTGGGTCTAGACCTAATTGCCTTCAATTCCCCTTGTTTTAGCCCCTGTCAGGATTTGGCCCCTGTGGATTCCTGCAGACTCATGGTGTAAGAAACTGCAGCAGAATAACGTCACCCATCAGTCAGAATTAAAATTCTTGTTACAAACTCTCTGTCTATAAATGCCAAAGCCAATTTGGAGCTTGGGGGACGACGACAATAAATCTCTCTCTCATTCTCTAGCCAAAAACATAAAGTAAAATACAAAAGCCAAACTCAGGGAGCAGCAGAAAACAATCTTAATGAGAAAATGACTCGGGTGTGTTTACTAATAAAAGAATGAGCAACTACAGGAGTCCTTCGTGACCGACTGCGTTTGTATTCTGTGCTGATTTACATGCTGCATATCTGAGAGACGAGTGGGGGGAGGGAATATCTTTTATTGGACTGACTTCTGTTGGTGAGAGAGACAAGCTTGTGTCTCTCACCAACAGAAGTTGGTCTAATAAAAGATATTCCCTCCCCCTCTTTGTCTCTCTAATATCCTGGGACTGACACAGACACAGCATGCTGCATATCTGGCTTTTACCCTGAAATTAAGTCCCCAAAGTTGTGAGACATATGTAGGGAACCACAGGCTATTTATACGGGGTGAAATTCATGTGGCCAAGGCAGCATTTAAGTGCCATTTAAGCCTTGAAATCAATCACATGATGGCTCCCTGCACAGGGATGAATTTCACACTGACTGAACTATGCCAGGCTGAATATCTGGATTCTTCAGACATTATCTTTTTCCTTCCTTCTTACACATTTTTCTGCACGTATCTCATTGCTGATTTGACAGTCATATAGGCCACACCAGCATTTCTCTGCTGCCCCCATCAGTTTCCGAGGGCAACATTTAGCCTTTCATTAATAAATAATATACATAAATCTATGTAAAAATACTAATTTCCTAGCTCGAGCTGGTGGGAACGTTTTGGACAAAACGATTTCCTGTCAAAACATGTTGTTCGACTGAAGCCAAACTGTTTTATGGAGATGTGTTGATTTCAGTGAAGTTTTCTCCAGGAATGCCCAGAAGGGACCCTCTGGTCCCGGAGAGAGAATGAGACCCACGTTGAAAACCTGCCTTTTCCGTATGAAAACGGACATGTCGGCACGATTCTGTTTTGTAAAAACGTTCACGTTTTTGCTTTCGCTCTAGTCCTATTACAACGAAGCGTAAGGCAGGTCGGAGCTCGTTAGTAAGCCCTCTGCTTTAGTGAGATGCCATCAACTGGGCAGCATGGATTGCTTTGCCACCAGGCACATGATGGAGTGACACTGTGGCCACGCTGAGTCCCAGGACACGGCTGATTACGGACGGGAAAGGATTACTAAAAAGCAAGGTGCTGAAATAATACGTAGCACCTACACGCTGAGGCCCTTTCATGCAGGGATCTCAAAGGGCTTTATATGAATCCCCAGTGGAGTTGGTGAGCACGATTATTCCAAATGTGGAGATGAGGAAAGGAGGCTTAGAGACCTTAAGGAAAAAGTTATGTTGTATGTGCTCAGAGCCTCTGGAAATCGAGGTTACCTGGGGAGTCTGTAGCCACAAGCCGTCACTCCTAGAATCATAGAATATCAGGGTTGGAAGGGACCTCAGGAGGTATCTAGTCCAACCCCCTGCTCAAAGCAGGACCTAATCCCAACTAAATCATCCTACTCATACATAGCTCTCCTTACGCTGCTCCTGAGCTGCAGGTTGAGTTGCATGGTAAAGGAAAGACTCTGCCAATAGCTTGGAATGCTCCTGGCTGCCGGACTCTCTACACATACAATGATTCTCACTAACCCGCCAGCTGGCCATTTTGACAGGGGAGAACACCACGTCGGGTACCCCTGGGTCTGGTATTTACGTACCAGCTCACCAGAGTGTCCTGCAAGGTCTGTACTGAAGGCTGGTGTCACACGGGTCATCATAATCTTTGAGAAATGTCTGTGCGGATAATAGGTAAGAAGACACAGGTATATATTGGGAATTCTGTTCCTAAGGCCTTGTAGTTAAAGGCAGGTCGCCCAGGGGTACATGCCATAAGGGTTCCAGCAGACAGGAGGTGGGAGACTTATCTCTCTGGCTGACCATTGTGTGTCTTGCAATGGAAGTCTATCTGCTTACTGAGTCAAATGCAAATCAAGAGTTGCGGGCCTTCAGGAGAAGACATTAACAGGAGGAGGTGAACCATGAGGGGGGTGTCCCTGTTTGCAGATGAAGAACAAAGGCCTGTTCTAATATATCTAGGGGTGCAGAGAGATGTCCTGGTTAGGGTGACCAGACAGCAAGCATGAAAAATCGGGACAGGGTGTGTGTGTGTGTGTGTNAACAGGAGGAGGTGAACCATGAGGGGGGTGTCCCTGTTTGCAGATGAAGAACAAAGGCCTGGTCTAATATATCTAGGGGTGCAGAGAGATGTCCTGGACTGGTATCCTTCCTCTGGGGAGACAAGCTGCCCGTGGGGTTGATCTTATGAAAGGAGGGTCTGAGCCAGCCTGGTTGAGAAACACTGAGAAGCACCTGACTAGAGGGGCGGGCAGCTAGCTAGATACGTTTAGGCCCTAGAATGCGTATTATGATTCTGTGCTAGATGTAACCCTTTGTGGCCAATATTTCTGTTTGCTGTCATAGGAATCTCTGTTCACTAAACTCATGCTTGCTTTATAAACAAGCCTAAGTGGTGCATGTCACGCCAAGCTGGGGCCAAAGGTGTAACGAGCGAGCTGGGGTGTATTGTCCCTTTGGGAACAGCGGGTCGGGCAACTCTGTGAGTGCCCAGTGCATGAGGGGCTGGACACCTAAGGGGGACGCTCAGAGGACTTGGGGGGGGGGGGTCTGTGCCTCTCACTAACCTGCAGAGGGACAGTGCAGCCTGTGTTGCCTGAGAGGGGAGAGCGTGTGCTCTCTGTGACTGGAGGTGCCAGGGAGCTGCCCCCCGGCAGGCACAGATCAGGCTCCCTTGCGCTAAGGGCAGGTGGTAGTGAGGTGCCTCCCAACCCGGGGAACCCCCGGGAAACGCCACGCCACCCCCACACCAAGGTTAAGATAGAGAGCACTGATTAACCTGCAGCCAGCTGGCAATGTGACATGAATTTAGATGCATAGCAATCTAAGGCTGGAAGGGACCATCCCATCTTCTAGTCTGATCTCCTTCCTAGCACAAGCCAGAGAATTTCACCCAAATACCGCTGTCTTGAGTCCTAAACTAAAGCGTTTCAGTCCGCAGGAGACTGCCACCGGAGCGACTGAGGTGCTCTGAGCTAACTCTGAAGAAATAGTGCTGCTGCCAGGAAGACTATGAGGAGCAGTAGACCGATGAACCTTGTCATCTCGATCCAGAAGGATTTCCATCAGGGTATATAACTGTGCATTCTCCATGTCGACAGATATAAAGAATGAAACGGAAGCGGATGATAAGAGATACAGTTTTCTATTATGTTCTTTTACATAACTCCTTTTTCATGCTTGTCATCGAGATTATTTCTGGGTTTTCTAATCATACACATTTCTTGTTTGTTGCACATATGTTACGGAGTCCAGCTGAGCAAAAGATCCTATAGAAAAGTGAGACAGTTTAAATGCTCCATCTTGCAGAGAAGCATAAAAAAACCACATACTTTAAGCCTTCTGTTTTAATAAAACATTCTGGGCCATATCCTCACCTCCTGAGATCAACTCATAGGACACTTTCTTACGCATCTCCACCTGGATTTGAAGCCAAAGTATTCCCAAGACAACATACTCTTAGGTGGTGGGGGCATCATGGATGTCCCAGCATGCCTGTTAGCTAGGTAAGTATTATTACTGTCATTTTTCAGATCAGGTGGTATGGGGCAGACCGAGGTTAAGTGACTTGCCCAGGAATGTGCAGAAAATTAGTGGCAGACTTGGAAACAGAACCCAGGAGTCTGGCTAACACAGACCCTGTTCACCAACAGAGGGAGACAGAGAGCCCCTTCCCTCTCAAGCATCTGCCCCTTTGGAATTCTGGGTAAATAGCTTATGCCCAGGAAGCAGCTCTGTGGCCATTCTTCCCACTGTTCACCCACAGATGGCAGCAGAGAGCTCCTTATGCTCTAGAGCAGGGGTAGGCAACCTATGGCACGGGTGCCAAAGGCGGCACGCGAGCTGATTTTCAGTGGCACACACGTTGCCCGGGTCCTGGCCACCGGTCCGGGGGGCTCTGCATTTTAATTTAATTTTAAATGAAGCTTCTTAAACATTTTAAAAACCTTATTTACTTTCTAATATATAACTAAACTATTGTGGTATGTAGACTTATAGAAAGAGACCTTCTAAAAACGTTAACATGTATGACTGGCACGCGAAACCTTAAATCAGAGTGAATAAATGAAGACTCGGCACCCCACTCCTGAAAGGTTGCTGACCCCTGATCTATAGCTTCAGAGATAATAGGGTTCTCCTGGTCTGGCCGCCAGGGTGAATCTGCAGGACAGTTCTGTATCTCTACAGGGTCCAAACCCTCCACCTGTGTCACACCAGGTTTTAGGGAGAGCTATTGATGTGGCTGAAAGGGGGCAGCACATCAGGCTGCTGTTGAGGGTTTTCAGCTCATGCCCTAACTTCATATCACTAAAAAGATTTGGAAGAGAAGCCAAAGAAAGAACCACTCAGAAGCCAAGCAGCGGGTGCTCCAGGCCTGAAAAGACCAGAGAAACTGAGTGTGATGTCAGCATTTGGAACTGGCAGACAGAGCTATGTTAGAGTTACACAAAATCCCATTTGGATACCATTGAGCCGTCTGGGTGCTCATCCCATGGCCCCATGTAAATCTGGGAGCCCGCTCCACATTAATATGCCCACTTTGATTTTAAAAGTTAGCATAAAAAGCGACTGGAGCTGATAGGGAAAAAAGCCACCAAGGCCTCGGGTCTTCTCTTTCCTTAACAGTGCAAGGCATTGACATTGCATCAGGGCTGGATTAGGCAAAGCAGGGGGAGTGGGATTTTTTCCTTTGTTAGTAATGATGTTTGCAGGAAGGTAATAGGAGTTAAGCACTGTGATAAAAGATGCGACAAAAATGCAGACACCATCTTGGCATCACAATAAAAAAAAACCAGAAAAAATGTTGGAAAGAGCCTGGGTAGTTAAAGCTTTTAAATCTGAAAGCTGAGCGACAGTAAATCCAGCCGAACAATAGACCTTATTTGCTGACCCTTTTTAAAGGGGTACATGTTCCAACAGATATGTATATACACAATACGGCTGCTCCTTCGCTTAAACTGAGACTGCAGCAATTTCAGCCATGTTGACTCCATATCATCTCTCTATATACTGCGCATAGCGTTATAGGGCGGGATGGGATCGAACCGACCTTCTGGATCCAAACTTTTGGAAATGTAGAATCCAAACCCTACTACACCTCTACCCCGATATAACGCTGTCCTCGGGAGCCAAAAAATCTTACTGCGTTATAGGTGAAACCGCGTTATATTGAACTTGCTTTGATCTGCCGGAGTGCGCAGCCCGGCCCCCCTGGAGCGCTGCTTTACCGCCTTATATCAGAATTCATGTTATATCGGGGTAGAGGTGTATTTGGATTATTCTCTAATTTATTTCGGGGGGTGGGGAATATTTTTTGCTGCTTTCCTTTATATCACCAGGCGCCGGAATTCTGATGATTTATGTATTATATAGATGGTGGTAGGACCCAGAAGGCCCCAAACAAGACCAGGACCCCGTGGAGCGAGGCTCTGTACAAACACAAACACACTCAAAGACATCTTCGCCTCAAAGATCTTACAGGCTAAGGAAGACAAGTGACTTTTGAAGGGTGAGAATATGGTGCTGGTTGGATCTGTCTGTGTGGCACATCCAGAGACAGCCCCTAAAGGCAGGGCCGGCGCTCCCATTAGGCGACCTAGGCGGTTGCCTAGGGCGCTGCTATTTTGGGGGCGCCTGCGCCCCCGCCGCCCGTAGAAATTTGGGGGCGGGACCTTCCGCCGCCGCTGTTGGGGGCGGGATTTCGGGGGCGGGACCTTCCGCCGCCTAGGGCACCGGCAAAGCTGGCGCCGCTACTGCCTAAAGGGCACGTCTCCTGTCATGGGAAGTACCTTGGAGAAGCAGTTGAAATGTATCTCCCCTCGGCGAGAGAGGAAAACCGTGTACCAGCAACACTAGAGGCACTGTTGGTGAACTGAGCTGGGGCCAACATTATTATTCCCGGGACTCCTGTGCTAACCTACCAAGAGAAACAATCTGCAGAAGGTGCACAGACAGATGCCTTTTTAAAAGTTCTCATTATGAATCAGTCAAGCTGGTGCCAGCTCTCCCCATCTACCCTTCAGCCATCGCTAACTGGCTGGTGCCTCTGAGGCATCATCGGAGAAGAGGGGCTTGAGGAGGATGCTACAGAAGAGAGTGGCCTGATAGGTCAATTTGGGGCACGTGGGAAGTCTGGGGCACTGTGCGTGGTTGTAGGAGAAGCAGACAAATGGACGGGAGAAGCTGGCATTTGGATAGATTTAGGAATGAGGTTGGGCTATGGGTTTGCTAGGGTTACCCAGTGGCAAAGTTATTTGTACAATTAGCTGGTGAAACATTCATCAGAGAATTAATGCAGAATCAGGATGAACATTCTTGCGAGGCTGTGACTGTGTGTCTGAGGAGGTGGCAGGGGCGGGGGGAGTCTGGCCAGGAAATGTAAGGCTGACTTACTGCTGGTGGCTCAGTAATTGGTATTTATTGCTCGGAATGTGTTGCTAACACATAGGTTGAAGCCTGATATTTCCATCACTTGTTACTTCGCTCCTCAGCTTTGCAGCGATGTCATGCACCTTGTGCTTGTCAATTACCTTCCTGAGCCAGGATTTTAATGCATGTACAGTGAGCTTTAATGGCCTGATTTGTTTTCGCATTTGAAATGTTATGGTGACAACTTGGCTCCTAGGATTTTGGATGAAATTATGGCTCTCTTTATCCTGTGGCCCTTATTCCTTTACGGAGCCACTGCTAAGACCAATCTCCCTGCGCCTGCTGGGGCTACACAGACCTGGCATGAGTAGGTGAGTTTGCCCGGCCTCTCACCGCAGTGGCAAGCTGCAGCCCCTTACTCAGGGGCAAACTGCAGTCCTTTGGCTGGCCACTTCCCTCGGCGGCCAGTGGGGCAAAGGGGGGGGCCCATGCCCACCCGCTACTCTGGGCCCTGACCCAGGGACCCGATAGCTGGCAGCTGCTCATGGCTTCTCCTTCCCCTCTGCCGCTACCTGCTTTCCCTGGGCCACTTCCCCGTAGCCCCAGCACCTCCTCGGCCCCTGTATCAAGGCCACAGTCTGGGAGCCAGCCAGGCTGGAGCTCCGCTTGCCCCCCTGACCTGCACTGCTCTATCCCAGGTACTTCTCTCTACAGGTAGCCAGTCCCCCTGGAGCTTGAGGGAGAAGGAGACTGAACTCTTCTCTGCCCTGCAGCCCTTCTTATAGGGCCCAGCCTGGCCCTGATTGGCTGCTTCTAAGCCTTCCTCTGATTGGCTGGGTTCTGCGCAGCATTGCCAAGGGCTGCTATTAACCCTTTGCCAGCCAGTGAGGGGCAGCAGCCCTGTCACAGAACCCAATAACCTCTCATCTAGAATTCCAGTTTCTTTCGGCTCTAGCGTCCCAGAAGGGTGTAATGTGTCCAGCGCTGATAAATCAACAATGTCACAGCTTTGTCACACGGCCCGCTCTGTTAACAGTGTTGTCAGAAAAGGACAGGGAATGAAAGCAACTGAATTTGAAGGCACAGCCAGCCAGAGTGTACAGCATGCAAGAAGACAGGCTGGATTCTATAGGAACATGAGCAAAATTCCAGTTGCTGGCTTTACTGAAACCAGTCAGGACCAGGCACCGTAAATAAACCCATTTAAATGTACAACTAGACATAGTAACAGTCAGTGCTACACAGAGGTCCAACTAGTTCTGCATCCTGTCTTTGAGACTAACTACTGTCCAAGGTTCCCAACCCCAGTGGGTTGTGAACAGGTGTTGGGGGGCAGGTCATGACCACCTGAGCCTTCCTGAATTGCTCTGCGAGAGGCGGGGGTCCCTTCCTACATGGAAGATGGGCAATCCTGATATGGAAAAGAGAGAGAAGCATTGTTCAGAGGTAGGTACAGGAACCCCCATAATAGGCTGCTGGAATAATACAGAGGGGAAGTTTCTTCCTATGCCTTGTCAGTTGGTGGTTGGCTTGTGTCCTAAAGCAGGAGAGCTTATATCTTTTTCTGTCTGTCAGCATACCCATGGAGTGTAACTGGAGGTTTTCATTATCCACATCAACATCTACTCTCATTTGGAACCATGCTAGGCTCTCTCTCTCTCACTGTTACATACCTTAGATCTATAGGTAGATACAGATTTGAGATGCGGAGATGGACATATATTGTAAATCAATAGCTCTGGCTTCTATGTGTCATATACCCTATACTGGTCAATGTGTCATATGCCCTATACTGGTCACACCTAAAAGGGAGTATCCTTTAACTCAATGAGTCCTCCACTAGAAACAGGGAAGGGCAGATTTAATATTCCAAGGAAAAACACGAGAAAGAACCTCCCCCACGTTGCCCACTTTCCAGACCTCCTTTATACATCACAAAAAAACAAAAAAGGCACAAACCCATTTTTTCCCATTTGCTGCTCACCTTTGATGTTTTATGACCTCTTTCTAACCATGGTTGTCTCAGAGGAGGATTTTGTTTTCAGAGAAATCTTTACTTAGGAACTATAAAAATAGTTCAGAAAAATATTTATTGCATGTTAAAACAGCAAAGAGGTGCATCTAAAAATCATTTATATAGGTGCTTACTGTGTTTATTCTGCCTTTGGCCCATAAATTCATTTGTAAGCAAATGACTTGTCAAAGCACAGCAGATTTCTGATCTCTGGGAGTTGTCCCTAGTTGTGAGCAGAGTAATTACTTTGGGTAAATCATTTCATCTCTGATGGAGGAGAGTCTGGTACAGTCAGGGGAGGTTGTCTTCCCACCTGGGTATAGTTAATGAGTACTCCTGGTTAATACTAGCTGCTTGCCGCATTGCTTTCCGTTTTAGTTGACATGAATGAGACAGTCAGAATAATTCTGATCTTAGTAGAAATAATGTGCCTCTATCTGTGTTACATAAAAGGTACGACAGTCACTCATTTAACTACTCTCACGCAAGGTGCCAATTGTTGATGAAAAAAACCTTTAAGGGCATCTTGTTATGTCCCATCAATTTGGAATCATTCCCTACCATATGACTTCCAGGGCTGGATTCAGTCTTCGTTTAACTGTCCAAGGGGAAGGGAACTGTCCAGTACTTCCTTAGGGAAACTATTCTACAGTCTAATGAATCTCGCTGCCGGGGGGGTTTTCATTACGTTCATCCTGAATTTTCCTTTTCTTAATTTCATTCCATTGCTCCCAGCCTAACTCCTCCCATTGTGTGGTGCACGGACTTCAGATAGCTGCAACCTCACACCAGTTGCCACCCCACCCCCAAAGTCATTTTCAACTAGCTACGCTGGGTGTGGCATTTTCAAAATCCTTAAATAACTTCGGAGCACAAGTCCCGTTAAAAGTCAATCATGCTATACATTACTATACCCTACTGACCTGTGCTCGTAAGCCACTTAGGGTCTGTCTACACAGCAATTAGATACCTGCGGCTGGCCAGCGCCAGCTGACTCGGGCTTGCAGGGCTGGGGCTGTTTCATTGCAGTGTAGCTGTTTAAGTTCGGGCTGGCCACGAAGTGCCATGGCCACGGTCACACAGGAAGTCAGTAGCAGAGTAAGGAACTGAACCCCGGTCTGCAGAGTGACAGCTGCCTCTCCGGACTGGGATTCAGGAGTTCTAGGTTCAGTTTCCAGCGATGGGACAATGATGCTTCCCTGTCTCACTGGGGTGTTGAGAAGAGAAATTCAGTAATGTGTGCAAGGGGCTTAGGCATTATGGTGATGGGCTATGTATCTGATTGAACCTGTTTAGCTGCAAATAAACGGCATGTTATTTATTGTAACGAGGGTAACTTTAGTATGAACAATTCACGAAACCACAAAAAGGACATCGTTGTGGAACAGTGCATGTCCCAACCAAACCAGCTTTGCCAGCAATAAAAGGGAGGAGAAACCATCCTTGCCTGAGTCTGGTTTTGAACGGTATTTATTTATGGTCAGATGCTGGAGTCTTTGGAATCACTGATGCAATGTGCTGACAGCACATATCAACAGCAATCACTGGCTCGGCTGACCTTTCCTATACCATCAAGTATGTGGGGGGAGGGATAGTTCAGTGGTTTGAGCATTGGCCTGCTAAACCCATGATTGTGAGTTCAATCCTTGAGGGGGCCACTTAGGGATCTGGGGCAAAAATCTGTCTGGGGATTGGTCCTGCTTTGAGCAGGGGGTTGGACTACATGTCCTCCTGAGGTCTCTTCCAATCCAGATATTCTATAAGTCTTACAGGATAAAAAACTTGCAGACACATGGCTCGCAAATGAATGGACTCAAGGACTTAAAATCAAAAAAAGATACCATTGATTGCCTTGCACAAGATGTGTGGATGGCCAAGGTTTTAGTGGGTCGAGGCTCTACTCAGTGGATAAAAATAGATGGGCAAATGCAACTGCCCGTCTACTTACAATCAGAACTTCTCATTTGCAGACTCAGTCATTTACTGATTTGGTTGGTTGGTTCTGGCAACTGCGTACAAATGCTGCACACAATAAAATGTGTACCTCTGGCCACTTCTTTTTAAAATTTGGTCCTATACAATCAAACTTTCATTCCCCCCCCCCCCATTTTCACTGTGTGCACATGCTCTCTAGGTGCACGCACAGCTGGGCTGCGTATCTTGAACCAGAGAGATATTTACAAGTCTCCCTCCTGTTATACTTTCCCAGAACATAACATAAGAACGGCCGTACTGGGTCAGACCAAGGGTCCATCTAGCCCAGTATCTTGTCTTCCGACAGTGGCCAGTGCCAGGTGCCCCAGAAATTCTATGAATTTCTATGTATTAGAAATAGACATTGAACACATTAGAAGTAGAGCTGAACAGAGACACTGGAGCAGAACACTTCTGGACTTGGACAGTGTTTGAAAGCCAAACCTGGCTCAGAAGAAATGTATGAAAGGCCCCTATCTTTCCAATGGGTCAAACCAACCCCCCCCCACTTTGGGGTGGGGGCGGGGGGGGTGAGCTCTGCAGCTGGAGTCCCCCTGGTCTGAGCCCATCTCGGGAATCATTCATCAAAAAGGGGAGTTGATTCAAAACGCAGGGCCTGGTCTGAAGCCTTGTTGAAATCAATGGCAGTCTGTGTGCTAACTTCAGTGGGCTTTTGGAAACGGTCCATAACGAGAAACATTCCAATCCCCTAGATCCATTCCACACTCTCAGGTGGGACACAGCTCCTCTCGCTCCCACGTCCCTGGTGCAATCACACACACGGGGGAGGGAAGGAGGCTGTTTGGGAGTGTATCACACTCTCTGGCCCTGCTCCGTTACACTGCTGTGACTGCCAGTGTAAAACCAGCGCGAGAGAGGAAATTCAGGACCCCGGATGGCCCAACCATCTAATATGCTGCAGCCATGTCACAGCTGATTTAAATAGGTTCACGCGCGTTCCCTGCTTGCTGATAAATGGGTCATCTGGGTGCTGTTGTTGTGCCTTTGCCTGAGTCTCGTTCCCGGCAGAAGATCAATTCATCTCACAAGGAGAGCTGGAAAGCAATGAAACCGCCTTTGCCCAATTCCCCATCTGGATACCTGCACCCACCTACGCTAGAGATGGTGACACATTAATTGCTCGGAGAACACAACAACACAAGGCAATTAACACTTTTGATGTGCTTTATGGCTGCTGTGGAGGCTGTTTCCAGGGGAAATGATAACTTGTAGCCTCATGACTAGCATGAAACAAACTGCTGTCATCGCTGCATATATATTTTTCAGGTCTGGATAACAGCCTGTTCCTGTGCTGTCTCTAAAAGGGAATCTGGATGTCTGACCTGGAGGCACTGGTTTGGATGGAGGGGAATATTACGGGATCAGACATTATCCACTTTCTAGCAAAACTAAGGATTTAAAGCAAACCAGAAAACTTTCAACTATTTACCAGTTCAAAGTAGGAGCGGTTCATCTCATGGTTAAGGCACTGGACTGGAACTCGGGAGACGTGGGTCCACTTCATGGCTCTGTCACAGAATCCCTGCATGACCTTGGACAAGTCAGTTAATTTCTCTGGGCCTCAGTTCCCCATCTTTAAAGTGAGGGAATCCATACTCCCTTTCTCCCTACTTGTCTGTTTAGATTGCAAGGTCTTTGGGGCATGGCCTATGCCTTGCCATGTGCACAGTGTTAGAGATGGGCCATGGGCAGTCAGGCCTAGTGGACAAAGCGAGAGCTGGGAAGCTGATCCAAACTAAGGGTCAGAGCCAGAGCCAGAGCTAGGCTGGGGGAGCTGGAGTCAGGAGCAGGATGAGGTAGCAGGGCCTGAGCAGGAGCTAGGCAGGCCTGGGACTAGGAGCAAGACAGGAACAAGGAGAGGAAGAGCAGCAGGCACAGGGAGAATCACAGCTATAGAGGGCGAATGCGTTGAGCAGCAAGAAAACTGCTGGAGTTAAAAGCCAGCCAGCTGCCCTTCCCGACCAATCAGTGGTGCAGTCAATCAGGTAGCCTGCTGTCGGCCAGCTGTGCTTGCTGGGTTGCCAGGAGACTGACTCTGCTGCAGGCCCTGATCCCTGGCACCCGGGGAGGTCCTGATCCTGATTAAGGCCTCTCGGCACCAGTGCATGCAAATCACAAATAAAGCCACCTCTTGGGAAGGACAATGCTCCTGTGAGTGAAAGCATGTGCCCCTCAGGGAGTGCTGAAACGGTCTCATCTATCCAATCCAGAGATCCAAACTCCACAAGCCATTACATTTTATAAAGGTCTATAAACAGGGATCTTAAGGCACAGCTCTGGGCCATATCTTGGATTAGTTTTAGGCAAAACACCTCACTGGCAATGCTGCAAAACTGCAGGCATGACATGGCCCCATGTAATTAATCCCATAGTAACTAACTGATTCTATGAATCAACCTTTCCTCCTTCCCATCATACAACCCCCGACCTATTGCTATTTGCTTCCTTTCCCTCCTTTGTCCTTATATTGTCCGTTTACAGCCCAGTATCATAGCACATAATGGGCAGTAGTGTTTGTGTGAATACAAGCACTGCTTTCACCTTGACCCAGGTACATCGTGGTGCCAACAGGCAGAGAGCACAGCGGGTGCTGATAGGTTTACAGGGATCTCCTGGGTTGGATATATGCATAATAATTCACCAAAGGGCAGCATATGAGGTCTCTTCTGAGAGCCAGTAACCCGCTGCTCATCACAATCATTGTGAAATGTACGTATGGATAATATTTAAGGAGTTATGTGTCTGTACTGAAACTTATGTTCATAAGGCAGGTAACCAGGAGGTTCATGTCTTGGACAGGTTCCTCTGAAGCAGGAGGTAACAGACTCTCCTCTGTCTAGTTGTGTGTGTTTTGGGCATTGTGCATCTTGCAATGGATGCCTGTTTGCATTACTGAGAGGAAGTGTACAGGGAGAAATAAACAGCATGATGGGATCCTGTTTACGAGTAAAGAAAGGGGATTGCTGGGGTCTATCTGGGGTGCAGAGATACACTGGGATCTGTCACCGAGGAGGCAATCTGACAGTGTGACTTGTCTCATGAAGGGAAGATCACAGCCAAGCCTGGCTGTAAAATGCTGGAAGGACTTTGGGTGAGCATTGCTCTCTTACACAGGAAAGTCTCCAGTTAAGGAAGTCTAGGATCTAGTATGTGTGGTAGGATTTTATTTTATAGCTAACCTTCCGCTTCCAATACTTCTACTTGCTGCCATTTGAACCTCGGCGCCTCGTTAACTAAGCGTCTATTTGATTTCACTGTACGCCTCTCTAAGGGCTGCGTATTAAGCGGGGGGGGGGAACTGGGAAGTTGGACTGTTCAGCTTCTCTGGAAGCAGGGGATCTGTGAATTCTGCAAGTATCCAGTGGCACAGGGGTTGGCCACTCCAGGGAGAGGCTCGCAGGGCTCAGGGGTTGGTATGTGCCTGTCGCTAATTGCAGAGAGACAGCAGGACTTGTGTAGCCCATGGCCAGCAAAGTCAGGGAACTGATCCCCGGCAGGCCCGGACAAGGCTCCCGCATGCTCAGGGCAGGTGATAACGATGTCCCTCACAACCCTGGGTACCTCGGGAAGTGTCACACTTGCTTTGCGGAGTCAGAAGCTTTTGTTAGTCTATGGCTTTGGGCTTCATCTAACTCGAGTAATAATAATGACTGAGGGAGAGGAGACTTGGTCTTAGGTTGACACAGGACTTGGAACATCTGGGTTCTATCCCCAGCTCTGTGTAAACTTCACCAGGCTGTGTCTCAACTTTCCCAGCTGTCAAATGGGCAGACGGATACCTACAGAACCGACCTCACCTATTGCTGTGGGGCCGAACTCCAGGGTGTTTGTAAAGCATTGACAACCTTGGATGGAAGATGTTTCGCAGGTCACTATTTGGATTGTGCGTGTGGAGCAGCTGTCTTTCTGTTACTGCGGATTTAGGACTACTCCTTGCTTAGCATCCTCACTCTGTGAAAATTCATTGCAGATTCCAAATGGCAAA
Organism: Platysternon megacephalum; assembly: GCA_003942145.1. Lineage (NCBI taxonomy): Eukaryota > Metazoa > Chordata > Testudines > Platysternidae > Platysternon > Platysternon megacephalum. Next base: position 4,351,575 of record QXTE01000125.1, on the reverse strand, counting down.
ACTTGTGTAATTATAACAAGGTTCGAAAGTCTAGAACTCCTGTGGTTCCAGGGAATGATTCAATTCTAGAAGCTGTGGGGTTCGAAGCGTTACATTCTAAAATAAAAGCTGTTCCATGACAGGCATGCTAGATTAAGGTTTTTATGCTTGTGTCATCTTTAACTTAATGGGGCAATGCTTTTATTTGCACATCCTACTAGGAGTCTGCAGTTCTCTAAGCAAAACATGATTTAGAAGGGAAAGCCTGGGAGCTTCCTAAGCAAAGCAGTTAGCATACAAATAGGAATCTATTTAATACATCCCTGTACCAGGAAGACACGGTGACTGTGGGGAGGGGATGGTCTCTTTTGCCATTTCTATTTTTCTTTTTTAAATAAAAAATACTGCTTCAGGCTTGCTAAGATTTACAAGGCTCACTTGAAAAGGTTTTAGTTCAACCACAAAAAAAATCATATTTAAAAGCTAAAATTGAATCATTTCCAATCTGAGAATCCCCTGCAGGACATTAAGAAACAATGGGCAGGTCACTCGCTTAAGATAAACCTTGTGCTCTCTGTGGCAGCAGAGTTGCATTTGTTTTCCAGGAATCGTGGCCTTTTGGAGGGACATATCGCATTCAGACAGATTTGAGAGAGAATAATGGCTGGCTAAATATACCAGTGAGGGCAGAACCCAAGGACACAGTCCCCTTAAGGGAAGGGAAGCAACTGGGTTTGAGTGAGTGCAGCCTTAGGCTGGGGGACAAAATTCATCCTAGTTCAGAAAGCCAATGTAGGGCACTACGGCTCAGAGATATACAGGTGCCATTGAGTGGGGAGGCTCTGAGGATCTGGGCCTAAAGGCTTGCAGTGAGGTTGCACGGGGAAGCCAGGATAGCGGGCGGCTGCTTTGTACAGATCCATGAGCCCGGTATTCCCATGCAGAAGTGGTAGGGCAGAAGCCCATAAGTGGCGGTAGAGGTTGAAGGGTGGGGGGGGCTGAGTTGCATCCTGAAGCCTAACTGCAGACTGGGCAGTGATTCACTATTCCCACCTTCTGCCCAGCCTGGGCCCTGCGGCTCTTCCCCCAGAGAGTTGCATCAAAGGATCATTTTCCTGGAAACAGACTGTGACGTTGTGCAGTCTATATGGTTTTATAAAAACATGATAAGTGAATATAATGTAACTGGAATAGTTTCATAAAAACAAGTGAATATAACGTAACTGGAATATGCTTCATGCAAAAGGTCTCTTGTAAGGTATCATTACAAAGCTTATAATCTACTGAGTGTGATCATCCTATTTGTATAAACATACCACTCTTGTATCTGAAACTAGAAATATGAAATATAACTTTGAGGGTCTATTGTAATTATGTAAAANCTTACTGAAGCATCTCTGAGGGTGAGATTATCTGTATTCAGTGTTTGATTAGACATAGATTTGCGCATTTTATTTTATTTTGCTGGGTAACTTACTTTGTTCTGTCTGTTACTACTTGGAATCACTTAAATCCTACTATCTGTATTTAATAAAATCACTTTCTACTTATTAATTAACTCAGAGTATGTATTAATACCTGGGGGAGCAAACAACTGTGCATATCTCTCTATCAGTGTTATAGAGGGCGAACAATTTATGAGTTTGCCCTGTATAAACTTTATACAGGGTAAAACGGATTTATCTGGGTTTAGACCCCACTGGGAGTTGGGTGTATGAGTGCTAAAGACAAGCACACTTCTGTGAGCTGTTTTCAGGTAAACCTGCAGCTTTGGGACAGGTAATTCAGACCCTGGGTCCGTGTTGGAGCAGACGGGTGTGTCTGGCTTCAGCAAGACAGGGTGCTGGAGTCTTGAGCTGGCAGGGAGAACAGGAACAAGGGTAGTCTTGGTACATTAGCTGGCAGCTCCCAAAGGGGGTTGCTGTGATCCAACCCATCACACAGACTAATGGTTCCATGGCTGGGAGAAGCTCTGAAGTTAACCGTACAGGAGCTTGAGGGATTGCAACCTTCTCATCACTTCTCCTTCTACCAACAGATTTTCTTGCCCAGAGTTTTTAAATGAAGAAAAACAACAAAAGAAAATACAACATTTCTCCCGGACACACAGTAAGTAGGGCAACCTAGGTAACCTCGGGGGTATTTCGGGAAGGAGAGGAAGAAGAAATTTAACAAGCACCAAGTCTGGAAGGATGCACTGAATCCTGATTTGTAAACAGCTGTTAGTTCTTTATCAGAAACGAAGGAAACTGATGGGGGTTTTTGCACAGGGTTTAACTATGCGGCCCACAGTCATCCTTGTCTGTAATGCAGAGGCATCGGCCACATACACCAGAAGACCCAGTATTGTTAGAATCAGGCTCTGCCATATCTGATCAGCCCAGAGGGTCCATCTACTCCATCCTGTCTTTGATAACAGCCAGCTCCAGATACGTCCAGGAAAAGTACAAGAGACTCCCTAATGGACAATGATGGAAGTCCACAGGGGACATTTCCCCCCTAACTCTCATCATTTCATAGAAGCAGCAAAGAATCCTGTGGCACCTTATAGACTAACAGAGGTTTTGCAGCATGAGCTTTCGTGGGTGAATCCCCACTTCTTCGGATTCACCGAAGTGGGGGTTCACCCACGAAAGCTCATGCTGCAAAACCTCTGTTAGTCTATAAGGTGCCACAGGATTCTTTGCTGCTTTTACAGATCCAGACTAACACGGCTACCCCTCTGATACTTATCATTTCATAGGTGACTGAGTCCATGAAGAATGTGGTTTCCTCTCATACATTTGTATCTTGTCTATTATCACTGTGGATGCTCTCATTATCCATGTACATTTCCAATCCTGCTCATCTTTTGGCCTCACTGATATCTGGTGGCAATGAGTTCCACAGCTTCCTTATGTTTTGTGTAAATGAGTACCACATTCTCCTTTACCCACATTCAGTTGATTTCCTTTCAGTTTCCTTGGTTGTCTTCCTAATTCTTTTATAATCAGAGAGTCAATAACAGTACCCGATTTATGATTATTTTATATATCTTGATCAAGTCCCCCTCAAGGGGGCTTGACTCAGAGTTTGTGAGATCTTGCTCATGAATTGCAGTGACTCAGTGCACCTCTGGATTAGGTTCTAATTCAGCAGGCCTGAGTGGACGGCACAAGCACCCGCACTTGTGAGTACATACCTGGCTGAACCTTTAGGAGATCACCAATCACTGGGCCAAACCACACCGACGCAGTGCAAAACTCTTCACAGCTCCAACTTTTGCATGGAATGCTTGGCCTTCTAACAACAAACAGCACATCTCCAACTGCACTGATACGCAGGGTCCTTGTGTGCTATTCAAGCAGATGGGTTTTGCAAGCATGACGACTTCTTTTTGAAATAATGCCGTTAACAGCGAGCAGGAGTAAGGCATTGCTCTCCAGAATTGGGATGAGGTTACTTTGAGCGGTCCATTTCAAAATGAGTTAGCTGCTTGCAGCATCTCCTTTGGTTTTGCCATCATTCCTGCCCTGTTCCAAGTTTCGGAGGAAATATGCTGATTGAGCAGATATTACGGTTAATTTGGCAGCTGGTTCATATATCAGTTTCAGCACACAACTTATCGTAATTTCCTGGACCCTCGTCGTTTTGAATACAGTTAGTGAAATAGTGTTTGGAAGTGGATGTGATCCCAGATTTAAGGGGGTTATAATGCAAGTCTCTGAGTTCTTTGGGGACCCACCCTGGGATAGAATCACTGGACTTTTTAATGAGACGGGTATTAATTTGTATGGAATGAAACTGTCAAAAGACAAAAAAGCTTAAATATTTACCAGTGCTTTTTGCAAAAAACCTGCATTTGCAATAGTGACAAAGCTTCAAGGGGTTTGCTGCGTTCCAAATGAAGCCTTAATTTTCGAGACCCATTTCACATGTTGGAAATATTTTGGCCGGCCAAACATCTTATTAAGTTTACAAATCTCAGACAACAAAATTAAGTCTCATGGTCAACTTTCATGAGAGTTTCATTAAAATGATGATAGCTGCCATTCACAATGTTCCTTTATTCCCAGGGGCTCCCAAAGCAGTTGACAAACTCTGAGTTAAAGACTTCACCCATCACTGAAATGCAGCTAGTACCTAGAGGAACACAACTGCTGTTAATCAGCAGACTAACATGGTGCAGTCATTTAGAACCGGAAGTGAAAAAGAATATTACATCCAACTGAAACTGCAAAGAGAATTTAGGTAGAGTGTAATCAGCCAGCGGGGAACGCAGCCAGGCTATAAGAGCTAAAACATCACTCCAAAAAGTGCCTTAGGACTTTCAGTGATCACCGGGGGCCAGGAACAGGGTTTTATGTCTCATCTCTCCCCAGTAATTCGGATTCTCCAATACCTTGCAATTTGTCTCAACACCTTTGCCAAGGGCAAAGTGGGTGTGTTCTGATTTGCCAGAGTTTTGTGTGTGTTCTGCACAGGTGTAAGCTGCACAAGGACATGGAGAATCAGGACCATGGATTCGCTAAAGTCACCAATCCCAGGGCCTTTCCCCGGACCAAAGGGCATGCACAGGCTCCTCTTTTCAGCCACTTAACCCAGGGCCCCTGCCCTCTGTACAGCTTGAGCCTTCTGCATCCGAATGAATTTCATCCTGGGTAGTCACCCATCCTTCCAGCAAGCAGGCACTACCAACACATTTCTCTCTCTCATTTCTAGGCATTTAATTTGACCCCCAAATCAATCTCCCCTTCCCCAAACCCACACCTGGCCTCATTTAGCAAGGTCAGAGGGGCACAGGAGATAGATTTAAAATCAATAGACTGCTGAAATTTCTCTGCTAACAGCCTTTTAGCCCCTATTCTCTTCCGACACAAAGCTGACGTAAGCACCAAAACACGGGACTGCTTGGGGCCCCATGCATGCTACATAGCTCTCAACTCATGGCCATGACAGAGGGAGGGGTAGAACTGGTCGAGAAATGAGGTTTCGTCCTCTGCAAAATAATGTAGGTGAAAAAGAAAAAAAGATAAGATCTCAGCTTTGGAGTCAGCGCCCCATGCCAGCAGTCCGAGTGGATCACCAGCACGCCCTCATTTAAAAAAGGTTTAATAAAACTTTTCATATTTGAGATGTTAGGCTCTCTCGGTGATGGCACTCACTAGGTCTCGGCTGTGGAAGTTGCGGGAGTACGTTTCATCTGTCCCCTATGCACCATTTCCCCCCTCGCTGTGTGCAGACAGACGTGGAAGAGATTTGCAAGTTTGAAAACAGCGCATGTTCTAATAATAAATGGAGATATACCTATCTCATAGACCCCAAAGGGTCATCGAGTCCAGCCCCCTGCCTTCACTAGCAGGACCAATTTTTTGCCCCAGATCCCTAAGTGGCCCCCTCAAGGATTGAACTCACAACCCTGGGTTTAGCAGGCCAATGCTCAAACCACTGAGCTATCCCTCCCCCCTTCTAGGGTGCCTGTGTCAGGAATTGCCTCTTCAAACGACTTCAAACGTTCTCCATAAACTCTACCTGGGCTTGGACCTGCCCTGCCATGTTTCAAACCAACCTGACTTTTTGTTTTGTTTTTTGTGTTGATTTTGGAGGTGCTGCAAAATTCAGCTTTAAGGAGAAACTGCTGCCATCCTAACTATGGAGGTGGAAAGTGCTAATCCCCAATCGCAGGACAAAGCAAAGCTCTGTTCTGAATATCACTATACTCTGGAAAATGTTCAGATCCTGCCCTGGGGCTTGTCTCGGTTTATATTTTTAGTAAGAAAACCTGTGGTGTAAGTAACGGATGAATCTTTGTTCTGTGGACTTCTCCTTTAAATCTCTAAGGAGCTGCAGGCATTGGCCATGTTGTGTTCATAGGAGAATGCAGCAAGTTGTAGAGGAGATAAGCACACTGTGCTCTCTCACGCATGAAGACGATCCTTTTGTTCTGTCTTGGTTTTGTTGTTTCTCTTGATTTAAAATAAAAGGACAACATGCTCTTTGCGTACAGGGGGGAAAAAAAAAACCCTAATGATAGAACCCAGATCCAAGGCAAGAATTTCCTTAGAAGTTTGGGAAATTAGTTAGTTGTGCTCATGGTTTGATTGTTCGCTTTTTGTTTGTTTGTTTTTTTATGATTACAGCAGCTGTGGTAATTTTTCATGTATATTTCTCTCCCCTCTCCCCCCACAGACTAGCCTTTATAGAAGGTGTCTGTACTCCACTCTTGTGAAATAAAGGTAATGAGACATAGTGAAGGAGTTCGAGAAGACAGTCCTTGTCAAAAGAAAAGAAAAAGAATGAAAGGGTCATTTCAATAAACAAGGACTCATTGGTTTTTTAAATGACGGCTGCATGTTTTCTGAGACAGGATCATGCACAGAACCTGCATGTTATGCAAAAATTATAAATGCATGTTGGGTTCGCAGGCCTGGTAGCAGTCTCTGGGGCAAACAAACCAAAACAGGTCGAGCAGGAGGTAACAGACTAGGGGCCCAATTCAAGCCTTCCTAGTAGTCAATCCCAATGAGAATGTTAAAGGTTGACAGAGAAAAAGGGTGGTCCAGTGGCTCGGGCATTAGCCTGGGGGCTGGGTTAATTTCTCTGCTCCACCACAGCCTTCTGGTGTGACCTTGGGCAAGCTCCTTAGCCCCTCTTTGCCTCAGTTTCCCCTCTGTGCAATGGGGATAATAGCATTGCCCTGCTTCCCAGGGATGAGGTGAGCATAAATTCGTTGCAGATTGTGAGATGCTCAGTAACTACAGAAAGGGGGGTGGGGTATAGAAGTACCTAGACAAAAACAATCGCAAAACTCCCATGGAAAACAATGTAATCAGCAAGTCTCAACATGTATATGAACAATGAGATCATCTGTAGACAGGATAAAATAAATTCTAGGACCCTCAGGGAAACCCACCATTGAGCAACTCTCCTTAGGAAGAAATTTCCCTGTGTACATAATGGTTCATTATAGAGTCTCTTGGATCTTCCTCTGAAGCATCGGGCCCTGGCCACTGTCAGAGCAGGAAGACCGGACTAGATGCACCATTGGCCTGAGCCGTAGGACAAGTCTTCCGTTCCCTTGTCATCTTGGAACCTTCCGCAGGAATTTTTTTTTTTTTTTTTTTTTTAAATGGAGATATACCTATCTCCTAGAGCTGGAAGGGACCCCGAAGGGTCATCGAGTCCAGCCCCCTGCCTTCACTAGCAGGACCAATTTTGCCCCAGATCCCTAAGTGGCCCCCTCAAGGATTGAACTCACAACCCTGGGTTTAGCAGGCCAATGCTCAAACCACTGAGCTATCCCTCCCCCACCTATTTATTTGTAGGCTGACTGCCAAGCAGCTTCTCAGAGAATCACGGACGTTAGAGACGGAGACANAAACAATCGCAAAACTCCCATGGAAAACAATGTAATCAGCAAGTCTCAACATGTATATGAACAATGAGATCATCTGTAGACAGGATAAAATAAATTCTAGGACCCTCAGGGAAACCCACCATTGAGCAACTCTCCTTAGGAAGAAATTTCCCTGTGTACATAATGGTTCATTATAGAGTCTCTTGGATCTTCCTCTGAAGCATCGGGCCCTGGCCACTGTCAGAGCAGGAAGACCGGACTAGATGCACCATTGGCCTGAGCCATAGGACAAGTCTTACGTTCCCTTGTCATCTTGGAACCTTCCGCAGGAATGATCCAAGCTTATTTGTAGGCTGACTGCCAAGCAGCTTCTCAGAGACTCACGGACGTTAGAGACGGAGACGCCCTGTTCTCATCGAGTCTTCCTAGAGGCCAGTGCAGGAACCGACACTGTTCCATGCTTACAGGAGGATTCTAAGATCCAGGAGAACATCTGTGCTCCATTTTGCTGCAGGGAAGGGAACACAAAGCCAGCTACTTGTCCTCAGCCCAGCTGCACTGCCATCAGAGTGCTCCAAACATGGCGTGTGGTACAGTATCTTCTAGGCAATTAGCCCGAGCGCTTTGCTGTTCCGTACAGCCCCTCAGTCATCCAGCAAGCAGCTGAACTCAAGAGAAGCTTAGTATTAGCACAGAAAAATGTGGCTGTCTGGAAACAACCACTTGGACTGCTTTTACTCTCACAGATCTTGGGAGACAGACCAGTCCTCGCTTACAGACAGCCCCCCAACCTGAAGCAAATACTCACCAGCAACCGCACACCATACAACAAACACTAACCCAGGAACCTATCCTTGCAATAAAGCCCGATGCCAACTCTGTCCACATATCTATTCAGAGGACACCGTCATAGGACCTAATCACATCAGCCATGCCATCAGTGGCTCGTTTACCTGCACATCTACCAACGTGATATATGCCATCATGTGCCAGCAATGCCCCTCTGCCATATGCATTGGCCAAACCGGACAGTCTCTACGCAAAAGAATAAATGGACACAAATCTGATCAGAAATCATAACATTCAAAAACCAGTGGGAGAACACTTCAATCTCTCTAACCACTCAGTGACAAACTTGAAGGTGGCAATTTTGCAACAAAAAAAACTTCAAAAACAGACTCCAAAGAGAGACTGCTGAACTTGAATTAATATGCAAATTAGATACAATTAACTTAGGTTTGAACAGAGACTGGGAATGGTTGGGTCATTACACTAATTGAATCTATTTCCCCATGTTAAAATATCCTCACACCTTCTATGGGTCATCTCGATTATCACTTCAAAGGTTTTTTTTCTCTCTCCTGCTGATAATAGCTCATCTCAATTGATTGGCCTCTTACAGTTGGTATGGCTACTCCCACCTTTTCATGTTCTCTGTATGCACAAATATCTTCTGTGTGTTCCATTCTATGCATCCGATGAAGTGGGCTGGAGCCCACGAAAGCTTATGCTCAAGTAAATGTGTTAGTCTCTAAGGTGCCACAAGTACTCCTGTTCTTTTTGCGGATACAGACTAACACGGCTGCTACTCTGAAACCTGCTTTTACTCTGTGGATAAACTACAGATCTCTGCTCAGGAATAAGCAGATAAAATTTCCTGAAGAGAGAAAAAATGCCTTGGTCTTAAGAGGCAGCTTGGTCTAGTGGATTAGGCATTAGTCTGGGACAGAGCGGACTCAGATCACTTTACCTCTGTGCCTATGATGCCCCTTCCACCTTTCATCTGCCTTGTCTAGTCAGGGCAAGGACAACCCTTCACTAGCTGTTTGTACAGTGCCTAGCACAACGTGGGCCTGACCTAAGTCAAGGCCTCTAGGGCCTCACATACTAGAACTAATATTGATGCGTGTGTCAAAACTTAACCATTGTCACATTGGCTGGATCAATCCTCCGTGCCGGATTCCAGTCTCCTGCTAGTTTTACGTTGGGGTAACGCCATTGATTTCAGTGGAATGACTCCTAATTTACGCCAGGGTATGCGAGCTCTGAATCGAGCCCATTGCCTTTAATAGATCTACACCTGATTGACATCGCCATCACGAAGAGGGCTGCGAAGAGCAGAGGGTGGCTGCAAACAGCAGTTCTTGCCCAGGACTGTAGGATCAAGGCCAAGGACTGTGCCATTTGTCAGATGATGTTTGCACGGACTCCTTACCCTGATTGCTCCCTAGAAGGACTTTATTTCAGATCAATACAATCTGCAGTCACTTTCTATTGTATGCATTCGACACAAAAAGCATATACCTTGCCTGCTGGAGTGAAATATTTCGTTAAAACAATGCAGAGGAAGGATACCTTTCCTCAGCACGGTCGCTGAGAGAGGGCCTGTTGTCGGCACAATCCTTGAAGTGCTAAATGCTAAATAGACTGAGCTTCTTTAGTTTCACTATCCCGCAGGTTTTCCAGACTTCAAATCATTCTTCTAGCTCTTTTCTGAACCTTTTCCACTTTTTCAACATCTCTTTTGAAGTGTAGACACCAGAACTGGACACCGTATTCCAGTAATGGTCCCACTNTGCTAAATGCTAAATAGACTGAGCTTCTTTAGTTTCACTATCCCGCAGGTTTTCCAGACTTCAAATCATTCTTCTAGCTCTTTTCTGAACCTTTTCCAGTTTTTCAACATCTCTTTTGAAGTGTAGACACCAGAACTGGACACTGTATTCCAGTAATGGTCCCACTAATGCCATATACAGAGGTACTGCCACCTCTCTACTCCTACATGATATTCCCCTGCTTGTACATGCCTTGGCCCTCTTAGCTCCAGCATCGCACTGGGAGATCATCTTCAGTTGGGTGTCTACCCTGAGCCCTCCGTCCTTTCCAGTGTCTCTGCATTCCAGGATATTGTCTCCCATCTTGAGAGTGGGNTACCCTGAGCCCTCCGTCCTTTCCAGTGTCTCTGCATTCCAGGATATTGTCTCCCATCTTGTGAGTGGGACCTACAGGTCTGTCTCATCTTACGCTGCGGTCAGCGCGTAAAGTGAAAACCTCGTATAGTCAAAATTACATTGAGTGTAATGGTGGGCAGAATCGCCCGCACTACAGAAACAGTATTTAAATTGTTATTTTTCTCTTTTTTGTTTTTTTCTTGTTTTTGCCGACCGCGTAAAGCTGAAATCGCACATGTTAAATGCGCCTAAGATGCGACAGACCTGTACATTCTTTCTTCCTAGATGTATGACCCTGCATTTGGTGACATGAAAATGCATATTGTTCAAATGAGCCCACCTCACCAAGTGATCCAGGTTGCTCTGTATGACTGACCTGTCCCCATCATTATTATTATTAAACTGCTCAGCTTGGACATAGACAACTGACACATCCATGAGCATCCCTGGTCGTCTGCTTCTGTTTGGATGCTGGGTCATAGGCAATCTGGTCTAGTGGTCGGAGCAGGAGCCTAGTGATTGGAGCCGGAGGTCAGATCTGGAGTCAGAGGCCGAATGCCAGAACCAAGGGTGGAGACAGAGTCAGAGCCAGGAATTGGCGCTAAGGGCCAGAACCGGAGTCCGGGAAGGCAGGAGCAGGGCTGGTTCCGAGGTAGGTTCAGGCTGGGACAGGACTGGAACAAGGCTGGGTGCAGGGCAGGGCAGAGGCTGGAGCAGGGCTTGGAGTGAGGCGAGCACAGGGTGTCAGAGAATCCACAGGTGTGTGCGCTGAGCGGCCAGCGAGCTACTGCTGCCCCTGGTCTGAAGACCGGCCTGCTGGCTTCCTCAGCCCGTCAGGCAGGGCAGCCCAGCAAACAGCCCAGCGGAGCTGGGAGGCTGCCAGGAGACTGAGCACATGCAGCAACAGGGCCAAACTCCTGACAGTTTCCAACTCGTCCCATCCAAACCCAGTGTCCGAAACGAGCTAGTTTGTCCATGTGGGAGGGATGGTCTTCTCCAAGCCTTCACTTTCCTTCTTATTTTCCTTTTTGAATAGGAGCCTCTTCTCTACTCGCTGCTCCAGTGAGCAGCCACGCCAAGTGCTCTGTAAACAGCCCAAGTGCATCTAGGAGCCGCTTTCATTTACCAACCCTCCTTTTCAGTCGAGCGGTCGCTTTCCATTGTCCCGCTGAGTGGCGGCGCGTCCGTTCTAGCAGCGAGTTCCTCGTTTTCCTCTGGCTCCACGTTCTGGTGTGGCCGACACTGTATCTCCCCTGGGGACTCAGGGCCGAGTTACACCTGCCATGCACAGAATAAAATGGAACATGAAGTCTTCAGGCGGAAAAAAAGCGTGCGATAGAATATTTGCTGCTGAATTTGCTCCAGGCCTTCCCGTCTCGCTCGGGATCAGCCCCGGAAGTGAGATCCAACCTAAATCTAAACACCCTTTGGAGTTGTCCAATTCCCAAACCTGGATCCAGATTTTGAAAACAGGCTCCTATCATTATAATTGAGCTAACCCAAAACCTCACACCAGGACCTGGCCTTGGATTTGGGGGTATGTGTTGTGAAGAGTTAATGGGAGAAGCTGGAATTTTCCTCAATACCATCAGTGGATGCTCCCCATACAGGTACAAGTTAAACACAATGGGCCAAATTCATCCCAAGGGTAACTCCATTGATTTCCATGGAGTCACACCACAGATTCATATGATCCAGGAAATTAATTAGCATTTACTGATCACGAAGCACCGAACAAGCTGTCGATTAATGTAAAACAACATGCTGATTGACATTGGTCTCACACTGATGTAAATCAAGAGGATTTCCATTGGAAACCAGGCCCCAGGGTCTCTCCCCCACAGCTTAAAATCCACAGCAGATCAGCCCACTCCGACGCCGAATACACTAGGTGACAGGATCAGCTGGAGGTGGTAAAAAACCATAGTGCTGTTTCTGAACTGCTTCATGGAACAAGACTGTTGGAAGGAGCAGAGACATTTGTTTGACAAATGGAAAGTGAGAGGCAGTGTCCAGTATAAAGGAAGACACGGAAGAGGCTGCCAGGCCATGACTGAGAGAAGAATGAAAGGGGACAGTTTGGGACATGTGCTGAAGATTATAAAGACTCAAGATGGTAACGTTCAGATGTGTGATTTCAGGCTTAACGCAGGAGCTGCTCAAGTCCACATGGTTTCGCCTTTCTCTGAGGCCCTTAAAGCCCACTGAAGTCAATGGGAATGTTTCAATTGCTATTACTATTATTCACTATTTGAATTGCGGTAACACCTATGAGTCTTAGTCATGGCCCAGGACCCCACTGTGCTAGGTTCTGTACAAACACAGAACAGAAAGAGGATCCCTGCTCCACGGAGCTCTCAGTCTAAATAGAAGACAAATGACAGTGATAGAAGATGACAGAACAAGGAGTAATGGTCTCAAGTTGCAGAGGGGGAGGTTTAGGTTGGACATTAGGAAAAACTTTTTCACTAGTAGGGTGGTGAAGAACTGGAATGGGTTACCTAGGGAGGTAGTGGAATCTCCTTCCTTAGAGGTTTTTAAGGTCAGGCTTGACAAAGCCCTGGCTGGGCTGATTTAGTTGGGTTTGGTCCTACTTTGAGCAGGGGGTTGGACTAGATGACCTCCTGAGGTCCCTTCCAACCCTGAGATTCTATGATTCTATGATTCTATGACAGCAGGTGGATGCAGACAGACAGAGGGGAGTACAAGTAGACAACATTGGTCAGTATAATAGGCTGTGGTCTTGATCTTGGTGGGCTTTGGATCTGACCCCAAATGCCTGAGCAGCTATTTCAGACCAGAGAAGTGGTAATTTACTGTCTAAAGCTACCAGGAAAAGTTTCTTTCCTGGAAAAAAATGTTGAAAAAGTGACTAGGAACTGAAGTGGAAGAAGTTAATCACGTGTAGAAAGAAAGTATATCAACATTTGTATTTGAGAGACAGGTGAGTCTCAAGATTAGAGCAAATAATGAAAAATGGAAAAAAAAAACTGTTATCATGAGGCAATAGATGATGCACCTTACTCTCTACAGGTCTGTCGCATCTTACGCTGGGGTTACGTTCCGCAGTCAGCGCGTAAAGCAAAAATCGCGTATAGTCAAAATTACATTGAGTGTAATGGCGGGCGGAATCGCCCACACTACAGGCACAGTATTAAAATTGTTATTTTTCTCTCTTTTTTTTTTTTTTTCCGTCCGCGTAAAGCTGAAATCGCGCATGTTAAATGCGCGTAAGATGCGACAGACCTGTACATCAGAAACACCAACCACCGGGGCTTGATATTGGCACATCCCAAAGAGGAAACTGAAATGTGCTTTTTACACAATCAAAATGTTGACATTATTTTTTTCAAAAACAAACAAAAAATTGACAAACTAAAACAAAAACCCGACAACCAAAACCCTCTCTTTTCTTCATTTACCCTCCAATTTTTTATTGAAAACATTATCTAAATGGTTATTTACCATTTTTGTTCACTAAAAGCTGGTGTTTCATGAAACAAATAAATTAAATGATCATTTCAATAACATTTTTGATAAAAATTTCAGAAAAAAATACAGCTAAAAATCATGGGTTAAGGAACAATTAAAACTAGCTCCATTGAGAACACTTTGAAATAAAGACAATTTCAAATTTCACATTTTTTCCTTGGAAATAGCTTTTCATTTTTCGACCACCAGTTAGTTCTATATGATGGGCAGGTTATAAATGCCTAAATGGAATCAACACGCAGGTGCCATCTAGAGGGCACTTTATGCATTACAGGTCTAATTCTCGTACACTCGATTGATTTAGGCTTTGTTTGAATGGGAAATTTTTACCGGTTATACCAATAAGTTATAAATGTATAATAATGCCAATAAAAAACACCAGATATAAACTCATATTCCAGTATAACAGAGGGTTTTTTTCAGTTTAGTTTAAATCCATTTCCAAGCAACATAACCCGTATAACTATGTAATTGGTTTAAATTCACATCTTAGGTTATCGTGAAAAAAACCTTTCCTGTGTACACAAGGTCTAAAACAGAATTGCTCAAATGTAAATAACTGGAGAATGTGGCCCAGCAGAGACAACAGTAACTCACCAATGAACAGCCCTACAGCACCAATGAGTTCTTGCTGGAGATTCCCATTAAAATTGGAAGATAAATCCACTAAAGAAAGCTCCCTTAACTGGAACATGGGCAAATTTGTCACTGCATCCTTAACAAAGTCTCAGGGCCACAAATGGAGGCGAGGCCTTACAAAGCCATCCAGGCAAAATGAATCAATATTCAATTTCGCAAAGATAATGCATCAGACCCCCCCCCCCCACACACACATTTATCAGAAACGTAGACAAATACACTGATTACAGACCTGAAGCCAAACATTAGATGCCACAACCAGCTGCTCCAGCAGCTGTTGGATTTAACACAACTGCAGGTGGACAATTGATCGCAGCCACACTACAATGTGATGTCAGCTGCTTCTAGAGCCCAGGGAGAAAACCCTCCCTCTGCTTCTGGGGATGTGCCAGCCCCATTTGACTGCAGAACCTGTGCGAGACTGGAGAGGCTACGCCATGTTATCCACCCACCTCTGTGCTTCATTGGGGCTTCATTGTCTTCAGTGGAGAGGGGTCTTCGCTACTTGGGACCGGCCCGAAAGTCGCCGCAGTGGATACGTTGCAGTGTTCAGTGTCTGTCCCCTAACCACCATCACAGAGTCTCCAAAATGTCCTTACATGCAGCCTATTGCCTTGGGTTAAGCATGCAGAGCAGGTTTGTTCCCAGGTACCTTCAGTCCCAGCACATCTCTGACAGAACAAGGAGTAATGGTCTCAAGTTGCAGTGGGGGAGGTTTAGGTAGGATATTAGGAAACACTATGTCACTAGGAGGGTGGTGAAGCACTGGAATGGGCTATCTAGGGAGGTGGTGGAATCTCCTTGCTTAGAAGTTTTTAAGGTCAGGCTTGACAGAGCCCTGGCTGGGATGATTTAGTTGGCATTAGGTCCTGCTTTGAGCAGGGGGTTGGATTAGATGACGACCTGAGGTCCCTTCCAACCCTGATATTCTATGATTCTATGATCTCCAACCCTGACATTACCATGTCACACTGACAGCTGAATACCAACTTCCCCTGCAGACCAGGCATGAAGCACAATCAGTCCCATTGCAGTCCTATTATTTTAATTCACTGAGGAAGGCAGAACCAGCTACTAAAGTGCCGTCTCTTTAAAGGGACTCAGACAAGCTAAAAATCGTGGGTCAGATTCACAAAGTTAGTTGAACCCATGTGCAGATGCCTCACTTAAACCCACAAGTGCTACGTCTTGCATGCAAATCAGGGCTGGCCAGGTACGTCAAAGTGACCTTATGCCCAAGCAAACGCTTGATTTGAACTGGCACATCTCAGTATGGTTTTTAATGTCCATCTTGTATAAAACATCATTATCCACGTCCTTTACCATTAAGCATCTTTGATTGCTAACCCTGAAAAAAAAAATTTAATTGTTCACATTTCACTCCATTCAGATAAGGAATCGTGGCTGATGTGGTTTAATCGATTTGATCCTAAAGTGCACTAGTTAGAGTATTGTTCTGTCTGGATTTTAAACAGTGCAGATTAAAGTATTCAGAACATCGAAAATACTATTTGCTTTGGTTGGGTCTTTTATTTTAATGTCAGGGTTTTTCAAAACAAATTCTTCTATTAACATAGAAGTCCAGGTACCAATGTGATACATGCATGGTAGATTAACACACAATTAGTTCCTTTAACCCTCCATTTTAAAAAGAAAAGAAGGTATATTTTTGTTGTAAACTATCAGGCAGTGTCTCTTGAGAGATACTGCCAGTCTGACAATTTCTGCCGGTATCTAGACAATTTCGTACCTGCCTCTGCACCTCTGCCAGTTTGTGAGATTTAACTAACAAACAAACAAATCAGCTCTCTCTTTGGCTGCTGCTTGAAAGACCCAAACAAATAGGAGAAACTGACTAGAGTGAAACTGATTATGCAGCTAGTGCTGTCAAATGATGAAAGAAAAATAAACTGGAAAAAACAGAGCAAAATAATTGTTTCTCAGTGACAGCAAGCTTTAGGTTTTACTTGTAACAATAGCAGGTGAAACAAAATTTAAAAGGGAAGTGTGATTTCAAGTTGTCAGTGCCCCTTTAAATTGAAAGCACACACAATTTTATTTTGCTCTGCACCAACATGAATACGTTAGGAAAAGGTAGGCAAATGATCAAGAACACAAAGAAACCTGGAAAAGCTGATTGATGAGGGACAAATCAAGGGAGATGTTCAGAGGACACACGTGTTTGCACTCTGTTTTGAGGTAGCTGTCAGGGGATTATTTTTGTATGTGCTCGGCTAGTGGCTTCATTAACCAGCACCATCAAATGCAAAATAGCTCCTTCCACTCAGCACTACCCCAGCAGTAAAATCCACTTTCTCATCTGTCCAAAATGCCTTTCTTCTGCACCATCATCTACAGAAGCCAGTCGCATAAAAAAAAAAAAAGAGGTCAGAGACAGAGGAATGAGAGAGAGGCTGGGAGAGAATGAAATTGAAGCTTCCCCTAGAGCTAGTTAATCAAATGAATTAGGATTTCCAATTTATGAAGCCATTAGAGCAAAAGCAAGCCTTGGCACCCATGTATAACTGGAGGTTACATAACAAATGTCATTTGCACAGCAGATGACTCAGCAAGAGGATTTCCCAAGACGCTTTCCTATGAAAGACTCTGTTCCCGAGCTACAGCACTTTAGCTGCTAAAGGAATTCTTATGAATTCCATCCTGTCCGTCCGATTTAAGGCTGCGTATCACATCAAAGGATGTGCTAGATTCAACCAGGGAAAAAGAAAAGGAAAATCCTGAGTTACCGTCAGCACAGTTACCTGCATCTGCCGCCCCTCGGCTCAGTATCGTGCCAGAAAGTGTGGGCTCTAGTGCTGGGCAGAGCTAGGACTCCTAGGGTTTATTCCCACCTCTGCAACTGACTTGCTAAAATCTCGGGCAAGTCTCTTAACCACCCTGCAATTGAGTTAATTAATGATTGTGCAGGGCTGTGAGATCCTCAGATGTAAGGCACTTCCTGTATGTGCAAAGTATTAGCCTTGTTACCCTGTACTTTATGATGGCCTGGCTTGCTAGAGCATAAAGTCTACAGCATCTACTGTCGTGGCATGCTGGGTTACAACCTGCTGACCCCACACATGGGGAAATGTGGAATCAAGCTGCGTGAAAACGAAGAAAATAAACTGACCACATGTAACGGGGAATAATATTATCACAACACAGCCGGTGGACGTGTGCATCGCTGCCCTGCCCTCGGTGTCATGGCACAGGTTCTATAGACTGCCCACAGCTACTGGGGATTCTCCTTTGTCCCCTGTGACAAGGGCCTGTGCTTTCTTAGCAGGAGGATCTGAGTTTTATCCCCACCGCCGCTGTAAATGATTGCACATGGTGCAAAGCTGTAGGGGATCAGCCCCTGTGTGTTTCCCTATCCTTATTGTTCCGTACTGGATTCTGCACACTCACCTTTACACTATGCAATGAAAGACTAATGTTGCATAGCTTAACAAATGTGTAACAAACCCGTTCAGAGCCCTTCACAATCCAGGCTAACTCTTATCAGATGGGCACCCATCCATAGGTCATGACCAGTCTTTTCAATGGTCTTATGCAGTGATTTTTTTTTTTTAATTGAACAGTATGTGTTTGGGAGACATTTGCTTTTCCAGCTGGCATCAAGGATTAAAAAAAATATATATATATCCAGTAAGAAGAGGCGAAGCATTTTTCAATCAACGGCTGCACTGCTGTGTTTTCACTTGATGCTGGTTGAAATCTTCAATTGCTTTGGTGTGGTTTGGGAACTTCACTGAAAGGCACTGAAAGCCCGATCCTGTAGCAAGTGGGAAGTGTTACCTGAGGATGGGGTAAGGATGCCAGGGTCAGACCCAGAATTCAGGGCCTGAGAACCTATAGACCAACCATTGCGTCACCCAGTTTGTGGCAGCAGCATAGAACCATGGGAAAGACATATGAAAAAGGTCTCTTTTCCGTCCCCACTGCCGGAGCAGGATGGCTTTAGGTCTGAGCAAACTCAGCCCATCCAGTTGCATAGGGCTTTCAGTAATTATCATCAGAGATTATTTCATCTTCTAATAGATCTTGCACCTAGAAGTGATTGGGAATTTTTTGATGAAATATTGTTTCATCAGAAAATGCTGATCCATTGAAACCAAAACAGTTTGTAGAAAGAATCAGTTTTGATGAATTTCTCATTTTAAAAAAATTGAAGAAAAAAAAGTTTTGAAATTTTCAAAACTTCGCATTTTGACATTTTAGAAATGAAAAAGTTCTGGGGTTTTGAGTCAAAATGACTTTTCATTTAGAAATTTAAGTTAATTTAAAGTAAAATATGTAAAGACACTTTAAAAGGTCAAAATCTAAACACAATGTTTTAAAATTATTGAATGAAATGTTTCAATTGATCTGATCTGATTTTTTTTTCCCCCCAGAGTTTTGGTTCATGAAAATTTTCTGTCCTGAAAAGGGATGGGAAAAAAATTTGAAATCTCAGAAATTCTTGCGGGATTCCCACTTAGCTCTACTTACACCAGGACATTTTCTCTGACCTGCTGTTGAAACTTTCCTGTGCACATTTTCATCCCATTCCTCCTAGTTATGACCACTTGGAACACACCAAACAATTCTTCTCTGACCTTGATGTTTACACTCAGCTTGCAATATATCCAGTTTTGCTTTAACAAATTGACTCTCTTTTCTCTGCAGACCAGGAGGCTGACTATTCCGTACATCAGTTCTCAGAAGGAAGGACATGCTCCCTAAGGTCTAGCTCATAATCATGTGGTCTCGCGATCACATGCACAAAAGACCATAGAATGCCAAAATTGGGGATGCAAATGATCTGCGCGTGCAAACAGCATATATGTGAAAACTGGGTTGAGTGTCCTTTAAAATCTGGCCTTCCTAGTAATTGCAAACTATAGAGTATGAGTCCTGACAAAACTCATCAATATCCTACCAATGTTCCAGAATGGAAAACAGCAGTGAGCAGAAAGCAAGCCCAAAGGAAGCTGCAGAAATCGAATTAGAGACCAGGGTGCAGTGGCAAAAAGTCAGGGAAGCACTCAGAGGAATGGTCAATCTTCACTCATTTTTCTGGAATAGAATTAAGTGATATTAAAACTGGGGTGTAGATACAATGATGTCACATTAAGCTACAAGTGTCCGAAAGTCTGCTGGGCAGTCTGGCTCCTTGGCTCATGTCCTAGGCTCCCATGATGCTAGTTTGGAAGGTTGATTTATATGCAAATGGATGATGCAAGTCCTAATGAGTTGGTCCTACTTTTCTACCAGCCAGGCTCGGTCTCTGAGTGCTCATTGGAACATAAAGAATAATGATGATTCTTCAGAATGGACTCTTTCTTTTCATTATCCTTAGAAACGTACCTCTCTTCTAACACTGGGTCTCCTCGGTTCTTGCAGAGGGCAACGTTACGAGCTTGAAAATGACATGAAAATTCTGTCCCTCTGGATCTGATCTCTACAAAGCTTTTGAACCCGTAAAGCAGTTTCCCTGAAAGTCCCTGAGCTCTTGCGGAGCACGGAACAGGTAGTGATGGAGAAAGGGGGAATGAGTAAAAGTGACAGGTGCTGGTGGAAATCTCTTCAAGCAATGTTAAAGAAAAGAGTTTGGGGAGGTGTAACAGGTTTGTCTGCTCCTTTCAGGGGCACATGGCCTGGCACCTGCCAGCCCTGCTGGATCATCGGACCCAGTTGGGAAGGGGTCAGGTGACCCTTATAAAGAGCTGGGAGAGCTCAGCTGGAAAGGAGCTGCCGGAGGGAGATGGGCTTCTGCAGTAGGCCCCGAACCAGGGGGATTGAAGGGACAGGGGTGTCCTGCTTTCAGCACGAGAGAAGCCAGGGGAAACACCTCTGGGAGCCAGAGCCCACGGGGGGCAGAGGAACTGCTGTGTTTGGGTATTTTGCCTACGCTTTGAGTTGGAGTGAATAACCTATGTCCTAAGGGAAGGGCCTGACAGAGACTTGGGACGGGCACCGAGCCCTTCTGGGCTGGTGACAGAGCCCACTACCCTACAGAAGGGCACAACCATCATGTTTCAGAGCATGAGTCCATCTCTAGCTAATGATCAGGAAGAAACTCTCCCTATCCCATAACTGCAGGGTTTCTTGCACCTTCCTCTGAAGCAGCTGGGGTTGGCCTCTGAAGGACACCGGACACTGAATTAGATGGACGCCTGGTTTGATCCAGTCTGGCAATTCCTGTGTTCTCATTTGAAAGCCTTTGTATCCTCCCCCTCCAGGCTCGTTTGCACCAGAAACTCCGTCCTTTACACGTAGAGGATGAGGATGGATGGGACCCATTTCATGAGAAAACCATTCTGCCAGCGACACGAGAGTGCGAACCCCCAGCCACATGGACAAACACGGCAGCATTCAGCTCTTTAACAGCCTGCACTCCAGAGACATGCAGAAGAACTTTTTCCTCAGTTGTTCTCTGAACCTCAAACTACCCTTTGTAACAGGCCATTGTTGGACGTGCTCTTGGGGGAAAAATGGTTCACAGGGAGAGCGGACCTCACCCAGAAACCGCCAGAACCCTGAAGAGTTCAGTGTGGAAACAGACCAGATTGTTGTCCATACAGACCAGTGAGTCTCTGGCTGTACAATAATGAACAGGCCTGGTTACTGTAAGTTATTGCATAAGCTAGTGGGGTCTGATCACACAGTCCCTCCTGCACGTAACTCCCATTGTAAGCAGTCAGGGCCGGTGCAACCCATTAGGCGACCTAGGCGGTCGCCTAGGGCACTGCTATTTGGGGGGCGCTGGCGCCCCGGCAGTCCGTTGAATTTTGGGGGCGGGACCTTCCGCCGCCTAGGGCGCCGGAAAAGCTGGCGGTGCTCCTGTAAGCAGTGGGAGTTTGCAGTGCATGAAGAGGGCAGGTTGGTCGACCCCAGTTCTTTAGTAACACGAATGCCCCGTGACTGAGTGTGCTGTTTGGCCGGACAAGCTTTGAGCTGCCCTAGTTCGCTCCATCACACAAAGATGGAACGTTACACAGAAGTAGCGACAGCACAGACAGTAGCTGTCAATTCAGGCTAAAGGTACAGGATATGTTGGTTGTTGCCACCTTGGAGCTTTCTGATCAGAGCCGTTTGGGTTTTACAATAGGCAGGTGATTGCTTTAAAGGCATCTGTTGAAACATCCCCATTAAAAAAAGGAAAAAGAAAAAAGGTTTAAGCAAAATAGCCCAGCGGAGGCAATCCAAAAAGGAGACTGGGTAAATCAGTTATTATCTTATAGGGACACCAAGCAGAGTTTGATTTGCCAAAGGTGGAGTGGCGAGCTGTGCACCTCCAAAAAGAGACAAAATGACCATTTAACCTTTGGGGTGGAAGAGGGAGCAGCCCAGCTCAGTCCTCGGTCACAGACAGAGGAGGGATCACCATATAATGTTCTGTCTGAGCTGCAGTTGCCATCAGCCCAAAGCCTGGGAAAACCCTAAAGCTTACAACCGAAATGAGATAGATAATGCCATCCCCAATGACACCAAAGAGCCGGCGGATTAAACCATGGGTCGTGCGGATGGAATCAATCCCTCCTCTCAGCCTTTGAGATGGTCTTTCCAGGCTGACATAGAGAGCCAAACGGCAGGAGGTGAGGAGATTTTGCATTGGTGCTGCTCGTGTTGTACTTGTTTGGTGGACAGGCCTTCAGTCTTCGAGGCTCAGGTGCCTTTTCCTGGTGCTAAATTCACGATAAAGGGGGTGGAGGGGAATAGTCATGGGACAAATGGATGTGTAGGGAGGACCCTGCTTGGCTGGGGACATTCTAGCTCCTTCCATGCTGGGCATAAAGAATCGGTTTCACTGCAAAATGTGAGAGTTACAACACCGACAGCTCCTCACTGCCACTGAGCCAGAAACAGCCTGACTCACAATCTTGTATTCCACCAGCAAGCCCGGATAGCACAAAGGGGACAGCAGTGAAGCTGAGACATAAATAGTGGATGACATTCTCCTTGCATTGTGCCCAGTAAATACGTTTGTCTCAGAAGACAGCCCGAGCAAGAGGATGTCCGTATCTTAATATTGATGGAGAGCCTGTTTGTGTCCCATACATTAGAGAAATTATTCAAGAACAGTTCATCCTTGTAGAAATATTACTTTTGTGAGGCTGCCAAGTTCAGCGAGCACTCGGGTTATTGCCATGCAGGCGGTGGCGGGCGCAGTTTAAAGTTGCTCCGAGTATGTGTTCAACTTGCAAACTTGCTTTCAAATAAAATGCCAGAGCCCAGCTCTGCACAATGGAGTTGCTGCCACTCGCTGCATTATCCTGGCTTCACCACACTCTAGAGATTCAACACCTCACGCTGCTTATCCCACATCATCTCCCCATGACTCGCTAGCTAGGCTAAGGCTTCCAAAAGTGACTAGAGGCTTTTGGGTGCCCGACACGAGACTCTTCAAAGGGGCTTGATTTTCAGAGGACGGGTGCTCAGCCCTTTCTGAAAAGCACCCCTCTCTTTAAGGCATCCCAAGCTGGCACCCAAAATCACTAGCCCCTTTGGAAAATCGTGGCCTACATAGCCCTTGTTGCTGATTAATAGATATTTAAACATGCCTTCAGAAGCATTGATGGGAGAGGACTAGGAGTCAGCATGAATGAGACTTTACAGAGAATTCCTGGCTGTTAATATTTGTTTATTTTAGCAGCCCATGGTGGCACAATAAACTCCTCCCTCGTCCGAGATCTCAGTATGCCTTGCAAGCATTGATCCATTTGGACTCAAAATCCCCCTGCAGCTTATGTAAAGTAGGACTCCCATTTTACAGATGGGGAAACCGAGGCCCAATGAGTTTGAGACCACTTGTTCAAGGACACACACCATGTCAGCACCACACCTGGGAAAGGGTGTGGCATCCCTGCCTCCCAATCCTGTGGCTCAACCACAACGCTATCCTGAGTGGACAGCAGGTGTGAATTTCTCTCTCGGATCTTGTCTGCCCTCTGGGATATCCCTGATCCTGGTGTCGCTGCCAGCAATGGGCACAGCCGCACCGCTGCTGACCCCTAAGTGACAGCAAGTTCAAGTCAGAGTTTGTACCGATTTAGCTAACCAGGATCCAGACATTCCCTCTACAGCGACACGGCTGGATAAAGGAATGTCACACCTTGTCACACCTTTGCACACCGTCCCTGAGGCTGAGCGTGCGGCACTCGCTGCTGCAGTAAACGTGAGCTCTGTTCAGACGAGCTAGTCCTCAGGGGTTGCAATAAAAACACTAATACCATCTCTGTTCCTCTGTGCCCTCCTCCCGTCCCCCAGGAGCAGCTGTCATTTCAAAGTGGGTAAGGGCTGGGGAGGGAGCCCAGGCCCGCATCCTTCTAGATGAAAAATAAAGAGCTGAATTCACCTGAGGTGTTTCATACCTTTTTGTCCCTGGCAGCGCCGGCTCCAGGGTTTTTGCTGCCCCAGGCAGCAAAAAAAAAAAAAAAAAAAAAAAAAGCCGCGATCACAATCTGCGGCGGCAATTCGGCGGGAGGTCCTTCGCTCCGAGCGGGAGTGAGGGACCCTCCGCCGAACTGCCGCCGAATAGCTGGACGTGCCGCCCCTCTCCCGAGTGGCCGCCCCAAGCACCTGCTTGTTCAGCTGGTGCCTGGAGCCGGCCCTGGTCCCTGGGGAGCAGTCTTTGTATGGTTCCTGCAACCACGTCCTCCCAAGAGCAGCCGTTCCAGACATATGCACAGCTTTACAAACCTCCTCATCATATGGTTTTGCCAGCACACTGCATCAGGCTACGACATCTCTCACCTGTGGGAGCTCCCAACCCATCCTTCATGTTCAGCTGCAAAGGAGGAGGCAGAATTCTGGAGCACAGATGACTTGGCGTGCAGAGACGTATGGGAGGTGGCATCTCTAGGAGCTCTTGCTAAGGTCACCAGAGCCTCCTGTCCCAGGTGACACCTGGCTGCTCTCTTATTTCTGAGGCTGCT
This sequence comes from Platysternon megacephalum, assembly GCA_003942145.1. Lineage (NCBI taxonomy): Eukaryota > Metazoa > Chordata > Testudines > Platysternidae > Platysternon > Platysternon megacephalum. The sequence goes on along the minus strand of QXTE01000125.1, from coordinate 4,327,258 downwards.
TGAGATCTTTGTAGGGTGTGATGTGAATGGCTCAGCCTGGCACTGCATTGCATTTCAAACTCAGGGCCCGATGCGGCGTTGCAAGTGCTCAGCACTTCTCGGGCTCAAGTCCCAGTTCCTTCCGAGTATGTCTTGACAGGCAAAAAGGGGGTGGTTTTCAATCTAGACTTTTCAGCCTAGGCTACAACACAGCCAGCTAACATGGCTTCAGACTTAGAAGCCTGCATCTCACCAAGGCTTTCCAAGCATGCGACGCCAGCTCGGTTGAGCTAACGCCACTTAGAAATACACTGCAATAGCCTTTGCACAGGAGGCCGGATTGACACGGCCAAGCCTCCCGCAAGAACTAAAGAGGAGAGTTTTCCCAGCACCGTGCGCCACGTTAGCGGGAATGTTGCCCTGGAGGCAGGCACAAGCTCAGACACTGTGGGATGGGCACTCCTGAAGTACAGGCGAGATTAGCGCAGATAAATTCAGGCCAGGTGGTGGTTCCTGCAGCTCCTCACATGTCAGCCCGTCTCAGTGTATGAACAGAAAAGAACTCAATGGTGAATCTCTTAAGGCGATGAGGAAAGAGAGGGACTGGGTTGGAGAACCCAAGCCTGGGGAGGATAATGGCTCTTAGCCATGGGAATATAGGCCCAGAGTGCACAGGGACTGGGGCACCAAGCTCCCAGAGGCGCTGGCTTTTGTTTTTGCCGGTGGGTGCTTTCCGCCTTCCAATTTCACTGGGCGCCATGTACGTGCTTCTGCCACCTACTGCTGGCTATTGGGTGCTCAGCACCCCCTTTTTTTTTTTTTTCACTGGGTGCTTGAGCTCTGGAGCGCACACAGAGTCGGTGCCTATGCCGGCTCCCATTGATTTCAATGGAAGTTAGGTGCCAAAATACCTTGGCGGATCTGGGCCCCAGGGCTCCCCTTGGCAGACCAGACCATTAGTCCATCACTCAGAGAGCTCACCATATACATAAGAACAGCCAGATTGTGTCAGACCAATGGCCCATCTAGCCCAGTGTCCTGTCTTCCAACGGTAGACAACGCCAGGTGCTTCAGAGGGAATGAACAGAATGGGGCCATCATCAAGTGATCCATCCACTGTCATGCAGTGTCAGCATCTGGCAGTCAGAGGCTTAAGGACACCCAGGGCATGGGGTTGTGTCCCTGACCATCTTGGCTAATAGCCATCGATGGCCCTATCCTCCATGAATTTCATCTCATTCTTTTTTTAATCCAGTTATAGTTTTGGCCTTCACAAAATCCTCTGGCAATGAGTTCCACAGGTTGACTGTGCACTGTGTGAATAACCAAATAGGGTAGGGAGAGAGGACAAAACAAGGACCCTTCTTTCTTGGGAGCACATCAGGTGACCTCCTTGTATGGTAGAAAGAGAAGTGAATGCTCTGCCATATAGCCTTCTTCATGGAGATGACAATTATATGACCGAGGCAATATTTTCAGCGGCTATTTCTCCCTGACTTAACACATCCAGTTAGCACCTCTGAGACACCATCAATCAAAACTTTTTAAAGGAAGGAAGAAAGGAAATTCTCTCTTTAGGCTTTATCAGTGAATCCAACAATATTCTTTTTGTTAGCTTGACTCAAAAAGCACATCATCATCATCTCTGAAGCATTCACTTCAAAATTAGTGGAGTACAAAAAAGCTCAAATAACCACTCTCAGCTGAGCTATGAAAGTAGCAATTTAGCTCAGCCTGGGGCTAGCATGTATAATAAAAGCAAACTTTCCCCCCCATGATGTAATGCACATAGTCTTAATGGACTCCCTCCCGCCCCAACCCCTTTTACTTTTAACAGCTGCAGCAAAGCAACTTGCAATTATATCTTCAATTAAACATACGATGGAGCTTTTGGGGGTTCTGGTGTGGCAATGTTGTCTGGGCAATAAAATTGCTAGTGCTAAGTTAATTAACTGACGGATGCCAGATTTTAAGGGAACACAAAATAGCAGTGGAATCCCTGGATTTTCTATCCAGATAAATTCCTCTTGCTGAAGTTGAAGGTGACGTGGAAGAGAAACCATCAAAAGTTACTTTACTTGGTGGGGCCACATCAGGGGCTCTGCTAGACAAAGTTAGGTTCTTACTGGGCTCAATCTGTCTCCCACTGAGGCCAATGGAGGGATGAATCAAGCTCATAATGCGTAGTGTAGTACAATAGAGAATGAATCGGAAGACATTTGTATAGCAAAACTGATATGGGGGCTTTGGTACGCCAGTAGTGAGCACTTCGAGAGACAGACAGATGTCTTTAACGATTACTTTACTCTCTGCCAGATCCTCCCTTCGTACACTGCTTCATCTCAACTAACCCTCCTTCAGGGAGCGATAGGCCTATTTCACTGCCCCAAATCTCCAACGAGAGTGAAGATAACAATTTCCCACCATATTGCCTGTATCCCTGTCACCCCTGGCTGTGATCGTGTCTCGATTCTCTTACTCAGGGCCGGCTCTATGTATTTTGCCGCCCCAAGCACGGCAGTCAGGTGGCTTTCGGCGGCGCGCCTGCGGGCGGGCCGCTGGTCACGCCGATTTGGCGGCATGCCTGCGGGAGATCCATCAGTGCCGCCGCCGAATTGCCGCCGAATCCGCGGACCTCCCGCAGGCTGAAGGCAGCCTGACCGCCGCCCTCACGGCGACCCGCAGGCCGCTCCCCGTGGCTTGGTGCCCCAGGCACACGCTTGCTGCCCCGGTGCCTGGAGCCGCCCCTGCTCTTACTAGTGTGGTGGCACCAAGGGGCATGTCTACACTCCAGTGTAAGCCCGGGGCTTGGGGGACTTGAGTCAGCTGACCCTGGGTTAGCAAGCCCAGGGCTTAAGTGTTACACTGATAGTTAGCCTTACATTAAGAATTTTCTAACCTGGGCTTCTGGCATCCACACTGCAGTCCACAGGCTTGAATCAAACCAGCCATATCCCAGACTCCCTAGCGCCCTCCCAAAATGTGGCCATGACACATTCTGGGGTGCAGTCCAGACTGGTGAGGGGTTGTGTCACCGCCTGCCCTGCAACCTTGGGGGAGGGGTTCGGCTCAAGCCTGAGCCTGACTCCGGGCTCACATTGCAGTGTAGACATACCCTAGAATGCCCAGCTTGATTGCACCGGGCACTATACAAGCATATAACAAAAAGTTGTTCTTGGTCTCAAAGAGGAGAGCACTAAAGCATATGTTTAACTTTAATCACATACTCAAGTGCTTTCTGGAATTGCAGCCTAAGTAATCTCCTCAAGGTAATATCTTAGAGATATGGCAACACAGAGCATGCACGGTCTGTTCTGCAACCTATATGGGAAAAAAACCCCAACTCGTTAAAAAATAAAAGCGACGAGAAATTTCCTTTCCTGTATTAGTAACAAGCCCTGAGAATGTGAAAACATAGAATCTGGGTTGTGGATTTATTTGTCACTTTTTATGCTCTCTGTTTACTTTTTGCATTTTTCTCCTCTCAGCCCATGAAATCAGATAAATTGGTTTCCGTTTAGTTTTTAGTCAGTTTCACTTTTTGGTTCTTCTCAGTCACTGTCAACATGCTGCAAAACATGGATCCCTAGATCTGCTCCACACACAGGTACCTCCTATCCTGCATGATGGGCACAGGGTGGGGGACAACATTGGGGTAAGCCAGGGGTAGGCAACCTATGGCACAGGTGCCGAAGGCGGCACACGAGCTGATTTTCAGTGGCACTCACACTGCCCGGGTCCTGGTCACTGGTCTCTGCATTTTAATTTAATTTTAAATGAAGCTTTTTAAACATTTTAAAAACCTTATTTACTTTACATTCAACAATAGTTTCGTTATATAATATAGACTTATAGAAAGAGACCTTCTAAAAATGTTAAAATGTATTACTGGCACGCAGGGCCGGCGCAAACCATTAGGTGACCTAGGCGGTTGCCTGGGGCGCTAACATTCGGGAGGCGCCGGCACCCTGGTCGTCGTCGGTATTTTGGGGGCGGGACCTTCCGCCGCCTCTGTCGGGGGCGGCATTTCGGGGGTGGGACCTTCTGCCGCCTAGGGCAGCGAAAAAGCTGGCGGCGCTCCTGCTAGCACGCGAAACCTTAAATTAGGGTGAATAAATGAAGACTCGGCACCCCACTTCTGAAAGGTTGCCAACCCCTGGGGTAAGCTGTCCTTAGGTCACCGGCAACACACCCTCTCTTGCATCCCCTCATACAAGCATACATTTGAGAGGGTGGGGGGGGCAACACCATGGAAATGGCTGTTGTCTTGAGGCTGCTGAAGCAGCGTAGACTGGCTCCATTGCCTCTCCTGGAAGCCCTGCACACAGCCTCATATCTTGAGCTGAGCATTCGGCCCTTAATGAATAACGAATGCAAAGAAACCAAGCTGTCAAATAAACAAACCGTAACTATGTCAAGGATGGAACCAAAAGTAATAAGCCCATTGAAGGAATCGCTTTCTGCACCAATATGTCAATGCAGCACACTCTGTGGGGACAATTATTACTTTAATTCAGCCACACCATGCATTATTAATAGGATCTTCCAACCTCAAATCCCCAGGCAGTGTTAAAACAGAGCTATGATACACTCCTCAACAGGACATAGGTAACCATCCATCATGGGTGATGGACTGCACAGGTAAGTCAATGTCCCTTTCGGACTGGATTTGTTCTGGCATGCATACAAAAGTCCCACTCTCCCCCAGCTCCCTCCCGCAAATATCCTGTCAGGTCAGGAGCAGCATTTCCATAACTCCAGTAAACAAGCAGGGTAACCACTTGATGGCTGCGGAAAGTTTCCAGGTGAGTCCTGCGGAATGCGCTGATGAAACATACCAGGTGTATGCCAGGAATCCAACAGTGTAAGCAGAATGGCCTCAGAACAGGTGGTAACTTGGCAGATCGGACGATAAAAGGTTAATAATTGTGAGGGGGGAAGGGAGGCTCTTTCATGTGTTTACTGTTGCTGAGTAGAAGTAGGAGCTTTGTAGTTCCTCTTGGAGTTACTCCTTTACTTGTCTTAATATAAAGATAACACCAGTTTACCCAATTCCTGATTTAAAAAATTAGCTTAAGTGTCCTGGCCAAATTCAGATTTGGGTATCTACATGCTGCTGCCCTAAATTCCTTCTGCAGTTTTATATGCAGTAGCATATTTCTTTATTTCTTGTCCTCAGCTGTTGTGTAGTGTTGTTATATGCTGTTAAACAGCTGCCAGGTCCACTCCAGAAGTGGGTGCATTTCAGGTGTAAGTGATAGAGAGATGGGCCAGAGCTGGGACTCCCCATATTTTGGGGGAAGACAATTCTGACTCCAAACCAGGATCCAGATCCAAATTTCATGGCTGGCACTTATAGGGTAAAACAAAACCCTTGCTTCAAACACCCCAAATGTGTGTTTTCTTGGGGGGTTGAGGGAGAAGAGGGAAGGTTAGAGGATGAGGGATGTCAAACTTTAAATCCATATCTCAACTCTGTGACTTGGGCTCATCACAAACTGTGCATATATTATGGAGCGCTTTAGGGTCTTCCCTGATGACGTATGAATAGTATTGACTGATTCAAAACACCAAGCTGACCTGGTAAATGTAACCGCATCTGAGCCTGGCCTAAGAAATGCTGCCAAATGAAAGAGGGTGACAGAATGTTTGCCATGATGGAGCCGTGTGGCTAAAGTGTTACAGAAAACCAGACGACAATTAGACAATATTAGCAGAGGTATAATAAAGGCCTTCATCAGGGGAGAGCACGTGTGCGTAAGGCCACGCTTGATTCTGGCTGCTCTCAGAGAGGCTGCACGTGACACTGGACATCCAGTGCAGTTCATTTGTCTAGCGCATACAGCTGGCCTGAAAGACACAGTTGTCGAGCCAGCTTGCAGTGAACGGCGCCCCTTGCACTTCTGTTTGTTGCTGGGAAGTCAACACTATTTAACATTTGTTATCATTAAAAATGAGCACGGAAAGTTTCTGCTCACTGGGCTGAGAAGATTCTGGAGGAAACATTATGCAGCATGTAGCTCCGTTAAGAGGAAGCCAGGCACCTAATGTTAATGATACGTACAGCCACATTCAGTTCATTAACTCATCTTCAACTCTTTTCTTTTACCAAACAGCTCTATGCTTTCTCCCAGTATTAAGGGACAGATCAAAATTTGACCTAAAAATTATTATTCTTTATTACATCCTTCTCATGCCAGGGCGGAAACTAGTCTCTTCCATCCCTCTCTGACATTCGCTGTTGCTTCCATCTCCTCTATGGCGTTGAAATCCACAATTCTGCCCTCCCTGCTAAGGGTTGTTTCTCTTGGGCACCCTCATTTCCTCACACCAGTTGGTTTCCACTAGACAGCTTCTTGGGGGAGTCTGGGTGTTGGCATCTGGAGTACATGCTCCAGTTATGTCCAACAAGTCCTTCTAATTCTAGTGGAGACAAGTTGCTGGCTGGGATTTCACAGATCTCTCCATCCAAAACACATGATCTTTCAGAGACACTTGTTTTCAATGGCATCTCATTTCCTGTCTAACATTTGAATAGCTCTCCAGCTCTCGCAGCCGTAGATTCGTACTGAGATTATGTTTGAGTTGAAAATTCGGAGTTTGATTTTCGCACTCTCTTTAATTTCCATGCATTGTTGGGTTCGGCGAATGCCGTGAACACCTTCCCTATCCTTGATGTCACTTCTTTCCTGAAGTCTCTGTTGGCCAGGATGGTGCTGCCCAGGTACATGAACTGTTCTACTTTCTTGATGTTTTTTCCTTCTGAAATCGCCTAAAATTTAGATTGCGTAAAAATAAATGTAACATTAATATTAACATTAACAACTCTCAAAAACAACCCCCCCAGGAAAAATAGAGCTGTACAAGCAAATAAAAAATGTTCCCAGGATCTTATTTAATTACTATATAAAACATTTTTAAAAGCCCTATAAAATCATTCCCTGCTGCAGCATTTCTAGCCAGAGCATTGCAATGTCGTGTCAGAGCTTGAAAGTGAACCTGATGAGAAAAGGACTATGAATTCAAAGTGAAACTGAGTCGGTCATTAGAATTATGCAAATGAGAGAGAGGCAAAAAATCAAAGACCATCAATAGTGAAAACAAATATGTTTCTCTTTTTATAGTGTTAATAATCTAAGATGTTATTAGCAACCGATCATTTCTTTTTATTTAACTTTTTTTTTGTAAATGGTTATTAAAGTATGATCAAACCCAAGTGTTAAAAAACCATGGAGTCAGACCCCCAGAATCATGAGATTGAAAAGGAAACAATACATTTTAGGTTCTTTTTATTTGCATTTTGGGCGTTTAGGACTCATTTGGGTCACATTTTTAGCTTTTCTCTACAACCACGTGTGATCCAGGAACCTTCTGATGCCAACTGCCAAAGGGGATGCATATGATTTCACAGGCATCCTATGGGTCCAATATTTACATAATAGTTAGCCGAAGGGCAGCATGTAAGATCTCTTCCAGGACTCAGTAATGCACTGGTCCTCCTAATCATTGCAAGATGGATGGATGGATGATATTTAAGAAGTTATAGGAGTACTTGTGGCACCTTAGAGACTAACAAATTTATTGTAGCATAAGCTTTCGTGGGCTACAGCTCACTTCATCGGATGCATGCAGTGGAAAATACAGAAGGAAGAGATATATATACACACATGAAACAATGGATCTTACCATACACATTATAAGGAGAGTGATCAGTTGTCAGCAGGAGAGAAAAAAAA